>OX422207.1:4252500-4852500 GCA_949130495.1 Sambucus nigra | reverse complement strand
TCCCGAGATTTTAGGGGTCCGAGGCGAAATCTTGAATTGGGGGCCCTACAGACAGCGAATGAAATGGAAGTATAAGATAATGAACATATATACGTATAAATGTGGTTCGTGGAAACAGGGTTGTGTGACATACATTTCATTATAAGAAAAGAACAAAAGAGTTATAGAGTTATATATTATTACTGAATAATGTAAATATATTAAATTAGTATAATAAAGTTATAGAGTAATCTAGCATTTATAAAAGGACATCCCCCTGACCATTGGGAAATATAATAGTTTCCCTATTAGCCAATAAAGTTCTCATTTTATTGAAGGTATAACAACCAAATATAAAACAGAATAGCCACGAAATTCCCACGTTACCTCCAAAATTTTAACATGCTGCCTTGTAGAAATAAGTAAATATAATATGTAAATAAACAAACAAACAAAAAATACACATAATTGAATCAATATGTGAAAGATTGCCGAATGTGTGGGTATGTAAATCAGTCATTCTACTTGAAATTGACTAATTAAGAAAACAATAACCTTCTTTGTAATATGTTTCGCTCCAAGGAATATTGCTTAATATACATCCAACTTGATGAATACTTGGAACTGTATTCATTTTGATAAAAATCAATATTGCTTTTGTACAAATCCCAACATATACAAATTCACAATTACTATTTATAGTATTCAACTTACCTTTTGGCCAATTTTTCATGTCTCCAAGAATAAATTCAAAACCATAAGCACATAGACATCTTTGATGACACAATTTTGCAACATGGGTGGTTTTTGTTGACGATTCCAATGCACAAATATTAACCACAACCATGTCTCCTGCTCTTTGGTCTATCCCTACAATACATTACAGTGTAAAATCCAAAAGTGATTACAATTTCATCTATCGCATTGCACAAAATATTAACAGACCCATTGACTAATTTTTTTCATTCATTTGAATATATGAAAGTGGAGATTAAAAGTTCCATCTCATAACATCACAACACATACAGAAGTAAGAGTATGATTTTAACCTTATTTCTCTTTGTGATAGATTATATTTGTGTTATTTATTCCTTAACTTTCAGTTGTTCATTATAATGAACTTTGACACATCAATTTCTTTGGGTACACTATCTTCATTCAATACCAACTAATCAAATATTTTCTAATGAATACATAGGAATGATACTCAGAAAAATAAAGGGGAACTAAAATGTAAACCCCTATCCTTTCAACTAAAACAAAGCTACTGTAAAATTAAACAAATTTAACCAGATAATAAAGTAATTAGAAAACAATAACAAAACTAAAAATTCCGGATTTTCCATCATACACCCAACCAATAGAGACCAGTATAGCAATAATAATAAAAAAATTGTATAATACATTATTGACGTTTTTATTTGTCCAGAAATGGAGGAACTCGTAGAAGTAATCAAACATCCCCACTGATGATCCAAAGATCTTTAGACCCAACAGAAAATCAAATTAAAGATGAGAAAAACAAATTGAGGTTGCAAAACAATGAAATATGTAGAACAATACCTAAGCCATTTGAGGAGGAAGATAAAGTAAACTCGGGCCCTTTGTACCTCTTCATCAGAACCTTGGACTACAAGAGAAATAAGAATAGAAAAGGTAAACGTGGAGTTGAAAATAGGTATATGAGTGGCAAACCGATGCAGATTCAACAATGAACTTAGAATCTGTCTCAAATGGCAGCTTTAAGAACGATGATATCGACTCGGCTATTCTCTCGTGTCTGCTCATAGAGATGAAATTAGGTTTAGACATTATATTCGGATGGAGGAAGGAGAGATGACAGGTTGGGACGTTTATGCTCCCGTGTCTTCTAAAATGCTCCCGTGTCAGCTCAAAGAGATGAAATTAGGTTTATATATTATATGCAAACTACGGAAGAAATGAGAGGAGAGAGATGAAGAAATAATGTACTGCCACGTGGATGCCTAAGTTGATAAGCATTATTAAAGTCTTGTATAGCATTTTAGAATATAATATAAAAGATAAAAGATAGCATTTTATAGTAGTATAAATATAATAGATATATATTTTTATTATTTAATGTGTATATATTTAAACCGTTCCGGTCCGGTCTTAGCCCATTTTTTAAAACCAAACCCAAGATCGACCCGAATACATTCGGTCCTTCATTTTTAAAACCGATTTTGGACCGATTTTAAAAAAATCGTAAAAGTTGGTTCGGTTCGATTATTTCGGTCTATTCGGTTTGATGCACACCCCTACTCTTACTCACCCATTTTTAAGCCGTCTGAACAATAGCTCAAAACTACCTGCATATTTCATAATACCCTTTCTTCTTTACAACCAAATCATTTCCAAAACTCTTTGTTCTTTACACCGGGAGTTACCCACAACAATACATAACCTCGCACGCACGTAAAAAATTTGTTGTTAAAAGACATGATTCATAAAGCCAACCTTTCGAAAAGATGGAATCCAGTGTAGACCAGAAAGCCCTAATTTTTTTTTGAACCTGCAAAACCCAAAATAAAGCCTTAGAAATACAACGTCATTAAAGAAGAAACATACTGATTCAGTTCTTTTAATAACAAACCTACTGACTCATAACAAACTTTTGTTAAAAAAAACATACCTCCCCTGAACGGCGATGGGTTCGGTATTTGAAACCGAAATCAAAACAAATTAAGGACCCAGATTGTAATGACCCCATTTCTTATGCCAATATATAATCGTCTTCTTTCAATTTCGTCACACTTACTATCTAATAATGATATATTATTACATATATGATATTTCGAGTTCTTAATATGACAGATCCCATTTTTAAATTTGAAGAATCAACGGTAAAATGGGTCAGATTGAGATTTTATGGCACATCCTAAGCTAAGTGATAAGTTTTGGGGTATAAAATGTAATTTTATGAAACTTTAGGGACTTAGTTCTAATAAAGAAAGTTTCAGGGACCAAAATGAAAAATAAAAAGTTGCCTTTTCGTAAATAAAATATTTTCAGGGACATATAAGAAATATTGAAAATATATGGTGTTAAATTACCAAAATGCCCTTCAAATTCGAAATGACCCTTATACCCTTAATACCTTTCCACCTCATGCTCGACACCTCGTGCTTGGTTTTGACACCTGTCATCGTTATAGGAGAAGTCAAAACACGTGACGTCGTTAGAGGAGAAGCTAAAACACATGTCGCAGTCCAGTGAAATAAGACTGCAAGATGCCTCCGTTACGCAACACGTCAACGCTGACTCCCATTGTAAAAGCTTGGTCAGCATGGACACGTGTCAATGCCGTGATATCTTTGGAAAACTATAAATAGGGCCTTTGGGGATCATTTGAAACTCACACCAATTCCTTGAGAATTATAGAAAGAAATAGTGAGAGAAAGTGTGAGAAAGTTTAAGAAGAAGTTCTTAGGGATATTCATCTTAAGGTAATCTTAATGTTATAATGCATCTTTATAGTTTTAATTTATTGTTTTATAGTTTTACTTAGTAGTTATGCTGGTAAAATACAATAAAGAATTCACTAATCAAAACTTAAAATTTAGAACAAATCCAAGTTGATTTTATAAACTTGTTTGAAATTATACGCTTTCAAAAATGATTCTTTTTAAAGAAATTGCTCGTTATTATGGAATCCCATTTAAGTAATTCCAAAGTCAGGCCCGGTGAAGTTCTGTCTAGATGAGATGGTATTTAAGTGGTGCCCCTGTGACCCTCCATCTCTACTGGGAATGAATCCGGAAATGAGATGGTATTTAAGTGGTGCCCCTGTGACCCTCCATCTCTACTGGGAACCGACTGATGAGGAAAGACTATGAATTGAATTCTTCAATTACAATCAATGAGTTTTAAAAGTTAACAAATAGGGATTTAGTAATCCTTTAAAAGAAGAGGTTAGTATAGTATAAACTGGACCTTAGAATGTGTACTTAAATCTTTATCAGATTAACGTGTGATCGAAGACCAATACTAGTAAATTTGACCTCCATTTTGGGTGAGTACTCTGACATTCCTTGTGTATTTTGATTATATGATATTATGCAAACTATATATATTTTGTGAACTGCTTTTATTCTCAAAATTCATGTGATACCGATGACTGATTCAATTGTGATATGTTTATATTTGTCCATATAAACATACCGATTAAAATGATTATTGAAAAGGATTTTGAATATTGAAATTATGATTCGGCCTAAGGGACCTCTTTACTGACTGACCTTCCCAACTGGGTTATCGCTGGTGTGCCCTAAATAAGGCGTTGTGACGAACTAGTTCGATTGACCCTCAACTACCGGGGTATAATACGGTAAAAGAATACGGTATTAGAGTGTACTTGGCCATTAAAATGATATGATTGAAAGAAAAAGATATCACATTTGATTTGTTGCATTCATCTTATTTTGAGCTATCCAATTGTGATATATATACTATCATTTCAAAATATATATCTATTTACTGCAAGTTCCTCTCCATATAGGTATATGCCTTCTCTTTTGACTTGAATAGGTATCTATTTTCTGAAAACCCTGGAATGTTTGGAGATTGAACCTCATTCGGCTTTTAGCTGATGTTGCATAAATAACCATTTTTCAGGAAACGTTTAGGCTCACGGATGGAACGAAAATGGACTATATTGAAGATTTAGCTTTTAGAGCTCTTTTTGTAAAATGTTTATTTAGAGCATGTCTGTCTCTCTTGTAATAAGGTTTAAATTTTCTCTTAAGTTGTAACTCGTTGTTACTTTTAATATATATGAAGTTTCCTTTAGAAAGCTCTGATGACGTAATTCCTTTACTTTCAGTATTTTACGATTCATAACCATGTGATAATACATCCGTTGCATTTATTTAAGGAAACAATTAAATCGGAATATTTGTTGCCTTGGTGGCATGTCCAGACACTCGTTCCCTAATACTATTTTGGGTCGGGGTCGTGACAGAGGTGGTATCAGAGCATAGGTTCTGAACCCGTAGACTACTGAACATAAGTTTCGAACGTTATAGATTTTAAGTTTCCATACATAGGATACATGATTAAATATCCGACTTATGTGATAACCCTCCACATGTATTAAAATATATATAATTATTTATATATCATTGTTCTTCTAAATTGCAATCTTGGGCTGGTATAATACATTTTACGTTTGGCCATGACTGTAGAAAATGACCAAGGCAAGATCAACTCCAGGAACTAGTGGTTCGAGTATGGAAGAACTGGAAGGTGCATACAAGGCAATTGAAAGTCTAGCAAGAATTGTGGAGCATCAAGTGAATAATGGAGCACCAAGGAATCTTGAACTAAGTAGTTGTACTATTGAACAGTTCAAGAAGTTGAATCCGCCGTCTTTTAAAGGGACTCCTAACCCCACTGAAGCAGAAAACTGGGTGATGCAAATGGAAAAGATGTTCGATGTTCTTAAGTGTACAGATGAACAACGGGTTTTATTTGGAACATTCATGTTAGAAGGTGAAGCCGAACATTGGTGGAGAATGACTAAGAGAATACATGGGGAAAGGAATAATCCCATAGGTTGGAATGACTTCTTAGTGATCTTCTACGAGAAATACTTTCCCGAAACGGTGCAAGACCAAATAGCAGCTGACTTCATGGGTTTGGTTCAAGGAAATATGACGGTTAGTCAATATGAGGCAAAGTTTACTAAGTTATCCTGTTTTGCACCTCATGTTGTGATAACCGATGTTTTAAGAGCCAAGAAGTATGAACGTGGGTTAAGGTTGAATATTCGTAGCCGAATTTCCATCCTAAAGTTGACATCATATAATGACGTGGTGGCTAGGGCAACAATAGCTGAGAAGGATAATGAAGAATATAATCAGGTTAGAGACGGGAAGAGGAAGTTTGGAGAACAAAGAGGAAGCAACCTCGATAATAAACCCTTTAGGACTATACCTAATATAGGACAACCTTTAGTAAACAAACCCTTTAATGTTGATAAATGTCAACGTTGTGGTAATATTCATATAGGGCGACCGTGTTACCTGGAGACGGGGAGTCGCTTTGGGTGTGGCCAAAAGGGACATAAAATGCGAGATTGTCCTAACAAAGGGAAGGCGGCAACAAAGACTTCTAATGACAATAAGGATCAGGGCAGACAAGGTAGAGTCTTTAATCTTTCCGATGCAAAGGCTTCTAATGCAGTAGTGTCAGGTACACTTTCTATATGTGCACAACCTTTTCAAGTTTTAATTGATCCTGGTTCTACCCATTCATTTGTGTCTGTGCGTTTTGTTAATCGCTTTCCTAATATTCCTGAATCCTTGAATCATATCATACACGTTTCTACTCCTTCGGGTGAGTTTTTGACGGGAACATTAGTATATAAGTCTTGCCCTATAAATGTCAGTAGTCATAAACTATTCGGTGATTTGATAGTTTTAGACATAAGAGATTTTGAAGTCATTTTGGGGATGGATTGGTTAGCATCATATAATGCTAGGGTGGATTATTTTGAGAAGAGAGCTATTTTTCAAATTCCTAACCAACCAGAATTCAGTTTTGAAGGAACTATCATCTTATCTCCCATGCGTATTATCTCTGCAATGCAAGCTTGTAGTTTTCTTAAGAAGGGGTGTCAAGGATTCCTTGCCAGTGTTATTGATTTGCAAACAAAAGAGCCTAGTTTAGAAGATATTCCTATAGCTAGGCTTTTTCCAGATGTTTTTCCAGATGATTTGCCCAGTCTACCTCCTAGTAGAGAAGTAGAATTTACCATTGACCTTGTTCCTGGAACCACACCAATCTCAAAACCACCTTATCGCATGGCACCTTTAGAATTAAGGGAATTAAAAGTTCAATTACAAGATTAGACAAGGGTTTTATTAGACCTAGTATATCCCCTTGGGGTGCTCTAGTGTTATTTGTTAAAAAAAAGGATGGAACGATGAGGTTATGTATAGATTATCGTGAACTAAATGAGGTGACCATTAAGAATAAATACCCCTTACCTCGTATAGATGATTTGTTTGACCAACTGCAAGGTGCGCAAGTATTTTCGAAGATTGACCTTAGGTCAGGCTATCACCAATTGAAGATTAAGGAAGAGGATATTTCGAAATCAACTTTTCGTACTAGATATGGTCACTATGAATTTCTTGTGATGCCATTTGGATTAACTAATGCACCAGCCTCTTTTATGGATATGATGAATAGAGTGTTTAGGAAATATCTGGATCAGTGTGTGGTTGTTTTCATTGATGACATCCTTATTTATTCCAAAGGTATTAAAGAACACGAGAAGCATTTGGAGATAGTATTACAAATCCTTAGGAAAGAGAAATTATATGCGAAATTAAAGAAGTGTGAATTTTGGTTGCCTAGTGTTTCTTTTCTAGGATATGTCATATCCAAGGAGGGAGTGTCGGTTGATCCTCAAAAGATCGAGGCTATACTAGATTGGCCAAGACCAACTAATGTAACGGAGATTCGTAGTTTCCTAGGATTAACAGGTTATTATCGAAGATTTGTTGAAGGATTTTCTAGTATTGCCAAACCTCTGTCTATGTTAACACAAAAGACGGTGAAATATGAATGGTCTGAGGAAGTTGAGAATAGTTTTCGAGAACTTAAGAATCGATTAGTAACTGCCCCAATTTTGACTATTCCTTCCGGTACAGGAGGATTTGTGATTTATAGTGATGCTTCTAAAAATGGTTTGGGATGTGTGCTAATGCAAAATGGAAAAGTAGTAGCTTATGCCTCGAGACAGTTAAAACCCCATGAGCAAAATTATCCAACCCATGACTTAGAATTAGCAGCGGTAATTTTTGCTCTTATGATTTGGAGACATTATTTGTATGGTGAGACTTGTGAGATTTATACCGATCATAAGAGTTTGAAATATATCTTTACTCAGAAGGAATTAAACATGAGACAAAGGAAGTGGTTAGAATTAATGAAGGATTATGATGTAAATATTCACTATCACCCGGGGAAAGCTAATGTAGTTACCGACGCTTTGAGTAGAAAGTCTACACCAAATTTAACATGCCTTATTACCAGCCAGGAAGCTCTATTGAAAGATTTGAGAAGTATGGAAATAGATGTACGTATTTATAGTGAAGGAGGAATAATCGCAAACTTACAAATACAACCCACGTTGATGGAAAGAATTAAAGTTGCACAAGTAAATGACCCACAACTGAAAAAGATTAAAGAAGAGGTTATTGAAGGGAAGAGAATTAAATTTGCGATACGAGATGATATATTAAGGTTTGGAAATAGAGTTTGTATACCTAGTGATGCCCAACTAAAGAGGCAGATTTTGGAGGAAGGTCATTACTCGAGATTCACAGTTCATCCCGGAAATACCAAGATGTACAGAGATCTCTGAGAAGTGTTTTGGTGGAATAACATGAAAAGGGAGATATCAGAGTTTGTATCTTAATGTTTGATATGCCAACAAGTAAAAGCTGAACATCAGAAACCATCAGGATTATTACAACCTTTACCAATCCCTGAGTGAAAATGGGCATATTTTTCCATGGATTTTGTGACAGGGCTACCAAGGAGTTCCAATGGTAATGATTCCATTTGGGTAATTATTGATAGGTTAACTAAATATGCTCATTTTCTTGCCATTAAGATTACCCATTCCTTAGAAAAGCTAGCTAAATTGTTTATACGAGAAATTATTAAGCTTCATGGAACCCCAATTTTAATTGTTTCTGATCGTGACCCTAGATTCGTGTCTCGCTTTTGGAAAAGCCTACAAGTAGCCATGGGAACAAAATTGAATTTCAGCACTGCTTTTCATCCTCAAACAGATGGACAATCTGAGAGAACTATCCAAACCTTAGAGGATATGCTTAGGGCATGTGTACTTGATTTGAAGGGGGATTGGGACGATCATTTACCGTTAGTGGAATTTGCATATAATAATAGCTATCAAGCAAGTATTCAAATGGCTCCGTATGAGGCACTCTATGGTAGAAGGTGTCGTTCTCCTGCATGTTGGGTAGAAGTTGGAGAAAGAAAATTATTGGAACCAGAATTGATTCAGGTCACAATAGAGAAAGTGAAATTGATACAAGACCGACTTCAAATCGCTCAAAGCCGTCAAAAGAGTTATGTTGACAATCGGCACCGACCGTTAGAATTCCAAAGAGGAGACTATGTTTTCTTACGAATATAACCTACAAAGGGAGTAATCCGATTTGGGAAGAAAGGAAAGTTGAGTCCAAGATACATAGGACCTTTTGAAATCCTTGAAAGGATAGGTGTTGTTGCGTATCGAATAGCCTTACCCCCTGAACTCTCTAGTGTGCATAATGTGTTTCATGTTTCAATGATGAAGAAATACATCCCTGATCCAGCACATATCTTAAGTCACGAGCCTCTTCAAGTTAGAGAAGATTTGACATACATTGAGCATCTAGTGGAAATCTTGGACCATAAAGATCAAATATTACGAACCAAGGTTATTCCACGAGTCAAAGTATTATGGCAGAATCATTATGTTGAAGAAGCAACATGGGAGCGGGAAGATGAAATAAAAGAGCGATATCCACACCTTTTTGGAAATTAATGTAAGTAAAGTTTGGGGACCAAACTTTTTATAAGGAGGGTAGGATGTAATGACCCCATTTTTTTATGCAAATATATAATTATCTTCTTTCAATTTCGTCACACTTACTATCCAATAATGATATATTATTACATATATGATATTCTGAGTTCTTAATATGACAGATCCCGTTTTTAAATTTGAAAAATCAACGGTAAAATGGGTCAGATTGAGATTTTATGGCACATCCTAAGCCAAGTGATAAGTTTTGGGGTAGAAAATCTAATTTTATGAAACTTTAGGGACTGGGTTTTAATAAAGAAAGTTTCAGGGACCAAAATGAAAAATAAAAAGGGGCCTTTTCGTAAATAAAATATTTTCATGGACCTATAAGAAATATTGAATATATATGGTGTGAAATTACCAAAATGCCCTTCAGGTTCGAAATGACCCTTATACCCTTAATACCTTTCCACCTCGTTATTGGTTTTAACACCTCCACCGTACACGTGTCGTCGTTAGAGGAGAAGCCAAAACGCGTGTCGTCGTTAGAGGAGAAGCTAAAACACATGTCGCAGTCCAGTGAAATAAGACTGCAAGATGCCTCCGTTATGCGACACGTCAACGCTGACTCCCATTGTAAAAGCTTGATCAGCACGGACACGTGTCAATGCCGTGATATCTTTGGAAAAGTATAAATAGAGCCTTTGGGGATCATTTGAAACTCACACCAATTCCTTGAGAATTATAGAAAGAAATAGTGAGAGAAAGTGCGAGAAAGTTTAAGAAGAAGTTCTTAGGGATATTCATCTTAAGGTAATCTTAATGTTATAATGCATCTTTATAGTTTTAATTTATTGTTTTATAGCTTTACTTAGTAGTTATGCTGGTAAAATACAATAAAGAATTCACTA
This sequence comes from Sambucus nigra, assembly GCA_949130495.1. Taxonomy (NCBI): domain Eukaryota; kingdom Viridiplantae; phylum Streptophyta; class Magnoliopsida; order Dipsacales; family Adoxaceae; genus Sambucus; species Sambucus nigra. The sequence continues at coordinate 4,842,039 of OX422207.1, read as the reverse complement.
ATCAAAACTTAAAATTTAGAACAAATCCAAGTTGATTTTATAAACTTGTTTGAAATTATACGCTTTTAAAAATGATTCTTTTTAGAGAAATTGCTCGTTATTATGGAATCCCATTTAAGTAATTCCAAAGTCAGGGCCGGTGAAGTACTGTCTAGATGAGATGGTATTTAAGTGGTGCCCCTGTGACATCTCTGCTAGGAACCGACTAATGAGGAAAGACTATGAATTGAATTCTTCAATTACGATCAATGAGTTTTAAAAGTTAACAAATAGGGATTCAATAATCCTTTAAAAGAAGAGGTTAGTATAGTATAAACTGGACCTTAGAATGTGTACCTAAATCTTTATCAGATTAACGTGTGATCGAAGACCAATACCAGTAAATTTGACCTCCATTTCGGGTGAGTACTCTGACATTCCTTGTGTATTTTGATTATATGATATTATGCAAACTATATATATTTTATGAACTGCTTTTATTCTCAAAATTCATGTGATACCGATGACTGATTCAATTTTGATATGTTTATATTTGTCCATATAAACATACCGATTAAAATGATTATTGAAAAGGATTTTGAATATTGAAATTATGATTCGCCTAAGGGACCTCTTTACTGACTGACCTTCCCAACTGGGTTATCGCTGGTGTGCCCTAAATAAGGCGTTGTGACGAACTAGTTCGATTGACCCTCAACTACCGGGGTATAATACGGTAGAAGAATACGGTATTATAGTGTACTTGGCCATTAAAATGATATGATTGAAAGAAAAAGATATCACATTTGATTTGTTGCATTCTTCTTATTCTGAGCTATCCAATTGTGATATATATACTATCATTTCAAAATATATATCTATTTACTGCAAGTTCCTCTCCATATACCTCTCCATATAGGTATATGCCTTATCTTTTGACTTGAATAGGTATCTATTTTCTGAAAACCCTGGAATGTTTGGAGATTGAACCTCATTCGGCTTTTAGCTGATGTTGCATAAATAACCATTTTTCAGGAAACGTTTAGGCTCACGGACAGAACGAAAATGGACTATATTGAAGATTTAGCTTTTAGAGCTCTTTTTGTAAAATGTTTATTTAGAGCATGTCTGGCTATCTTGTAATAAGGTTTAAATTTTCTCTTAATTTGTAACTCGTTGTTACTTTTAATATATATGAAGTTTCCTTTAGAAAGCTCTGATGACGTAATTCCTTTACTTTCAGTATTTTACGATTCATAACCATGTGATAATACATCTGTTGCATTTATTTAAGGAAACAATTAAATCAGAATATTTGCTGCCTTGGTGGCATGTCCAGACACTCGTTCCCAAATACTATTTTGGGTCAGGATCGTGACACAGATAAAACAATACTATCCAATTAGGAGGCCGAAACGACGATGGATTCTACCGGAGTAGACACGTAAATTACATCTCTTCTCTACTGAACGACGATGGGCCGGAGTAGATACATGAATTTCATCTCGATCGGATAAAGACCAAATCTCTGCCTGTTTGTGTATTCCGTTCGTTGGAGATGTTTGGGATATCTGTGTTGGTTTGGGTATACTGATCGTCGGGGATTTGTACATCTGTGTTAGTTTGGGATTCAACCGAGTTCGTCGGGGATTTGTACATCTGTGTTAGTTTGGGATTCAACCGAGTTCGTCGGGTTACGGGTTTGTGCATACTGAAAACATTTTTATATATGTGAAAGAAAAATGGGTTTTCGTCATTTTGAGTCAGTGGGTCGGAGGAAAGAAGTAAAATGTTTAGATCGTTTTACTTGCTGACTTTTTATTTTCTAGTAGAAAAGCTGGATGGTCACCTATGCTCAAGAGTTTTTTTTAACGTTTTAAACATGGAAAAACTAACACGTAAAAATGAAGAGAGAAGGGTGTTTATTAGATGTCGTTACCCTTTAATATTATCGTATTAGAGGTATACTAGCATGTCGCCCGCGCAATGCGCGGACGTAAATATATATTACGAATATCGTTGAAAGGAAATATATAGGTCTATCCAGATTGCCCCTTAGTTTAATTGTGTAATGCAAATATTGTTGAAAGGAAATATATTATCATATTGTCCCTTAGGTTAAATGTGTCGTTTCACCTCTAGTACATATTTGAGGAAATGTGCAATGATGAACAGTACATTACTAACTCGATCACTTTAAATCATCAGTTGTCAAAATATAAACATGAATAAACTACCCCATAAGTTCTTACCTTTCCATAAAGCTCAATTTCGTTCATGTCTTTTTTTTGTTTCAATTTCGTACTCAACCTCTCATTTTGTCTCAATTTAGTCCCTCTGTTAACTATTTTGGATCAAGGTTCTAAAAGGCGCGAGGCGTGGTCGAGACGTAGAGGTCAAGCCTCAAGCCTTAGGAGCCTAGGCGCGCCTAGGCGAAGCCTAGGCGTAAAAAGGCGTTTTTCCTTTTTTTATTATTTTAATTATTCTAAGGCTAGTAATATAATAAAATAGTACATACCATGAATTTTGAAAATATATCCATATGTTTGGTAGCCATCTTTCTCATATTCATGCTCCATAACCAATATTTGTCAACTAATCCTTTGTTTTTTAAAAGAAAAGTGTGCCTTAAGCATTTTACCAAGAATAAGGCGTATGCGATGCGTTTCTCTCAAGCCTCAAGCCTAGGCGGGCCTTTTAGAACTGAGTTTTGGATACATTTGACTATTTTACCCCTCTTTATTGAAATATAATAAAATAGGTGTTATAAAATTCGAAAAATTTAATATTGTATTATTATTATTTGGGGATAAAAAATAGTTGTTTATCCGAGAATTATAATTAAAAAAAACTATTTTTATTTTTTATTTTATCACAGTTGTTTTTAATTTTTTTTTTAAATGGTGACAATCCCAATACATTTTTCTTTTATTTTCAGTTTTTCTATTAAAAATTGTTTTCAGATATTTTAATAGAAAAACAATAAACAATTCAAAAACTTTTTTTTTTATTAAAACAAAGAAAAACGACAAAAATATTCACTTTCGAATTTTAAATGGAGACAAAATGAGAGGTTGAGGACGAAATTGAAAAAAAAAAAAAATAGAGATGAAATTGAGATAAGTGGAAAGATGGAGGACAAATGAAGTAGTTTACTCTAAAGACATCATAACAAATAATGTTATATAGAGAAAGAGACATCCTACAAATTACTCCTCAAATTTATAAATTTTTAACACAAATTGATCAAGACAACATACAGAATATATGTCCAAATTGAGATATCTGACTCTCACCCGGCTGCTCTCTAGATTTGATTTTCTTAACTAAAAATGAAATAAAACATGACTTTTTGTAATCTTTTACAAAAAGAAAAATGAGATAGCAATTTCTAAAAACAGATAAATAATGAATTAAATTTTACATGAGATGCCCATAAGCACAAAATATATGATGGTATGAATATTTGTTGACTGACCTTAGACAATTACGCTTAGCTGCATCACATGTCCTCCGTTTTCTCTTCTTATTTGTTCTTAAACAGCCTCCACCGTTTACACTCTTCAATAATTTCATCTCTCAATCTAGGGGTGTTCAAAAAAACCGTCCGACCCGAAAACCGAACCGAACCGGCCCGAACCGAACCGAAACCGCCGGTTTTTTTTAGCCCGGTTCGGCCTACGGTTTACGGATATAAAAAACCGACCATGTCGGTTCGGTTGTCGGTTTATACGTGGGAAAAACCGACTCAAACCGAACCGACCCGAACCAATATATATATTAAAAAAAAACTAAATAACTTATATTTTTATATCCAAAAACCATTACCCACCTTTAAAAACCGACCCAAACCGAAAACCGCCCTTAAAAAAATCGGCCCAAACATGAAACCGTCGAAAACCGACCCGAAACCGACGGGTTTTTTCATAGTCGGTTCGGTTTCGGTCTGACCTTTTCCAAAACCGAACCGATCGGTTCGGTTTGAACTAGGGTCCAAAACCGACCCGAACCGACCCGTGAACACCCCTATCTCAATCTCTCTTCTGAACTGATTAAGAAGCTTTTCTTTTGGCTCGTTATCGTCCATAATAACCTGCACGTTGTAAGCAGATTTGAAGACCATGATGCTGATTTGGAGAATTAACACGCAAAAGCGATGCAAACAAATTGATGACACCGTGTTTTCTCGGATTTTATTATGAAGCATCTTGTTGTTGTGCTAAATGTAGCATAGTATCTTATTGATGCGAATCTACTATAGTCTGCTCTTAGAACCCTCAATGGCCTTTTTTACTTCTTTTTTAATTCTGCCACAACCTTCTATTTTGTTTTGCTCCCCATCTTCCCTGTGTTGTTGTACCGAGGAAAGCCGTGGAAATTAAACCTACTCAGCTTTGTTAGCAAACGAAGCATATTTCTGCCATAAATCCCAAGGTAATTCTATACTGTGATTGGGAAGGATAAAAAAATGAGACTTGGTTCTTAGGCTCTCAGTTAGTTTATAATTCTGTTTCGTAACTGTAGGAGATGCCATATATTTTTAAATCTTCTTTAATGTAACAAAATGAAAAAGCAATTAGATACCTTCTTTCCTTTTCCCACACGAACCATTCTGAATAGCCAAAGCACCTCAATAGCTTCCAGCACAGGGGCTTAAAACTTTATCCACATCAATCTACTGGTGTATTTTTCTAATTCATTCAATTGAAAATATATAGGTGGGTAGACAAATAGTGTGGGGGAGAAATGGGAATAAGAGATGAAAAGGATACGTGTAGAAAATTTAGGGAGATGAAAAAGGGGAAATTTAATATTTTTGGGAAGAAGAATGGGCCGTTGAGAAAAAGAGACGAATGGGAGCAGACGATTTTAGAGGTATAATGAGAGGAGAGAGAATAATAGTATTAATTACAAGGGATCAGTATTAACACCTTTAATTCTATTGTTTTAGAGGTATAATATAGATAATAAATGAATAAAGACCAAGTCTAGACCTGGATCCAATAAACATCCATTCTGTTTACCCAGGTCTGGAACAGATATTGAAATCCGTATGATGACTACGCGGTTACTTGTTCAGAGGCAAAACTAAGCTCATTTGATCTAGTAATGACCTGAATCCAGTTCCCATAAGTTATAGTATATATATATAATAAAAAAATACATATATAATAAGTTAAAATAAAGGTTTAATGATTAAAAGCACAACAATTTTATACGTATTTTCAATCGAAAAAGTAAACTGAACTTGACTTAAGACGAAGGAACCGAGTGCCGAAAAAAAAACCGACCATAGCTTTATTGCGAGCCAAAAATCTTGATAGATTCCCCTTCCCCTTTGGTAACTAAACTTTATCTTTTTGGCCAGAAAAGCCACTAAACTTTTCCTTATAGAACATTTAGCAATACCGTTGGGCCAAAACAATAGGTTTAAAAAGGTTTCGTGTCCTCCAAAAACAAAAGTTGAGTGACTTAGTTTCAAAAAACGTGTAAAGTCAGTTGCGTTTTTAGGTCATTAAGCCTTTAAAAAATTTACAATATGGTTACAATAAATAAAAAATAGACACCATCCAATCCGCATTCGGTGATGCACACTTGAAATACTGTAACAGAAAAGGCAAGGAATTAATGGGAATCCATTGTTGTTTTCCTTTTATTTCCATTTTATCTCTATTTTCTATTTTTAGTTCTTTTTAGGCATTTTATTTCCTTAATTAGTCTCCAAGCATGTTTGGGACTAATTAGGCATTCTTTTATTTTTAGTCATTTTAGCTAATTACTTAATTAGCAAGTAATTCAGCCCATATAATTACTCCTCGTATTCTCATTTGTACTTACTGTTGCAATCCTTGAGATATAAGACATCTTTTGATTCTCTCTGTAAAAATTAAGGTTTGGTTTATTTCTTTTAGCCATTGACGTGTAGTTTACGTCCACGGACGAAGCTAATATATGACCAAGGGGGGCCATGGTCCCCCCAGAAAATTTCAAAATGTGTACTTTATGGGTTAAATTTTTTTAGGATAATAAAAATATGTTGATATGGTCCCCCCAAGACTTAAAAACATATCTCCAAATAAAGCCCACTTTTGTATTTATTTGGGTTTTTGTTGAGAAAAAAAAAAGGCCCGTGTTAATGATACGAGAAATCGCCCATAAGTCATTCCCGATCAGCAAGTCAAGTATAAAATAGAAATAAAGCAAGTAAAGAGAGGCAAAATATAATATATAGAGTGGTTCGGCTATTAAAATGAGGCTACGTCCACTTTGGTGCTTCACTCTCATTAAGTATTTAATACAATACATGTTTACAATGCCATTAGAGGTGTACAAGTGAGAGAGGAGAGGAGAATACATGTAACTGGTTAGACAAGCAACCAAGGATCTGGCCTGCTTGAGGTTGAGCCGGCTATGGCTGCGGCGAATGGAAGCCCCCAAGTGGGGTGGTCTCTAGAGAGAGAGAGTCGAGAGTTTGGCAAGGCTCCGCCAAGTATTTTCTCCCCTCTAATATTGAGGTCAGGATCTCTATATATAGGAGTTATAGTGGTAGTATATCACGTGCATGAGGCACATGATATATGATGAGGTGGAGAAGTAAGGTATCCTTATAAAAGTTGGGCAACTGTCAAGCGTCCAATGTCTAAGTAGGAGTTGCGGCCTGTTTGAACCCAGGAAGCAGCCAGTCTGGAGAGTGTCGCGACCTGTTTGGTTCCAGGCAGCGGCCAAGGACTAAGGGGGTGCGGCGGCATGTCTGAGCCCAGGCAGCGATAAATGTTGTCCAAGACTAGCTTGGTACGAGTCTCAATAACTGTATGGTGCCGCAGCCTGTCTGTGCCCAGGCAGCGGTATGTGGCTAATACCTTCGCAATAGTTGGGACTATATTGGCCATATCAATAAGCCCCCAAGACGTAGTGCCAAGAGGTAGCGAGTTGGGGTTGTGGCCTAATTATATGGTCCTTACTACGGTGCCAATAATACTGACCATCTTCACATGCTGCCGCGGCAGGCCAAGGCGACGCTTCAGCTTCCAGCGCCCTCTTATATAAATGTGTTTTAGTCGTGGCCTTCATTACCTTTTTCAAACCTTTGAGATTAAATGGAAAGCCATACTCTGTTTGTTTCATCCTTTGATTCTTCCGGCGATCCTTCTACGCTGGTTCAAGGCGGATTGAGGCAAAGTTGGTGGTTCTTGAGCTTAAAATAACCAGTTTTCCTTGAATTCCAGGTAACATTTGAACAAAGCACAAATCAAAATACCCAAACAGGAAGTTACACCTAAGAATTGACCTTCATGCCAACTTAGTCGTACACATCTCCTAAGCCTTTTCCTTAACTCTAGCAGCTATCTTCTTCAAATCCATTTTTTTTAAAACTTCAGATATATAAACCGCAAATCGAGTTTTAAAAAATAAAATTTCAGTTTGGAAAAAAAACGAATAAATCAGACCAAATCAGTTATGTTTTAAAAATATCAGATTTAACTTGTTTCCAAATCAGATCAAGCAGATAAAAAAAGCACGAATCAAACTATAGCAGTTCAGATTTAAAAAAAATAAACACAGATTGATTTTCTATTTAAAACAAACACACGACTCCGAAAACAATATACCAGGTCGAAGAAAAAAAAATCAGTTCAACGAACAAAAACGCAGATGGTTTTTAGATCAATACCTAAAACTCCAGAACAACTGAGATCCGTTTATCTCAAATCATAAAATTCATTTGAGATAACTAATATCTTGATAGTAAAAGAACTTGTATATTTAAAAAATAATAATATATGCAATACAGCAATATACAAATAAAAAATTATAAAATAAAATAAAGATTTTAAGATGTCATACATGTAAAGGTGTTCCTTAATGGGATCATCCATAAATCGACATTCTCAATTTCAACCAACTACTGATAAAATAAAATTGACGTCAATACCCAAATATTGACGTCAACCTGGTCCCACATGTTTTAAAACCGCGATTCATTAAAAAAAATGAATGAATAATAATGTTAAGACTTTTGGGTGGAGTATTGATTTTGATCAGAGGGTATCAAGTTGGCTTGGGAGTTTTTGGTCTCCCTTCTCAAACTCGGCAGTAACCCCAACTTCGACTCGGCCTGAAAAATAACTCCAAGATGGTACCCAAACCTATTATTGAGTATAACTTTTTGAATAAATCATGTTTGTGTTACCATTAAGCAAATCCATTTATCAACTCCCCCATCAAACCCAATAAATATAATAACTCCGGATGGTACCCAAACCTATTATTGAGTTAAAAAAACTGGATAAATCATGTTTACATTAAAAGGTATGGTTTTGAGATATTTTGGGCGTCGGATTTCGCTATGGGAAATTACTCTAAAATCTTTGTATATTGAGCCCTAAATTAATTTTTATGTAGAAAAGAAATGGGTTGAAAATAGGAGGGTCACCTGATAGTGTTGTCAGTCCCAATTGCTTTCAAACTAAAAAAAAAAAGTTGAGATCTTGCTTACCAAGAACCAAATGGCAGAGAATTAGAGAAAGGAAATAAATCATATGGAGTTAAAGGTTTTTATTACCAGAGGGTTCTTCATTAAAGAAGGAAATGGTTGTGATATATGTATGTGTGAAAAATAAAACATAAAAATCGTAAAATCAGGCACAAAACCCAAAAATCAAACTATCGGATAGAAAAGCCAAAAATGAACCATATATACAAATCCAATATGAACCAAAAACATGAATATTACCCTTATATGAACATAACTCAATATCAGAATCAAACTCAACAATCTAAACCCTAATTAGAGAGATGTAGAGAGAGAATGACAATATACCAACATCGTTTTCAGAGATTACCTTCGTGGTGGAACAATGGTGGTGGTAGCTGATGGATTCGAGACAAAACAAAGATGAGGGGAGTGGAGGAGTTTGGGATGTGAGATTGGGGATTGAAAAAAAAATTATGCAAATGGAATCGATGAGGTCGCGTATAAAGAGGGGAGGCCATGGAGGAGAGATAATGTGATAATGAAGCGGTGCAGATTCTGATAGTGAGATAAAGACATCGTTTGAGATGAATTATTGAGTTAATTTTTTCTCCGTAATAGATGCCACGTGGACACTCAGCATTGAGAATATTTAATTCCTTGTTTTTATAATAGTACTAATTGGAAGCCCGCGCGATGCGCTGGTTATATACAGTATCGTATGGAAAATAAACGAAGCCCTTTGCAATATGAAGAAACGATAAAATAAACTGGGCAATAGATAAAAATGCAAAGGGCTTCGTTTATTTTCCATACGATACTGTATATGCGCTGGTGAAAAATTGTATGTTAATAAAAAATTTATAAATATTAATAAAAATTGTATATTAAGTAAGGAGAATTATATGTTAATAAAAATTATACAATTTTTAATAGCAATTTTATAAATAAACACACATATACATAATGGAAGCCTGAAAGGTGGGAAAATCTTTAAGAGCATACTTGATGTAGGAGCGAGCAAGTTTTAAAGGACTAAAATTGAGGGGGCTGGACACCTTCTCTTGCATATGCGATCAAGTGTTTAAATGGCCAGTTGAAAGCCTAAATTTTGCGTTGGCATGAATATAGATAAAGATGTAACCATGGGAAGCACTTTAAAAACGAACTTTTTCTACTTTGGGTGGAAATGATTTGGTATACACAACTAAGAATTGTTAACTGTGAAACTAAAGATACGGTATAATTCAGCCCCAACCCATTACCAATGATAGCCTGCACTTTTCTATTTTCATAAATCTTTTCCCCAAAACTCATTTTATCACATTCTCCCTTGTTCCTACAAAAACAATTATGGACATAAAGGCTATTTAACCTCAAACATCTAGGAGAATTTTGTACTTGAAATACAATTAGGGGTGACAATTTTAGAAATGACACGAAAACACGACACATGACGACATGAAATTGACTCAAAATTGACACGATATGTCGTGTTCGTGTCGAGTTTTTTTACACGAAGTCGTGTCGTGTTCGTGTCAAAATTATGAGTCGTGTTATCGCGTCTTGTCGTGTTAATCGTGTTTTTATTCGGGCTATCGTGTCTACTTATGTTCCATTTAGTGTGAAATTTAAGAAATCGTGTTATTCGTGACATGTCGTGTCGTGTTTATTTGAATCATGTTCGTGTCTGAAAAATTCTTGTCATGTCATCTCGCCCCAAACATGGCCCAAAAATACGAATTGCCACCCCTAGATATAATTGCCCAAAAATAAAGCATACATTTAATTGGGAAAATATATATTGTCAATTGTATTCATGAAAACATAATTTTATACAAAATATAATTACCTAATGAGATCTCCTTTGGGTGAGGGAGTGGATCGATTCTAAAATGAAAGCTCCTTGTCCATTGCTTTATTTAGTCAAAATAGCGATGAAGAAACACAAATTCAATAATTTGAAGAAAATTTAAATATGATACTAAAAATGAAAATTTCGTAATGAAAATAGATCTAACTCAAGTAATTGAAGTAGAAAAATGAGGCGCATGGAGTACTTTAAACTTACTATCTATATACAAGTAATGATGATGGTAAAACAAAATTAAAATCAATTGCCAATATATGCTTAAATTGATAGATAAAGGGAAAATAATCTTATATGATTTCCAACAAAGTAGAAAAAAATCAAATTATATGTAAATAAGTCAATATACGGGGGAAATTGACTAATATTTTTTTATGGTAGAGTACCAATAAACAATCGATTTGGGTTCTCAAATACAACCTATTTTTAATTATACGAAAATTAGTTCTATCCCGAGCATACTATTAACATTAACAAAGAAAATATCATAACCTATTTGCATTAAAACTTCTTTAAACAGTACAACATATAGATGAAGAATCAATCTCATTGTATATTTCAAATGGACCATTATTTTATATTCACACAAACATGAAAAATGGATCTAACAATGTTTTTGGTTTGCAAAATATATAATTAAAAATATCATTCCGGGTGTATGTTTTGTGTAACACATTTCGTCATAAAGTTGGTGGGCGATTTTTTCTACAGATAAAAACTCATGTCCTTTCACATAATGTGTTGTTTGTCACATAAATAATTATTGGGACATATTTTAAATGGAAAAGACTTGCATCTTTTCAAACATTACAACACACATACAGTTAGGAATGGAAAACTATGTTCAATTTAACAAAGCTGAAACTCAACGAAAGCTTCAAACGGTACACTATATAGAGGAAGATATGAGAAACTCACTTGATCTAAGATTGTGAAGGCAAAAAATGCGAGAATACCAATAAATCACTCCATAATAAATATATTCCCCCAAAACATAAAATTTGGAATATATAGAAAAAACAGAAAAAAGAATAAAAAAGAAAAACAATTTCCAAAAATAAAAATTCTAACTTGATGTTTTTGTGTATTTCTCTCCGCTGCACTTATTTTTTTACAGTAACACTTTTTTTACTATCTTTAACACCTCACAGTAGATAAACAGAGAAAAAAGCATAAATATTTCAAAATGAATAAGAAAAATTAATTTTGACTAAAGAAAATCAATATTGACCTCTTTTCTTAAACCCTTCACCAAACGTCAAGTATCCAACTGCAAAGGAATATCTGGCAGCCCTGCTACACAAAATGGAGTAAATACTCGGTCCGAAGCAACACAAAAAGAAAATACATTGTTGGAGTAAATAAATAGATTTGTAGATTACAAAGTTTAATAACTAATATATACATACATATACATATACATATAAGCTCAAAACTAAATCAAACCAAATACTGAGAAATCTCAGACTCTGATTTACTTTTGACGAACGACATGTGAGACTAAAGAGATGGTATGTCTACATCAAGTCAGTGTGTACAAACGCATGAATCTACAATTTAAAACCACTGCGATTCCAAGTCGATAGACCTTGTATTTGATATAAACGCATGAACCATTTACTCTGTCCTGGTCGAAAACCCCCAAATTAAAATGAGGGGAGGAATCCAACAAAGAGATAATCTCGGATTTAGACAAACTGGCCTACAATGGTTTAGTTTTTAACCCGTGTAAAAATCGATACAACTGAGCCTTTCACACAAAATAAAGAATAGGATAAGAGGAGGGGCTTTGATCTAATTAGAAAATAACGAAGCAGATATAGGATTAATGGTAGGGGAAAATGAAAGGGTTAGACAAAAGAGAGGCTTTTAGGGCCAAATAATTTGAATGCGTATTAGAATATGTGATTTTACCTCAGGAACAGATCTGGCAAAGCCGTACTCCATTGTGTTTAAAGTTTGTATTGCGAGTGGCAAAATGTTAAGAAAATCTAATTGCCGAAACCCAAGAGGTATGGGTCGATTGTAGGCGGTGGCATAAAAGGGGATTTTCTAGAGTCTTATAAAGAAATGAGTCATTTGACTTTTTTTTTTTTCAGGAGAATCCGAATCAGCAGGAGGAGATGAAAACTTAAGAGTAGTGTTTGAGAAAAATTTGGTTCGGTTCGATTATTTTGGTCCATTCGGTTTGATGCACACCCCTACTCTTACTCACCCATTTTTAAGTCGTCTGAACAATAGCTCAAAACTACCTACATATTTCATAATACCCTTTCTTCTTTACAACCAAATCATTTCCAAAACCCTTTGTTCTTTACACCGAGAGTTACCTACAACAATACATAACCACGCACGTACATAAAAAATTTGTTGTTAAAAGACATGATTCATAAAGCCAACCTTTCAAAAAGATGGAATCTAGTGTAGACCAGAAAACCCTAATTTTTTTTTTGAACCTGTAAAACCCTAAATAGAGCCTTAGAAATACAACGTCATTAAAGAAGAAACATACTGATTCAGTTCTTTTAATAACAAACTTACTGACTCAGAACAAACTTTTATTAAAAAAGCATACCTCCCCCTGAACGGGGATGGGTTCGGTATTTAAAACCGAAATCAAAACAAATTAAGGACCAGATAAAACAATACTATCCAATTAGGAAGTCGGAACGACGATGGGTTCTACCGGAGTAAACACATAAATTACATCTCTTCTCTATTGAACGATGATGAATTCAGCCGGAGTAGATACATGAATTTCATCTCGATCGGATAAAGACCAAATCTCTGCCGGTTTGTGTATTCCGTTCGTTGGAGATGTTTAGGATATCTGTGTTGATTTAGGTATACTGATCGTCGGGGATTTGTACATCTGTGTTAGTTTGGGATTTAACCGAGTTCGTCGGGTTACGGGTTTGTGTATACCGAAAACATTTTTGTATATGTGAAAGAAAAATGGGTTTTCGTCATTTTGAGTTAGTGGGTCCGAGGAAAGAAGTAAACTGTTTAGATCGTTTTACTTGCTGACTTTTTATTTTCTAGTAGAAAAGCTGGATGGTCACCTATGCTCAAGAGTTTTTTTTAACGTTTTAAACATGGAGAAACTAACAGGTAAAAATGAAGCGAGAAGGGTATTTATTAGATGTCGTTACCCTTTAATATTATCGTATTAGAGGTATATTAGCATGTCGCTCGCACGATGCGCGGACGTAAATATATATTACGAATATTGTTGAAAGGAAATATATAGGTCTATCCAGATTACCCCTTAGTTTAATTGTGTAATGCAAATATTGTTGAAAAGAAATATATTATCATATTGTCCCTTAGATTAAATGTGTGGTTTCACCTCTAGTACATATTTGAGGAAATGTGTAATGATGAAGAGTACATTACCAACTCAATCACTTTAAATCATCAGTTGTCAAATAAAAACATGAATAAACTACCCCATAAGTTCTTACCTTTTCGTAAAGCTCAATTTCATTCATGTCTTTTTTTTGTTTCAATTTCGTACTCAACCTCTCATTTTGTCTCAATTTAGTCCCTCTGTTAACTATTTTGGATACATTTGACTATTTTGCCCCTTTTTATTGAAATATAATAAAATATGTGTTATAAAATTCGAAAATTTTAATACTGTATTATTATTATTTGGGGATAAAAAATAGTTTTTTATCCAAGAATTATAATAAAAAAAAAAACTATTTTTATTTTATATTTTATCACAGTTGTTTTTAATTTATTTATTTTAAAATGGTGACAATCCCAAAATATTTTTCTTTTATTTTCAGTTTTTTCAATTAAAAAATTATTTTTAGATATTTTAATAAAAAAACAATAAACAATTCAAAAACTTGTTTTTCTATTAAAACAAAGAAAAACGACAAAAATATTCACTTTCGAATTTTAAATTGAGACAAAATGAGAGGTTGAGGACGAAATTGGAAAAAAAATAATAGAGATGAAATTGAGATAAGTGGAAAGATAGAGGACAAATGAAGTAGTTTACTCTAAAGACATCATAACAAATAAAGCTATATAGAGAAAGAGACATCCTACAAATTACTCCGAAAAATTTATAAATTTTTAACACAAATTGATCAAGACAACATACATAATATATGTCCAAATTGAGATATCTGACTCTGACCCAGCTGTTCTCTCTCCACTGGTGGCATAATCAGTACTAAAATGATCTTTGCACATTGTATTTTATACAAAAAAAAGTCCACCTCCAAAATAAACCCAATCCAGCCACAATTTTTTTCAAGTTACCCTGGTGAAAACTACTTGAAATAAAAATTTAAGTCTTTAGATTTGATTTTCTTAAGAAAAAAATGAAATAAAACATGACTTTTTGTAATCTTTTACAAAAAGAAAATTGAGATAGCAATTTCTAAAAATATATAAATAATGAATTAAATCTTCCATGAGATGCCCATAAGCACAAAATATATGATGGTATGAATATTTTTTGACCGACCTTAGACAATTACGCTTAGCAGCATCACATGTCCTCCGTTTTCTCTTCTTATTTGTTCTTAAACACCCTCCTCCGTTGACACTCTTCAATAATTTCAGCTCTCAACCTCTCTTCCGAACTGATTAAGAAGCTTTTCTTCTGGCTCGTTATCGTCCATAATAACCTGCACGTTGTAAGCAGATTTGAAGACCATGATGATGATTTGGAGAATTAACACGCAAAAATGATGCAAATAAATTGATGACACCATGTTTTCTAGAATTTTATTATGAAGCGTCTTGTTGTTGTGTTAAATGTAGCATAGTATCTTATTGATGCGGATATACTGTAGTCTGCTCTTAGAACCCTCAATGGCCTTTTTTACTTTTTTTTTTTTTAATTCTGCCATAGCCTTCTATTTTGTTTTGCTCCCCATTTTCCCTGAGTTGTTGTACCCAGGAAAGCCGTGGAAATTAAACCTACTCAGCTTTGTTAGGAAACGAAGCATATTTCTGCCATAAATCCCAAGGTAATGCTATATTGTGATTGGGAAGGATAAAAAAACGAGACTTGGTTCTTAGGCTCTCAATTAGTTTATAATTCTGTTTCGTAACTGTAGGAGATGCCATATATTTTTAAATCTTTTTTAATGTAACAAAATGAAAAAGCAATTAGATACCTTCTTTCCTTTTGCCACACGAACCATTCTGAATAGCCAAAGCACCTCAATAGCTTCCAGCGCAGGGGCTTAAAACTTGATCCACATCAATCTACTGGTGTATTTTTCTAATTCATTCAATTGAAAATATATAGGTGGGTAGATAAATAGTGTGGGGGAGAAATGGGAATAAGAAATGAAAAGGATACGTGTAGAATATTTAGGGAGATGAAAAGAGGGAAATTTAATATTTTTGGGAAGAAGAATGGGCCGTTGAGAAAAATAGACGAATGTGACAGACGGTTTTAGAGGTATAATGAGATGAGAGAGAATAATAGTATTAATTACAAGGGATCAGTATTAATATGTCTAATTCTATTGTTTTAGAGGTATAATATAGATAATAGATGAATAAAGACCGAGTCTAGACCTGGATCCAATAAACATCCATTCTATTTCCCCAGATCTGGAACATATATTGAAATCCGTATGATGAGTACGCAGTTACTCGTTCAGAGGCAAAACTAAGCTCATTTGATCTAGTAATGACCTGAATCCAATTACTATAAGTTATAGTATATATACATATAAATTTAATGATTAAAAGCACAACGACTTTATACGTATTTTCAATTTAGTAACTAAACTTTATCTTTTTGGCCAGAAAAGCCACTAAACTTTTCCTTATAGACATTTAATGGAACTTAAGAGTTGGGCTTTTAGCAATATCGTTGGACCAAAACAATAGGTTTAAAAAGGTTTCGTGTCCTGCAAAAACAAAAGTTGAGTGACTTAGTTTAAAAAAACGTGTAAAGTCAGTTGCGTTTTTAGATCATTAAGCCTTTCAAAAATTTATAACATGGTTACAATAAATAAAAAATAGACACCATACAATCGGCGTTCGGTTATGCACACTTGAAATACTGTAACAGAAAAGGTAAGGAATTGATGGGAATCCGTTGTTATTTTCCTTTTATTTCCATTTTATCTCTATTTTCTATTTTTAGTTCTCTTTAGGCATTTTATTTCCTTAATTAGTCTCCAAGCATGTTTTGGACTAATTAGGCATTCTTTTATTTTTAGTTGGTCCTTTTAGTCATTTTAGCTAATTACTTGATTAGAAAGTAATTTAGCCCATATAATTACTCCTCGTATTCTCATTTGTACCTACTGTTGCAATCCCTGAAATATAAGACATTTTTTTATTCTCTCTCTAAAAATTAGGGTTTGGTTTATTTCTTTTAGCCATTCACGTGTAGTTTACGTCCAGGGACAAAGCTAATATATGACCAAGGGGGGCCATGGTTCCCCAGAAAATTTCAAAATGTGTACTTTATGGGTTAAATTTTTTTAGGATAATAAAAATATGTTGATATGGCCCCCCCAAGACTTAAAAACATATCTCCAAATAAAGCCCACTTTATTTGGGTGTTTGTTGAGAAAAAAATAGTCCCATGTTAATGATACGAGAAATCGCACATAAGTCATTTGATCAACAAGTCAAGTATAAAATAGAAATAAAGCAAGTAAAGAGAGGCAAAATACAATATATAGAGTGGTTCAGCTATTAAAATGAGTCTACGTCCACTTTGGTGCTTCACTCTCATTAAGTATTTAATACAATACATGTTTACAATGCCATTAGAGGCGTATAAGGGAGAGAGGAGAGAAGAATACCTGTAACTGGTTAGACAAACTGTAACACCCCGCCTAATTGAATACCGGGTGGCCAGTCCCATACCAAATTAAAACAGAATATACAGTTGGCTCATTCTTAGCATCACTGTCGAAAACATTTACAACTCACCCAATACCCAATTAAGCTAGTGTTAAAAAACTTTCCAAATTTTAATTTAACAAAAATCATTCCAGTTTAAGAATAACACAACACATTTTATTTTACAACACTGATAACCAATTAGATAACATCAAATAATTTGAATGCAATTGGAATAAATATTCCCAAATAATATTAATCCATTACAGTAATCCCAACAATATCAAATGTATTAAAATGACACGAATACCATAGTATTTGACCCCGATAGAAGAAGATAACTGAATCCTTTGGGCGACATGCCCTACTAAGAGAATACTGTGAATCAAATGATGATAGGCGTCTAAGAAAAACTACATAAATCCATAACCTGTCATAATCCGCTATGGTTGGCGTCCCTATTGCTGGACACCTGATATAGAAGATACAATAGAAAAGAAAATATGCAAGGAAACGGGTCAGAGCCCGATTGTGAAAATGATTTTTAAAACAGCAAGTATTTAACAAGTGCAATAAATCTTTTATTATGTACATGTTAGACCCAACTCTCACTTGCCATTCTCACCTCTCAACTAGAGTGCACACTTAACGTTTCCTATTAACCTCCTAGTTAATGGTTCCTCTTTTCTAGTCTCCATATTATAATTCCCTCCCAATATCATAATCCCCGTATGTCCCATACCATACGTTATATAATCATTCTTATACATTTTTCATTTATATGAATCGTTGCTCATTAACATGAATCATTTCTCATTAATATGAATTAAACTTTTCTATTCTATAAGCATAAACATTCATTAACTTAATTCCATTTTCTTCCTCTATTCACCGTTATTTACAATTATCACCGTAGATAGATTTAACCATAATAAATATCCATTCATTCATTTAATCCATTATATATATATATATATATATATATATATATATATATATATATATATATATATATATATATATATTCATATATAATACGGCACCCCGAGTCACAGCTGCGGTGCAATGCATTACTCTGCTATCATGTCCCAATATCGCTTGTCGCCGAATAAGGGACTAAAGGTTCGTTAAGATTCCTCGAACCACAAACAATAACACAATCATTGGAGGCGAACATAGTTCTCATACCCATGGGTCACGCACATACCTACGTACCCATAGTCAACGGACTTATCAACTCCCCGATAAGTCTTTCATAGACCTATGTTCTCGAGCGACAAATCAAAGATCCCATGGATTCATCAGGATATGACTGCCCTCACGCGCAAACCTCCCACCGATAGCAAGTAAGCTAGGTATGTCATACACATAAATCATCAATCAATCAAATAGGCATTATCATACCTATAATATAATATCAATAAGGTAATATCACTACCCTAAGATAATTCCCATACGTATCATTATATCTCTTTTAAATTCCACGTATCATATCTTTACTTCATAATTTAATTATCCTCGCATCCTATAACATCTCTCCACTCCCGACGTCGTTAAGGTCCATGCGCGAAGCGTCTCGCAAAGCGAAATCCAAACAAGGAACCCCTCCAATACACTACTACTTAACTTTGTCGATCGAGGAGGTCCGACAACTTCAACTATGCGATTGGGATAACCCCATACCCTCTTTCAACCAAATGTGTTCTAAACTCCCATCTCTATCCAGGAGCCATACCACTACGCTCTTATACTACACTCAGTCCTTGCGAAATCAATAATGAGCTTAAACTTAGTCCTTGATGTTCAAATTGTAACCCTAAGGCTACTCTCACTCAATACACAAGATTCAAATAGGTTTTTCCTCAACATATATTCAGTAAGAAGTCACTAATATCCTACTGGTCCATAATATCATTTCTCCCGAATTACCACGAGTTTAGTTCTCCATTTAATTAAGGTTAAAACCGATAGTTTCAAATCTCTTATAAACACATCTTCTTTCACTTAGGATTAAACCCTCTTGTAAACTTAAGGATACCTAGATATTATATTCAATCACCCCTACTGGTCCTATCTTTAATCCTCATACATCTCCATTTGGAATTTAACATATGAATCTAGCAACCGAAATTCCATTCAATATAATTTTCATCATTTTAATCACTTGAATCCAAATCAAATTAATTCAAATCTTATCAAGGGTTTACTGATATTTTCTAAGTCCCATAATATCCAAATAACAATCACCAAAAATCTACCAAAGTTTTGGGATAAGAACCAACATTAAAAAGAAACAACTTCATGAATTCTCATATTTTAAATACTCAGAAAAATCAGATCCAAAAATTATTCAAATCATCAATCCGACTTCAGATTTTCATTCTACACGAAAAATTAAGTCAAGTATGTGTTTTGAGTTTTTCTTAAATCTCATCCAAATGCACTCAAAAAGAAGATCTAAACATTCCAAATTGGCTCTTCTGATTCCACTCGTTTTTGCCTCTTTTTCCAGAAAATTATCAACATATTATCTTCAAGAACACTAAATTATTTTCAGAATTTCTTCCACAAATTGATGAATATTTATTGGAATACTAACTACCTACAACATGAGTTTAATTCCTATATATTTTTAGATTCTAAAAATCTATTAACAACTATATCCTTTCATCTTCCAAGCATGAAATCATCTCTTTTTATAACTATCATAACATGGACAATATACGAACTTAAATTGCAAATATCAAACACTTGCCTCTAATGAAGATCTGATCCTTTGGAGTTGAATAACATAGGTGGTGATGGTGGTGGTGACCTTTGACCTTTGGTTCTCCTCCCTTCCAAGCAAGCTTTTCCCTTCCCAAGCAACCTTTCACTCTCTCTAGGAAGATGACTTCTCTAATTTGTGAAGAGGAGATGTATAACCAACGTACACTTAATCTACCAATACTTATAATAAGACAAAACCCGAAATCACTATTCATCCCCCTTGTAAAAATTACCAAAATGCCCTTTTAGGTTGTCTTTTCATTTTCAAATGACCCGAGACTCAAAATTAACATCCAAATAGACTTTTCTGACTATTTCGAACCTTCCGGACGCAACAACGCAGTCGAAATGACTATAAGGTCGATAGAAAATAAATTTCCTTTTTAATTTAATAAATTAGTCCCGACACGTCCCATACCGCGTCTGACTAAAAATTCAAATTACCAAATTTATATCATACCGTCATATCAATGACATCACATTCATATATTACCTAAATATCTTTAAGTAATATTCAGAATCATCCATTTTAATATCCACAATTCGGATAAAACCCAAATGAATTAATTTATAATAAGATTCAATTAATCCATTAATTTAAAATATAACCCATTTTAAAAGTCATTAAAATTACGGGGTATTACACAAACAACCAAGGATCTAGCCTGCTTGAGGTTGATCAGGCTGTGGCTGCGGCGAATGGAAGCCCCCAAGTGTGGTGGTCTCTAGAGAGAGAGTCGAGAGTTTGGCAGGGCTCCGCCAGGTATCTTCTTCCCCCTAATATTGAGGTGAGGATCTCTATATATAGGAGTTGTAATGGTAGTATATCATGTGCATGAGGCACATGATATATGATGAGGTGGAGAAGTAAGGTATCCTTCTAAAAGTTGGGTAGCTGTCAAGCATCTAATGTCTGAGTAAGGGCTACGGCCTGTTTGAACCCAGGCATCAGCCAGTCTGGATAGTGTCGCGTCCTGTTTGGTTCCAGGCAGCGGCCAAGGACTAAGGGGGTGTCGCGGCCTGTCTGAGCCCGGGCAGTGACAAATGCTGTCCAAGACTAACTTGGTACGAGTCTCAATAATTGTATGGTGCCGTAGCTTGTCTGTACCTAGGCAGTGGTATGTGGCTAATACCTCCACAACAGTAGGGACTATATTGGCCATATCAATAAGCCCCCAAGCCGTAGTGCCAAGAGGTAGCGATTTGGGGTTGTGGTTGAATTATATGGTCCTTACTATGGTGCCAATAATATTGACCATCTTCACATGTTGTCGTTGCAGGCCAAGGCGACGCTTCAGCTTCTAACGCCCTCTTATATAAATGTGTTTTGGTCGTGGCCTTCATTACCTTTTTCAAACCTTTGAGATCAAATCGAAAGTCATACTCTGTTTGTTTCATCCTTTGATTTTTTTGACGATCCTTCTATGGTGGTTCAAGGTGGATTGAGGCGAAGTTAGTGGTTCTTAAGCTTGAATAACCAGTTTCCTTGAATTCCATGTAACATTTGATAAATTTCTCTTTTTAGTATTTTTTAGAGTTTGTTTCTTCTTTCTAATCATGTTTGCGACTAATTGATTAGCTGAAATCATTTCTTGTAAACCCATATTTGAATAAACATGAGAATCTATTATGCTCTATAACTCTTGTCTATATTTTGGATTTCTGAACTTGTGGAGGATCTTGGTTATTGTAAACCATTTGTTTTTCTCTCATAATCAATACATGTGCTACTATTCCTTAGACTGAATTCGTAGGGCTGTATTTATACTGAGAACCCCTATTGCTGGGTTCTGATTTCTGAATTTGTTATAGAAACTAGGGTTTGATGATGTTGAACCATTTAATAGGACTAGTATCTTTTCCCACCATTGCTAAAACCTAAAGAATATGCTCATTATGGATTTCTGGATTTAAAACATGTTGTAATCCTTATCCCCTGTCTGGCGCCCATTTTTGGCTTTTGGGGTAGATGTAAGTTGGGTAACTTGAGGTGTTTAGATTGGATTATAGGATAAAAATTTGAGTTTCTCAGGGTTTTGATCCACACCTTGACCCCATTACGAATTTTTTTTGCCAAGAACACCAAGGACACGTTCTTGATGTTCTCGGCCAAAACCCTAGAATTATGGGATTTTAATCTTTACGAATACGTACTTCATCCAAATTACCTGTTTGTGTACAGTGCCACGATTGGTGATATGACTTGTGCTACTTTGTTGCAGCTTCTTGTCATTCCTTGGTAGTTATAATTCCATCTGGTTGTAGTCTTTAATCTGAAGTTGTAAAATTTGGAGTGCTGGCTGCTGCCTTTAAGATTCATACTTAGGAATTTTTGTGTTACATCGTTATAGCCTTGATTTGTAATTCTACACTTATATTTGGTATATGTCGCGGTGTCTAAGAGGCTTCTGGCGATAATGGTTGCGAAACCCTTCTACTTTTTAGGTCTTGTTGCAACCCTATGAGTTGGAACCCTTCGGAGTTCCTGGAGGACTTTTGGAAAACTCACTTTGGTGTTTCTCCTCCTGAGATTCCTTCTGTAAATCCTTTGAATGCTATTAGACCATGTCTTCTTAAAGATTTCCCTAATTGATTCGCCCTTGATTCTGGCTCCGTGGACTCTTTGAACTGTAGGGACATTAGAGAGACTACAAACAATATAGATGAGGATACCATCTCTAGCTGTAATCCTCCTGCTGAAAAATGTGGTTGTGGAAGCTAGTAGGACTTCAGTCGTCCCTCAAGAGGTTAGGAATGCTACTGCAGAATCTTCTGGTCGAGCTACTGGTAAATCTCCCACGACTTTAGATCATAAGTGCATTATGACAAAAGAATGGATTGCCCAAGTTACCTCAGCCTTTGAATTCCCATTAACCACAATCTGTACACTTCCCTCTGTGGAATAGAGGTCATATTTCGTAGTCCCCAATGAGGGGATCTGTTTTCCTCTTCATGACTTTCTTCTAGGGTTGTGACTACCAATTCCTAGCCCCATTAGGAGAATTGTTTAGGCTATGAATTTGGCCCCAGCCCAGTTGGATCCAAATGGTTGGAGGGCCATTCTTGCTGCCTCAGTGTTTAGACAAAATAAATTTAGCAGGGATATCACTTTTGCGGAGTTCTTTCACTTCTACAAGCCGAAAGAGAACTCCGTAGACTTTGCGTGTTACTACTACTTCACGCTGCGAAACAATAAATAGTTCTTGTATACTGAGTGTCCTTCTAGTGTTAAAAACTAAAAAAGAAAATTCTTCTACATCTCAGGGAAAAGTTAGGAAATCCACCACTAGGAGAGTAAGAGAGAGAAAACATATAGGATGCCGCGGACATGGGGGCGTCCTTCCGAAATAGGTAACATGTTTCTGCCGCAGCCTTTTAAACTTTGTCGTCTCAATGTTTTATTTTCTGTTGCAGCTTATACTGACCTTAATTCAAAATTTTAGCTCTTGAGAATTTAAAGATCAACAGTGGAGAAAAAAGAAGGGTTGAGGACGCGACGGGATTCAGTGATAAGTCAAAGTGTTTCAGTAGGCTAGTAACGTCCGCGACAGTTTTTTAACAAGGTTACTTTAGTAACAAAAGCCAGCCGACTAAGATGACTATAGAAGGTAATCTATCATCATTTATCCGCGGTGAATATATATAAATTCCTGCAGCTTTCCTTTTAAACTTCGTTTAATTGTTTTGGTTCTTCAGGGGAAGAGATTGACCGCGAGCTTTTGACTACCCATCTTGCGGAAATGGATGAGGATGCAGTTGTCCTCAATGCACCCCCCAAGAAGGGTAAGAAGAGAAAGGGGGCCCCAAAAGGAAAATCTATCGCGACTGAATCTACTGCAGAGCCTCTTTCTCAACCAATTGTAGCGGCTGGGACTGATGTGATTAATCCTCAAGGAGATACAATCCATACTAAGGATACCGTAGTTGGCGAGAGATAAGAAGACCAGGTTGATGATGATATTGGTGATCAATTGGCTGAGGCATGACTATTGTCTCCTGAGATGGACTTCCAAAGTGGACGCAACCCTATCTCCACGTTTCACCCACAAGATCTCCTCTGCGGAGAATAATAGATGTCAATGCCAACTTGCCACCACCTCAAAGTAGGGAAAATATGGGCCCTGATGGTCATCCGAGGCCTCAATTGAGGGCGCCAAATCCTCAATATTCCTGGGATACAACTGTTAGGGCAGTCTATAGGATGAGGAAGCATCCAGACTCTATCGATCTTGATCGTCTGGCGGTAGTGGATCCTAAAGATTTGGAGGAGTACGCTCTCCACAGTCTGCTGAGGATAAGCATTATATATATATATATAATAATAATAATAAAGTAGCTTGGTTTTTGAAAATATACACATTTTTAACGGTGCAAATCGATGCCACCTCTTTACATATTTTAATGGTTGAGATCACATCTCTTCATTTTTTACAAATCTACCCCTAAGATATTTGGTTTCCCTCCTATTTTTACTCATCAAACTTACCCCATAATTCAAAAATAGGGGTGTTTTGGTAACACTCTTCTTCCTTCCAAACTTACACATCAACGACATTTTTTCTACCTTCCCGTCTCCTCTCCCATTCAATCTGCTCCTTCTCGCTCTCTATCTCCCTCATCTTCTCCCCTACGCAGCCCCCTCCCATGCCCTGGTAAATCTCTCCCCCTCCGCAGCCCCCTCATTTTCTCCCCCTTTCCCACTCACACACGCACACAGAAACACACACATGCACACACACACTGACCTCACACAACGCCCCTCCGCCGCCCCTAACCCGCCCCCTCCGCCACCCCTTCCCCACTCACACACACGCACACACACACACACTGACCTCACACACACACACACTGAAACGCCCCCTCCGTCGCCCCCTCTGCTCAATTATGTTTTTTTTGTAAGTATCATGTTTTTTTACGCATCTGTAAGAAAAAATGATTTTTATTTGTTATTGTGTACAGATTTTCATCCATGTTACATTGAAGGTAAATAATTCAATCATCTATTTTTCTTTTTTCTTTTTTTATTTTTTTGTGCTCAATCATGTTTTTGGTTTTTTAAGTATCGTGTTATTTTTTTTTACAGATCTGTAAGAAAAAATGATTTTTTTGTTGTTGTGTACAGAGTTTCAGCCAAGTTACATTAAAGGTAAATAATTCTGTAATCTATTTTTCTTATTTTTTATTTATTTTTTATTCACATTATTGGTATTCTATGATTTATGGACTTATGCCAAGTTACATTGAAGGTAAATAATTCTCTCATCTATTTTTCTTTTTTCTTTTTTTATTTTTTTGTACACATTATTGGTATTCTAGGATTTATGGACTTATGGTATTCGATTTGTGTTTATGGTGAGATTTGTTTGGGTTTTGGTTCACAGATACATGGAGTGATTTCTTTGGGTTTTTATTTATATAAAAAAAAGATTTCTTTGGGTTTGGTTTCACAGATTGGTTTTATTTTATGTTTTTGGGCCTGAATTGTTCACATTATTGGTATTCGATATGTGTATATGGTGAGATTTGTTTGGATTTTGGTTCACGACAATAGTCGACACGGAGTTTTTTTTGGGTTTTGGTTCACAGATACATGGAGTGATTTCTTTGGGTTTTTATTTATATATATAAAAAATATTTCTTTGGGTTTGGTTTCATAGTTTGGTTTTATTTTATGTTTTTGGGCCTGAATTGTTCACATTATTGGTATTCGATATGTGTATATGGTGAGATTTGTTTGGGTTTTGGTTCACGACAATAGTCGACACAGATTTTTGTTTGGGTTTTGGTTCACATATACATGGAGTGATATCTTTGGATTTTTATTTATAAAAAAAAATATTTCTTTGGGTATGGTTTCACATATTGGTTTTATTTTATGTTTTTGGGCCTGAACTTTAGGGGTGCCAATTGACTCCGGCATTTAAAATTATATGTTTGCGTAGTCATTTGGGTTTACTCTGTTCGTCTTTCTCACATTCTCTATAACATTAGACACACTTTTGCCAACTTGGTATTTACATAAGGTTTGAAATTCAAATATTAGAGTTTTTATGGGCATGATGGTATTGTTGTTCCTATTTAACATGTTCGCTCATTTCATCGTAATTGTTTTGATTATGTGATGTGGAGCATTAGGAGCATTTGCTATATAGTCTGAAATTTGATTATAATCGCTTCTTTTTTTTTACACTTTAATATGGCTTTATATGGCATCAGTTTAACCTATATTTTTTTTATATGAGGTTCATTCAAAGTTGATTACAATGCGTTGGTTTTTGTATTCTAGCAAATGAATGAGATGACATATTAGTTTGGTGTTGCTCCTATTCAACATGTTCGCTCATTTCATCGTAATTGTTTTGATTATATGATGTGGAGCATTAGGAGCATTTGCTATATAGTCTGAAATTTGATTATAACCGCTTCTTTTTTTTTCACACTTTAATATGGCTTTATACGACATCGGTTTAACCTATATTTTTTTTATATGAGGTTCATTCAAAGTTGATTACAATGCGTTGGTTTTTGTATTCTAGCAAATGAATGAGATGACATATATAGTTTGGTGTTGTGGATATTAGAGTTTTTATGGGCATGATGGTATTGTTGCTCCTATTTAACATGTTCTCTCATTTCATCGTAATTGTTTTTATTATATGATGTGGAGCATTAGGAGCATTTGCTATATAGTCTGAAATTTGATTATAACCGCTTTTTTTTTTTTTTACACTTTAATATAGATTTATATGGCATCGATTTAACCTATATTTTTTTATATGAGGTTCATTCAAAGTTGATTACAATGCGTTGGTTTTTGTATTCTAGCAAATGAATGAGATGACATATTAGTTTGGTGTTGTGGATGTTTTGGAGGGCTCACAGTTTTGTATTTTATTTTTCAACTAATAGGTGGGAATTAAGTGAAATGGCCTTCAATCTTTGATTCATCATACTGCGATTCAAAATTAAATCACAGTTCAAATCACAGGTATGCTCTTTGTTTTAATATTAAAAAGTAATAACGGACATGTCTTGCACAAGACACTTTATAAGTCTGTTATTTGGCAAGCAGAAAGTTGGAGATGTACCCTTTATAAAACTGAAAGTATGGGATGCAGGAGGGCGTGTGGGAATTAGGTGTGGGGTATGGATTTGGTTCGGGTTGGGTTCGCATGAGGACGTTTTTGTCCTGTCCAAATTATGAAGTTCGTTTAGACAATTTTTTTCATTGGATTTATCCGACAAAGGCATCGGATATCGGACAATTTTTTTGCGTTTGTTCATTTGATATTTTTGTTCGTAATATTAAAATTGTGATAGCATTATTTTTGTTGGATTATTTTTTTAACATGGTGGATAGTCCGATATATAAAGGAAACTCTGCCCAAATGTTTTAAAAATATTTACACTTTCGCGTCGTAAACAATAGTTTTGTATTATAAGTGATGTTACATAATGGTGGGTTTCACGTCATTTTTTTTAAATTACACTTTGTTTTGTATTATAAGTATGATTCAAGAATCGCGCTTTGGTCTAAGATATAATGACTAATATATTCTACGTGCGCTGATTTTTTCTTTCATTGCTCTTATATTCATACATTGTTCTCTTTTGTTAATGAATCAAGGTACTAATTGACTATTTTATATTTGTTTTTCAGCAGCAAGAGGTGTGTGTGAGGGCAACAGTAGTAGATGTACGTGGGGTGTGTGGGGTTGGGGGGAAGCAGCAGGTTGGGGTTTTATTTAAGTTTAAGGTTCGTTCAAGTTTTTTCAGATATGAATTTTTTTTCCTTATTGTTGATACCAAATTTAATCTGCTGACTTGGATCAATCAAACAAAGACACGTGGCTATCTACATGGCAACAACAAGCACTTCTGAGATAATCATACGCTCCGAGGAACCATGTTACTCCGAGGAACTCCTACGCTCCGAGGAACAAACCTCACCGAGGAACTCTTGAATACCAGAAAGATTAGGCGGTCCGAGCTGCATCTCGAATATTAATTGATGAATAACCAACAGTTCAACTGGTTCATTAAATGCTTATCATTTAGACGCACACGCTTAAAGATCATTAAATGTATTACCCTTTCATATGTATATCATTTAATGTATCACCCTTTCAGATGAGAGCCTCAAGGCTATAAATACGTTGTACAATCCTCATTGTAAGGGGACCGGATCCTAAATCCAAATTCTGAGATCCAGAACGGAATTTCTTGTAATCAAGAATTCCCAAACATTCAGCAATAACATAACAGTGGACGTAGGCCATTCATATAAGGCTGAACCACTTTAAAAATCTTTTGTCTTATTTCTTTATCCGTGATTGAAATATTAGAGTGATCTAATTTTTTACATCAACAGATTGGCACCGTCTGTGGGAAACGACTAGTAATATCGTTTTTCATAAAAATCAATCCAATACCAATGGCTGAAGTGCCGGAATCCAGCAATCGAAATGCCGGAACCCCTCCAAATCCATCTGCACCACCAATTATTCCAGATCTGACTGGAATAATGGCGAATTTGGCTCAAGGCCAGACCGCCATGCAAGAAACAATGCGACAACTCATCCAAACCCTCCATGGCGGTGCACCAGCCCATTCCGGATCACGAAACATCCAACGAAATACCCATGCGCCTTCTACGCGTACTATGAGTGTTAATTCATATCGCAATGAGGAAACTGAATATTTTTCTTATTAACCAGGACAAACTTCGTCAATGCGAGCCACAGATACTGAACAACGTGTCACCCTCTCCCCAGAAAGGGCCAGCGCATTGGAAAGGTTAAGCAGGGCCTCTCCTTTTGATCGATTAGTCCCTAGGAGGAACAAAAGTCCTCTTAATGTAGCATCGAGGAGCTTTCGACGACCATCAAATTTAAGGGAAGGATCTGCCCAGTCACGACCAGATACTCGTCGAGATGTATCTGTTGATCGATCAGCTGTTCGTCATGATAAATCCCAGGAAGCCACTTCAACGCGATCAGTTGCTCGGACCAATAGGCCCGAGGAAGGAAATGATGCTTGGAAAGGATCTATTTAGAGGCTGGAGGATAGATTAGGGGAAATGG
Organism: Sambucus nigra; assembly: GCA_949130495.1. Lineage (NCBI taxonomy): Eukaryota > Viridiplantae > Streptophyta > Magnoliopsida > Dipsacales > Adoxaceae > Sambucus > Sambucus nigra. The sequence continues at coordinate 4,813,025 of OX422207.1, read as the reverse complement.
CTAAGGCCAAGAACCCTCTACAACGAACCTTTGTTCGAGGAACACCTTTTGTCCAAGACATTGTTGATTTTCCAACACCATCAAAGTTCAAAGCACCTGTTGTGACTCCCAAGTATGATGGAAAGACTGACCCTATACTTCATATAGAATAATATCAAGCTGCTGCCGACATCTATGTTGTCCCAGACGAGATGAGATGCAGGGCATTCTCGGGAACTCTTACCGGATCTGCTCAGATATGGTATAATAATCTTCCTCGGGGTAAGATTTCAACTTTTCTTCAACTGGCCGAGTTGTTCATTGGGAATTTCTGCTTTGGAGCAAAGCCAGTTAAACGAGTGGCACATTTGTTAAGTGTTACACAAAAGGCTGGTGAGAGTATCAGAGATTATATAACTCGTTTTGATAACGAGAAGCTCGAAGTCATCGACTATGAGGAGAAGACAGCGATTACCACTTTGATGAGTGGACTGCTGCCAAACAAGTTGTACTACACTTTGGCCAAAGATCCACCTCGAACCATGTCGGACCTAATGGGAAAAGCGTCCAAGATTATGAATGTCGAGGAGGCTATGTCCGCGAAGAAGAATATGGACTCCAAAGAAACTAAAGGGGAAGGTGATAAGGCTAAGAAGAAAGAGCATAAGAACAATAGTGGTGACAAACATTCCAAAAGCAGGTCGTCATGGGAGGTCTTGAAGAAATTTGATTATTACACGCCTTTGAAGGCAAATATCAACCACGTCCTGGAAGAAATTAAGAACAGCGAGGAGTTAAAATGGCCAAAGAAAATGAGGTCAGACCCTGACACGAGGAATAGGGATAAATATTGCGAGTTCCATAAGGATCATGGCCATATGACCAAAAATTGCATAGCTCTTCAGAACGAGATTGAAACACTCATCCGACGAGGAAAGCTAGCAAAGTATGTTGATTGGGGAGGCGAAAGAAGAAACAACGACCGAACTAGAGAGAGGTCTAGATCTCCTCGTCGAGCAGAGGAGAACAAGAAGAGAAACCATGACGATGATCCAGATGACGAACCCGATCTTCCAAAGAAACCAAGCCAGCCAGAACGAGAGGTATTTTCAATACGCTTTGGGTCATTTGATTGTAATGTTATTACAGGAGGAGATGCAGGAGGAGGAGACCTTACTGCGGAAAGAAAAGCTTACCTCGGAGAGGCTCAAGCTTGCTCGTACATTCAGTGAATAAATTTAGCTGAGGAAGATCGCCCGAGAAAGGTGAACAAAGAAAAATTGGTCATTGGGTTTTCGAAGAATGATCTTGCAGGAGTTCTGTATCCTCATGACGACCCACTAGTGATCAAAATGAGAATGAAAGAGGTAATGATCTCAAGAGTGCTGGTCGACAACGGTAGCTCGGCAGACATCATGTTCTATTCGTGTTTCGATAGTTTAAATTTGAAGCTATCTCAACTAGAGCCTTACCACAGGCCCCTCATCGGTTTTGCTGGCGAGAAAGTATTTCCACTTGGGACGATCAAGTTGGATATATTCATTGGTACGTGGCCTGCTTGTCGGACGGAAAGAATACGTTTTTCGTGATGGATAAGAATGTCCAGTCATCGTACAATATCATCATGGGAAGAGTAAGATTGAAGAAGTTTGAGGCTGTACCATCTACAGTGCATCAATGCCTAAAATTTCCAACAAACTTTGGAGTAGGAGTTATGAAAGGTGATCAGAAAGTATCTCGGGAGTGCTATTATTCATCCGCCGAGGAAGATGAATTGGAAGAATCAAAGAAAAAGACTACTACCTATCAAGTGGATGAAGGTGCAGAAATTGAAACTTTGGATCCTCGGGATGAGTCGCAACTCGTAAAAGGTCAAGTGGTGGAAGCTACTGAAAATATTGTTCTGGACGATGAACATCCTGAACGAACTACTCAAATAGGTTCATCATTGGAAGCCTCACTAAAATAAGAATTGATAACTTTCCTTAGAAGTAGAAGACAAACCTTTGCCTGGAGTCATGAAGATATGCCTGGGATTGACCCAAACTTCTTATGTCACGAGCTCAATGTGAATAAGGAGATCAAACCTGTGAAGTAGAGAAGAAGAGTATTCAGTCCCGAGAAGAATCAAGCTATACAGGAGGAAGTCGAGAAGCTCCAGAAAGCCTGTTTCATTGAAGATGTAAAATATCCAGATTGGTTAACCAATGTGGTAATGGTAAAGAAGAAAAACAACAAGTGGAGGATGTGTGTAGATTTCACCGACCTCAATAAAACATGCCCAAAAGATCACTTTCCACTGCCCCGAATTGATCAACTGGTGGATGCTACCTCGGGACACGAGTTGCTGAGCTTCATGGATGCTTATTCTGGTTATAATCAGATAAAAATGAAACCTGAAGACAGGGAGAGTACTTCTTTCATTACCCCTAGGGGAACTTACTGTTATAATGGTATGCCTTTTGGTTTAAAAAATGCAGGTGCGACATATCAGAGGCTGATGAACAAGGTCTTTGCTGAACAAATCAGTGACAATATGGAAGTCTATGTTGACGACATGCTGACAAAAAGCAAGAAAGCTACAGATCATCTAGTTGACTTAAGTCAAACTTTTGATTAACTAGATAAATATCAAATGAAGCTGAACCCGACGAAGTGCGTCTTTGGAGTACGAGAAGGCATGTTCCTCGGGTACATTGTAAATCAACGAGGCATTGAAGCAAATCCTGAAAAGATCAAAGCTCTATTAGGGCTGCGATCTCCAACAACGAAGAAGGAAGTACAGAGTCTCACAGGACGAGTAGCAGCACTCAACAGATTTATGTCACGAGCAACTGATAGATGTCTCCCATTTTTCAAGACACTCAGAAAAACTTTTGAGTGGAATGATGAACGTGAGAAGGCTTTTCAAGACTTGAAAAAATACTTGGGAGCACCTCCACTGTTGTCCAGGCCGGTGATGGGAGAAAAATTGTATTTGTACCTTGCAGTATCCGAGAATGCTGTCAGCTCGGCGTTGATCAGAATGGAGAATGGAGTACAAAAGCCAATTTACTACACTAATAAAGCCTTTCGAGTAGAGATCAGATATCCAAGACTGGAGAAATTGGCGCCGACGCTGATTAAGGCGAGTAGGAGAATGAGGCCATACTTCCAGGCTCATACTATAGTAGTATACACCGACGTGCCATTGAGACAAGCCCTTCATAAGCCAGAGAAATCAGGGAGATTGATGTACTGGGCAATAGAGCTCGGAGAATATGATATAATTTATGAACCTAGATCATCACTAAAAGGGCAGGCTGTAGCAGATTTCATAGCGGAGTTCACTTATCCTGATACCCCCGAGGAGCAAGAGTTGCTCGCTGATAAACCTGTGGATGTTACAGGGTCAACAAACACTGGCTCAGACCAACTCCGGTTGGTAAAAGGGCAAGTGGATGTTACAGGATCATTAAATTCGAGCTCAGACCAACCCCGATTGGTAAAATAGCAAGAAAAGATGATCGAAGAGGAGCTAGAAAAACTCGGGGAGGATGAAAGGAAGCAGCAAATATTTCACCGAGGAACTCTGAATGATCAGAAGTTTGAAGACGAGTTACCTATATGGAGGTTATATGTAAATGGCTCATCTTGCGCAGCAGGATGTGGCGCCGGAATAATTTTGAGCACTCCGGACGAGGTCGACATGGAATACGCATTGCGTTTCCAAATCAAAGCTTCCAACAATGAGGCTGAGTATGAGGCGATGATTGCAGGACTTAGCTTGGCAAAAATTATGGAGGCGCAGCAAGTTATCGTTTTCAGTGATTCTCAATTGATCGTAAATCAAATGATGGGAGTATATGCAGTTAAAGGAGAATTAATGATCAAGTATCATGCGAAGGCAAAGGAGCTGGTGTCAGAATTTGCCGCTATTCAGCTGCTCAAAATACCAAGAGTGGAGAATGTGAGAGCAGACGCCCTAGCTCGACTAGCATCAGCTACTCGAACTGAGCTACGGCGAATAATCCCAATTGAAGTGTTGGTTGGTCGGAGCATAGATGAAGTTATAACGATGAACTTTATTACCCTTGATTTAGGACCATCTTGGATGGATCCCATCAGGGCATATATCGAGGATGGAGAATTGCCAATTGATAAGCTCGCGGCCAAGAAGTTAAAGTTTAAAGCTGCTCGGTATGTATTAACTAATGGTGTTTTATATAGACGAGGAATTATGGCAGGTTTGCAAAGGTGTGTGCATCCCACCGAGGTGAAAGATTTGATTGAAGAGGTCCATGAAGGGTCTTGCGGAGCCCATGTGGCAGGTCAGACGCTTTTACAAAGGGTGATGATGCAGGGATATTATTGGCCGATGATGAGGGCTGATTGTATAGCATTTGCCAAGAAGTGTGACAAGTGCCAGCGCTTTTCCTCCATCCGAAGAACTCCACAAGCATTATTGACACCCATAACTTCCCCTTGGCCATTTGCCATGTGGGGAATTGACCTGGTTGGTCCACTGCCAACGACCCGAGGAAGGTTCAAGTACCTCGTCGTCGCAGTGGATTATTTTACTAAGTGGGAAGAAGCTGAGCCACTCATTGATATGACGTACGAGAAAGTATACCCTTTTTATAATTCATCTCAAACGACGTCTTTATCTCACTATCTGAATCTGAACCGCTTCATTATCACATTATCTCTCCTCTATGGCATCCCCTTTTTATACGCGACCTAATTGATTCCATTTGCATAATTTTTTTTTCAATTCCCAATCTCACATCCCAAACTCCTCCACTCCCCCTCATCTTTGTTTTGTCTCGAATCCAGCAGCTACCACCACCATTGTTCCACCACGAAGGTAATCTCTGAAAACTATGTTGGTATATTGTCATTCTCTCTCTACATCTCTCTAATTAGGGTTTAGATTGTTGAGTTTGATTCTGATATTGAGTTATGTTCATATTAGGGTAATATTCATGTTTGTGGTTCATATTAGATTTGTATCCGATTGTTTGATTTTTGGGTTTTCTATCCGATTGTTTGATTTTTGGGTTTTGTGCCTGATTTAACGATTTTTATGTTTTATTTTTCACACATATAGAAATCACAATGATTTCCTTCTTTAATGAAGAACCCTCTCGTAATAAAAACCTTTAACTCCATATGATTTATCTCCTTTATCTAATTCTCTGCCATTTGGTTCTTGGTAAGCAAGATCTCAACTTTAATTTATTTATTTTGAATTTTAAAGCAATTGGGTACCGTCTTGGAGTTATTTTTCAGGCCGAGTCGAAGTTGGGGTTACTGTCGAGTTTGAGAAGGGAGACCAAAAGCTCCCAAGCCGACTTGATACCCTCTGATCAAAATCAGTACTCCACCCAAAAGTCTTAACATTATTATTCATTCATTTTTTTTAATGAATCGCGGTTTTAAAACATGTGGGACCAGGTTGACGTTAATATTTTGGTATTGACAACAATTTTATTTTATATGTCTACCTCTGTAATCGGTTAAAATTGAGAATGTGGATTTATGGATGATCCCATCAAGGAACACCTTTACATGTATGACATCTTAAAATATTTAATTTATTTTTTAATTTTTGATTTGTATATTGTTGTATTGCATATATTATTTTTTTTTTAAATATACAAGTTCTTTTACTATCAAGATATTAGTTATCTCAAATGAATTTTATGATTTGAGCTAATCGGATCTCAGTTCTTCTGTAGTTTTAGGTATTAATCTAAAAACCATCTGCGTTTTTGTTCGTTGAACTAAGTTTTTTTTTCTTCGACCAGGTATATTGTTTTCGGAGCCGTGTGTTTGTTTTAAATAGAAAATCAATCTTTGTTTATTTTTTTAAAATCTGAACTGCTATAGTTTGATTCGTGTTTTTTTTATCTGCTTGATCTGATTTGGAAACAAGTTAAATCTGACATTTTAAAATAGAACTGATTTGTTCATTTGTTTTCCAAACTGAAATTTTATTTTTTAAAACCCCATTTGCGGTTTATATATCTGAAGTTTTAAAAAAAATGGATTTGAAGAAGATAGCTACTAGAGTTAAGGAAAGGGCTTAGGAGATGTGTACGACTAAGTTGGCATGAAGGTCAATTCTTAGGTGTAACTTCCTTTTTGGGTATTTTGATTTGTGTTTTGTTCAAATGTTATCTGGAATTCAAGGAAAACTAGTTATTTTAAGCTCAAGAACCACCAACTTCGCCTCAATCCACCTTGAACCAGCGTAGAAGGATCGCCGGAAGAATCAAAGGATGAAACAAACAGAGTATGGCTTTCGATTTGATCTCAAAGGTTTGAAAAAGGTAATGAAGGCCACGACCAAAACACATTTATATAAGAGGGCGCTGGAAGCTGAAGCGTCGCCTTGGCCTGCCGCGGTAACATGTGAAGATGATCAATATTATTGGCACCGTAGTAAGGACCATATAATTCAGCCACAACCCCAACTCGCTACCTCTTGGCACTACGTCTTGGGGGCTTATTGATATGGCCAATATAGTCCCAACTGTTGCGGAGGTATTAGCCACATACCGCTGCCTGGGCACAGACAGGCTGCGGCACCATACAGTTATTGAGACTCGTACCAAGCTAGTCTTGGACAACATTTGTCACTGCCTGGGCTCAGACAGGCCGCGGCACCCCCTTAGTCCTTGGCCGCTGCCTGGAACCAAACAGGTCGCGACACTCTACAGACTGGCTTCTACCTGGGTTCAAACAGACCGCAGCCCCTACTTAGACATTGGACGCTTGACAGTTGCCCAGCTTTTAGAAGGATACCTTACTTCTCCACCTCATCATATACCATGTGCCTCATGCACGTGATATACTACCACTACAACTCCTATATATAGAGATCCTCACCTCAATATTAGGGGGAAAAAATACTCGGCGGAGCCCTGCCAAACTCTCGACTCTCTCTCTCTAGAGACCACCACACTTGGGGGCTTCCATTCGCCGCAGCCATAGCCGGATCAACCTCAAGCAGGCCAGATCCTTGGTTGCTTGTCTTACCAGTTACATGTATTCTCCTCTCCTCTCTCCCTTGTACGCCTCTAATGGCATTGTAAGCATGTATTGTATTAAATACTTAATGAGAGTAAAGCACCAAAGTGGACGTAGGCTCACTTTTAATCTTGAAAATGATCTCTTTCTAGCCACTATTGACTATTCACTTTGCATTGTGGTTCCGTCGGCTTTCCACAATTAGGACTGTTACGGAACTTTCTCAACACTCGATGTAAAATATTCCTTAGTCCAAATGTTTTCTCTCTCGTCATTAGTACTGTATATATTCGTTGTTTGTCTATTTTGGAAGAGCATTTTTTTCTTCCCTATTGTGTGATATCACTTGAGTTACTTCTGACATGTTTTTTGTTATCTATCTATGTAGATTGTATTTATAAGTTCGGTGACCATTATGCATAAACCTTTGCGAGTGTAACAGATAATTTGCCATCATGTCCATGGGCATTCTACTAAAACAAATTCATATCAGCCTAATATCTCTTGGAGTAACACTAAATGAAAAGTAACACAAAAATATTCTTCTGGGATCGGATATAGGTGGTAAGAGAGGAATCATGCTTCCTAGTTACTAAAAACAGCTAGTTAGATTTTTCCTTTGAACAGGGGTTAAATGAATGTTTGACGTATATGTAACTTGAATTTGTATATCTTCCTTGTTTTACTTTTGGGAGTTCTAAGTTTATTTCATCATTTAACTTGTAAATTTTTTGGGTGAATTTCATAGACCTCCTGTGTTGTTAAAATTCATTCGTCTCCGCCCTTGTAGTCTTGTTTCAAATATTACGGATCTACCTAAATGCAGGGTTTTGAGGTTGTGCTACCAGATAAAGCAACGATGGAACATACTGTAATCCCTGCAATTGAAGCTTTAAGCAGAAAAGACTTGGAAGGTGCACGAAATCTGTTGAGAATTGCACTACAAGTTCTTCTGGTGAGGGCCGTGAACACTGTAATCCTTGCCTCTGATGACATGAGGGAACTTTTGCCACGCGATGATCCTGTGCTACAAAAATGTGTCAATCCCATGGATGCATTAGCTAGGTCAACTATCAAGTTTGCTCAATCTGCTGAAAGAGGTGCATAAAGAAACGCCTAGAATATATTAAAAAAAACAGTTCATCATTCATCCAATTGGCAATTACAAAAACTTACAACTATTGAAATTGTTTACACTACATATATTTCTTCTCGTGTAAGAGAAATGTGAGTTAGAGAAGGGCCTAGTGAGTTAAATAGTGTTATTGAAGATTAGTAAGAGATGATTTTTTTAGTTTGTGAAACTTACAATCAAGAAAGCAAATGTGTATGATTGTTGTATGTTCATACTTCTCATATATGGTATGATTGGGTGATGGTAATATACTTAATGCTTCCATCTTAAGCACTCATTGATGTCATTCAGCTTTCCAATAACATTATCTGTGAATAAAAATGAATTGGTAAGTAGCATTGGCTAAAGAGTTAACTATTGAAATAACCATTATGTTATATTATGAAAATATTTGCTGCTTTTATATTTTTTGACAGCAATAAAAGTTAATTATCACGGTTAAAGCTGGTAGATCTCATACTTCCAGTAATTTATTAAACCAATTGGATTAACAAATGATGCATCGATAAAAGAAACAGTGACATCCATGTGTCTTATATGTTACAAACTATGCAAAATGGATAAATTTTCACCACATAACCCAAATGCTGTGAATAGAAATCACACTTGCACCAGATCATCAGTACAGTGCAAATTTTAATTCAAACACACATTTGATCTCCTAAAATTTGATGCTTCTTATCACTGCAGAGTATTTGCTTCACAAGTCAGCGAAAAAAGACGTCTAGTTGCTAAAATTTACTGAAAGATGTCAATAATGAATGTAATTAGCACTCTGGACATGAGAACATAAAAATGAAAATAAAATACATAATACTTCATTTCCAAAACAGCTTGGGAACTTCAAAATTTTGACAAGCAAAAAAAAATTGCTTACTCATAACAGGACTTCGTAAAATAGTTCTTCTAACAAGCTTCATTAAGAATACGATTCAAATTCTAAAAACACAAAAAACATTTTCTAATCTATGTACAAAAACATTTCCAATCTAAAGTTTAGATTCTAAACACACAAAAAGTGCAGTGGAGCTTTGGACTAGTACAGATAAGCATAGGTAACACATGTTTAGCTCCCCAACTTGACTGATGAGCCATGCATAACTACGCAAGGGGGATAGTGTCAACCCAATCAGCATAGATGCAACTGATCTTCTCAACTTCTGTCCACTTGAATAGCCACTTCTTACACTTCACTCGATGCCGCTTCTCAGTTTTCATCTCTGTTTTACTCAAGGATAACATCCTTAGCATGAGTCGCAAGAGTTTTTGAAGAGAAAAATCCCTATATTCCTGTGCACTGTGAGTTGCGGGCTTCTGAAGTTCTGTCAATCAAAATAACAAGCATTAGTCAATCAAATCAAGAGTGCTTTTATTTACTCCAACCTGAATCAAGCCATGCAAAATTTTTACTTCCTTTAGGTGAATGTGTTTAATTAATAAGTTACAACTTTCCTTGAAGTGTTTTACTTTCAAATGGTGACTTACTTTAAGATGGAGGGAATATGGAATAATAGATTAAGCTCTGGTAGATGCAAATGCAATGACCTTGACTTGTACAAGTTATTTGAGGATGGGTGGAAGGTTTTTAGTGTAGGGAAACAGTGTCTTCTAATCCTTTTTCAGTGAGTTTTGAAGGCTCAAAAAACTTTTTGCGAACTGAAAATGTCAATTTACCATAAATAGGTTCATACCTTTATATTGCCACATATTAATTGTCAACATAATGGATACTAAACTTAGGCAAAAGAACTCATACCTGATCTCAATATTGTGGTAAAAATCCTATCCTAAGTATATCGATTGTATTCTGCTTCGAGCTTTGGCTGTTAGACGCTAAAGGCAATAACTATATCCTATCTGACTAATATAGATATAAAGCAACGACTGTACACAATGAATTTTTTTTCATCTGAAAACCCAACAATCAAAATTTTCATCCACAAATAATGTTGTACCAATACATACAAAGATTGATTGATTCGTCTATATATATCATGTAGCCCACAATACAAAAGCAACTTCATCTCTTGCAGATTTATATAACTCAAGCCTCCTTATACTCTGCTACCTCCTCTCATTCAGTACTGGATCTTCGTCCAAAAATCTTGCAAGCTGCCAATCCTCGTTTCTGGCCAGTTGAATATAGAAATGATCAAGTAAAGACCACTTAGCTTCCTGAACTCGACAGTAAACCACAGCCTTCGGAATAGTATTTCTGAGAGTGCCCCTCAGTACTTTGAACCTATCCTCTGAAAGTGCCCCTCAGTGTATCTGTCTGCAGTATAGGTAGTTGAATTTCCTTCTTTGTCCACTTCCTGGTGCTGTTTGCGAAAGAAATAAACAGTCAGATATGAAGCTTCCATTTCCACCTATTCGTATAACTGTCTTTTTACTGTCATCACGAAACCTCTCTAATGCTTCAGTTGTAGCTCCTACTATGTCTGCTTCAAAGGTTGGAAATTGCTTCAAATCTTGAGTTTCTCTAATTGACTTCCTCACAAGCTCCTTCAAAACAAAGTGGATTGCGTCAACTGAAGCTTCAGCTGGGCCTCTGAAATAATTAAGAACACCTTCAATAAATGACCTTTTACAAAAAAATAAACAATGCAAGAAGTAACGAACTACATACAAGTATGTTTTTTTGTATGGCATTTCATGGAATAGAAGTTGTGGACATTGCTTGAATTAAAACCTACCAACACAGTGAATTCGTTCATACGAAATGAGATGCATTAGTTCTTAGTGAATAGAAAAAATGGCTGATAAAAGTAAATAAAATAAAAGACATAACTGCGTACCAATATAGTCAATGAGGCGCAACCCATCGGTAACACGACCAGTAGGGTTCTTGAAAAACGTTTGGCCGAAGGGAAGATCCATAAAGGGAGTAGTTGGTCCAACAGTGAGCTCGCGAATAAAATTACCGACATCCGATAAGGAGTCCCCAAACTGATATATATGATCAAAGTGGCAACTCTTTAATGTGTTATCGGAATTAGAAGACTCGCAAGAGATAATGGAGACTTGGGTAAAAAATAAGAAGAAAATAAAAGTTTTCTGTAACCGCGAGTAGATAAGCTTTTCATTTTGGTTTGGGGATAATGGAGACCGGTGTTTTTTTGTCATAGTTTCAAGACGGTAGCTGCTCCTGAAGAATATTGATGTATTTTGGAATATATCTTGTTAATCTCAAAAGTATGGCACATGCTATTGGAGAGCTTATTAATCTTAAAGGTATGGAACATGCTATTGGAGAATTCAAATACACTATATTAATTCAAATACACTCATTCTACTCCTCTTGACACGTGCTATTGGAGAGCTTATTAATAGTGTATTTGAATTAAACAAATAATGAAAACTCTCTCTTATCTATAAAATGTTAACAGATAAGTAATTTTTTATATACCCAGAGAATATACACTTCATATAATTCAGCCAACCCAAACAAATATTTTATTATCTATACCATTCATGAGTGTCCTGTTTTAGGTTTGTATCCTCTTTCTTTTTCTTGTAAAAGAACATGATATCTTGGTGTGAAGATAAAGATATCATTTAAAAAAGTACATGATATCCACCTTGAATTATATAAACGATGTTGAACTTATTCTTTCATTTCAGGTAAAAGATAATGAAATAAATAACTAAAAAGTAAGAACAAGTTTAATTAAAATAAACTCAACCCTATGATCCTACACCAGAAGTTCACACACAATGTAAGGACCTGAAAACTATGAATGTTAATATATTATACTAAAACACATTGAGTCCCACCACCACATAGCTTCACCAAGAAAGGCAATACGCAACCGACACCACACAAAATAAAATAATCTAAAAATAAAACCTTAAAAACTATAATTACAAGAACTAAACCACAAACACATATAGTCTTACTCAATAATTAACTTCTACATATTCACAGCGCATAAGGCATTAAATAGGATGTCTAGTTGTTCTCTACATCTACCAGAAATGAGTTCCTGCATTCAGAGAAAACTACCAGGTAATGATTAAAATTAAATTCTAATATCAACTTCGTCAATCCCATTCACCATCAATTCTAATATTATAAATATTTTACCGAAATAATGACTTTCAAATGTAAAATCTTAATTTAGGACGAAGGGAGTATAAAATATAAGGGAAACAGTCGCTTTCAACATTATCGTGTAAAGATAGAGGTTGCTTTGCTATTTTAGCATATAACTTTTCTTATAGGCTCACGCCTTCTATTTGAAATTTAACCCACACTCTATCAAAGATCAAACTATAGCAAGAAGAACTGCTTTTAAATTGATCAATCTGTTTTTCCAAAAATATTACCAGTAGCCTTGAGCAAGTATTTTCGAAGTAAGACCACTGAGGTTATTGAATAATAAATCCCTGTGCATTATTTATAAAAAAAAATCCATTTACACTATTTAAGGATAAAACACAATTGATATGCAATGGGAGACAAGCAAGAAGGCAAGACCTGTAAGGTTAGACACATTTCCAAGTATCTCTCCAGACAACATGCTTTTGCTAAGCCTCCTGAAAACTTATCACAGCAAAGGATTAGAATCACAAATAATTAGATCTTGTTTGTTCGAGGTAAAATATATTTCACCTTGGTGAAAGATAAAATGGCATCAGGTTCAAAAATATTTACATCATAGTAATCACAATTATCTCAAAAATAAGTGACAAATAGCTATTAAATAAGTTATCTCCACCCGGATTTGAACCGGTGATCACCACACAATATTCTGAATCTAAACTACTCACCCGTGTTATCGACTCTTCGTAAACCCAACGCAATTATAACCTTAAAAACTGTCATTTTCAAATAGCAACTATTAATATGGGAAATTAAACACAAAAATAGCAAAAAGAAGTTTTCTTTTGTCAAAAAGAATTATAAAACTGGTCCAAAATTAAATATTTGTAAAACCTCATATGAATAAAACAGAAATCAAAATACCCAAACAGGAAGTTACACCTAAGAATTGACCTTCATGCCAACTTAGTCGTACACATCTCCTAAGCCTTTTCCTTAACTCTAGCAGCTATCTTCTTCAAATCAATTTTTTTTTTAAACTTCAGATATATAAACCGCAAATCGGGTTTTAAATAATAAAATTTCAGTTTGGAAAAAAACGAACAAATCAGTTCTTTTTTAAAAATGTCAGATTTAACTTGTTTCCAAATCAGATCAAGCAGATAAAAAAACACGGAACAAACTATAGCAGTTCAGATTTAAAAAAAATAAACACAGATTGATTTTCTATATAAAACAAACACACGGCTCCGAAAACAATATACCAGGTCAAAGAAAAAAAACTCAGTTCAACGAACAAAAACACAGATGGTTTTTAGATCAATACCTAAAATTCCAGAAGATCTGAGATCCGATTATCTCAAATCATAAAATTCATTTGAGATAACTAATATCTTGATAGTAAAAGAACATGTATATTTAAAAAAAATTAATATATGCAATACAACAATATACAAATCAAAAATTAAAAAATAAATTAAAGATTTTAAGATGTCATACATGTAAAGGTGTTCCTTAATGGGATCATCCATAAATCCACATTCTCAATTTCAACCAACTACAGAGGTAGACAAATAAAATAAAATAAAATTGCCGTCAATACCCAAATATTAACGTCAACCTGGTCCCACATGTTTTAAAACCGCGATTCATTAAAAAAAATGAATGAATAATAATGTTAAGACTTTTGGGTGGAGTACTGATTTTGATCCGAGGGTATCAAGTCGGCTTGGGAGTTTTTGGTCTCCCTTCTCAAACTCGGCAGTAACCCCAACTTCAACTCGGCCTGAAAAATAACTCCAAGACGGTACCCAAACTATTATTGAGTAAAACTTTTTGAATAAATCATGTTTGTGTTACCATTAACAAAATCCATTTATCAACTCCCCCATCAAACCCAATAACTATAATAACTCCGGATGGTACCCAAACCTATTATTGAGTAAAAAAAACTGGATTAAATCATGTTTACGTTAAATGGTATGGCTTTGAGATATTTTGGGTGTGGGATTTCGCTATGGGAAATTACTCTAAATCTTGTATATTGAGCCCTAAATTAATTTTTATGTTGAAAAGAAATGGGTTGAAAATAGGAGGGTCACCTAATAGTGTTGTCAGTCCCAATTGCTTTCAAACTAAAAAAAAAAAAAAATTTAAAGTTGAGATCTTGCTTACCAAGAACCAAATGGCAAAGAATTAGAGAAAGGAGATAAATCATATGGAGTTAAAGGTTTTTATTACCAGAGGGTTCTTCATTAAAGAAGGAAATGGTTGTGATTTCTGTATGTGTGAAAAATAAAACATAAAAATCGTTAAATCAGGCACAAAACCCAAAAATCAAACAATCAGATAGAAGACCCAAAAATGAACCATATATACAAATCCAATATGAACCAAAAACATGAATAATACCCTAATATGAACATAACTCAATATCATAATCAAACTCAGCAATCTAAACTCTAATTAGAGAGATGTAGAGGGAGAATGACAATACACCAACATAGTTTTCAGAGATTACCTTCGTGGTGGAACAATGGTGGTGGTAGCTGATGGATTCGAGACAAAACAAAGATGAGGGGGAGTGGAGGAGTTTGGGATGTGAGATTGGGGATTGAAAAAAAAATTATGCAAATGAAATCAATTAGGTCGCGTATAAAGAGGGGAGGTCATGGAGGAGAGAGATAATGTGATAATGAAGCGGTTCAGATTTAGATAGTGAGATAAAGACGTCGTTTGAGATGAATTATTGAGTTAATTTTTTCTCCGTAATAGATGCCACGTGGACACTCTCAGCATTGAGAATATTTAATTCCTTGTATGGCATTTTATAATAGTACTAGGTGTAAACCCGCGCATTGGCGTAATAAAGCTCTATCACCACACCACACATTTTTTAAATTTTTGATCAAGATTAAAAAAACTCTTCAAAACTTGAAGGAAAAAACAACTATTGATGTTGATATCTTCCACATCCTCAACCTTTGTCCACAAAAAATATGTTATAATTAAGCATCAACAAAAACATTATTTAGGGGTAAGACGAACCAACTTATTTGAGCTCATCTAGTTTAGGATCAGTTTTGACATAAAATGACTATGTTGGCTGAATGAACTTTGCTAAAATCATATAATATAAAGTAGGATTGTTATGACATTTTCTATTCTTATTAATGTGGGTATTAATGAATTAATATGGTGATGACTAATTAGTAATGTACCATCTAAGAAGGTCTCAAGCTTTTGGGTGTCGGTGGCAACTAAGTTGCGAAGATCATCACCAGCCTGTACGGGGAAAATAAAGATGCATATGATCATAGTCGTACAACCACAAATGAGGACGGTGGAGAACCTCATATGAGCCATGTCTATTACTTCATCTCTGATACAGATACTAAGCAAAATGTCAATATGAATATCACCAGCCCGTAATCATATCTTGCCTTTATTCGGGGGAAAATTGTATAAATGTAACAACACCAACTGCAACACACACAAGTCACTTATTGTAATAAGAAACTTCAACAACACAAAAGGATATATAAAATTCAGAAAGATATCAGACTTCCTACCTATTATGAAAATGAAGAGACCTAGTAAAATGGGTGCACCCCGTTCTCCTGTGAGAGTTGCTAAGCGATGAGAACCAACAACCAAAAAAACAGCTGAAAATGTAGCAATCATCCTATTTAAAGCTTTTCCAAGTGTTGCTCCTGAAAATAGTATTAAAATTATTACATACATCTTATTATTAAGCAGTATGATGGACAACACAATACTGAATGTTGAACAAAAATAAGAATAAAAATACCCATAGCTCAGGTTTTTCTTTGAAGAAGACAGGAGGAAATACATGACCCTCTTTTGATAAATTTTGCAGCAGTTTCCAGCTTTTTCTCGATTGAATCCATCTCAAAATGGTATTTTCTTTTGCACAGTGGAATGTAGGAGGCCACATTTAGTAGCAATAAGGTCATATATTCGTGAGTTGATGTTGCATTTTGGGCATGAATGGTTTCATACTAATAGGTCAATAACATCAGGGACCTTCTGTTGTGCTGGTAAGAGGCATGCTCAAAGTTATACCATTAAGAGAAAAGAGGTATATCTTCAAAATGTGGATCTTCCCCCATATTGCCCAAAAATAAGAAGCCTTATCCAGTCCCTTTTCGAGAAAATCCAACTGGCTGTGAGGGCCGTCATAAAGCTTGCAGAAATGGAATTGAGAAGCCCCTTGAGCCTCCTAAATATGGACTACTCGTTCCTGAACTAATTCCAGTTTCTTATCAAGACTAATTTCTTGGAGAATTCTCATTAGACTACTTGCACAACTCTTGCAACTTGTTCCCATACATTCTTACAGCAAGTGCTCAGAAGTTCATGTGGCCCAGAGTGGTCACAACATTCAGGATTGCTATGGCCCAACCAGAGCCACAAGCAGAAGATCTCACTCATGGGTGAAGGGGTCCATTAATGACATACTTGTCCCTATCGATTCATACCATCTGTACGATCCATTTGTGCATGCAGGCAGGGGCTAAAGTTCCTGCTATGGTCCCAGAAATTGAGGAGTCTCTCTTTGCTTCCTCGCCAAAGATGTCCTTGTTTTAGCATTACTTATTATTGTCAACAGGATCAGGGGCAGTGATAAATTTGTCTTTTGTATGGAGCAAGCCAAAGGACTACCATCTTCTATTGTAACACAGATTGCCTTACAATACATTCCAATTTCTACATAAAAAAAGTGGTTATCTTACATCTACTTTTTTTAAATTATTTCAATGTCAATGATTAAAATAATGTTCTTATAATGGGTGGTTTATGTATAATTTTTTATAGGTATTAAACAACATGTAATGGTTCTCAAATTGCGCAATATCCAAGGCAACTTTCAAAACAATATGTGAGTGTTTAGGTTACTTCAGGAGCTAGTGTATCGACTAAGAGATAAATTTTGGTTCAGGTATGTATGCTGCCCCACGCGAGCTCAGGGCAATGCTGTCATGCACCTGTTCTGGCCAATGAGAGGTCAGGGCTGACTTCGTGTTTGCATTCCCAATTACAAGTAATACAATATTTTAGGAATTCTATTGCAATTGACCCTGAACGGTATTACAAATGATAAGGTAGTCAAAAAATTGTCATTTATTCATAGTCTTTCTTGTATATAGAACCCCAATAACCTAAACTACATATAATGTTATACTTAATAATTTGAAGTCTAAAATGGCATCTAAATACTGATAAACTCTTACTTGTGACGTGGCATGCGCGATCGGCTGGAATGGTGGTAAAAAGTTCAAATACAGAGACTCCATTTGCAAAGTCTGGTATCGGTCTCAATTTTTGGTTTTTTTCCTTCCCACATAGCGTAGATTGCCATAGATGAACTTATGGCAACAAACAACACTGCTAGAAGAATGGATACTGCTGAAGCGTGACCCAAAGATTCTGTATGCAATAAGCATTGGCAAAGTGAGTGAACTATTGAAAGCATTACTGAAAATATCAAGAAGTGGTGTAATTCTTAGAGCAGTTAAATGAATGAATAAATAACACAAATCTTTCCAGATATGAACACCACCAACCTTCCCAATACTTCTGTAAATTAAACTACCATCGACTTGATTAAAAGTCTCAAATGAAAAATATAATAAAAACTCATCAATCAAATTCACAATTTGTAAACTTCAGTTCCTACTCTATTGAGAGGGTAAAGTTGATGGTTCATTTTTCCCAATATATGATGATATTATATATTAAGAACAGAGATCTGGAGAGATAAGTGTTATTTCAAAAACTATAGAAGAAATTAATTATGTATCTAGCATGTTATGTCCAAGTTTGTGTCCCAAGTGCGTTGAAGTGATGTACTCTAAGTGTGGGAACAAAATTCTAATGCAGTTGGGATACACCCTAAGGACAAACTTGATACTCATAGCATTTTCTCACTTAGCATTCTCTGAAGGGTTTATTCATATTTATGCTAAAGGTCTAAACTATATTGATTGACCTACACGCCGCTGCAAGAGCAGAGGAAGCATAACAAAAAGCACAATAAAAGTAGTGCATATGCTCGCGAGTTCCACCAATGGATTCCAAACCACCCTTGTAGAATGCCCAAGTGCAATGTTCCTCCAGATTGACTTCCAGAGAGAACATCCCCTACCAACAGAAAATAAAATGGGTCATTTGGCAAAAAAGGCCAAAAAAACAAAAATAGTTTCTAGTCCCAACATATTTTCAAAAGTAATTTTTAGTTTCCATAGTGACATTAGCTGTGCAGTGGACAGCTGCAATAGTTTTCCCACATCAACGCCAGTGATGACGTGACGATCTGCATTTTCAAGCTACCCCGCTGGAAGAATTGCCGAAAAAATGCTGACAGGGCTGTCACATCATCATCGGCGCTGGCATGGGCAAATATCACTATTGAGTTACGGAGTATGAAAAAGCACCTTATATCAGGTTATATATCATATATGCTTATGTAAAAGTATAAAAAAAATACTTTGATTCACAAATCAAAGGAATCAATCATCAAACAATAAACTCTACAGTTTTATCTCACAAATGAGACAGAGAATATCCACACACCAGAAAAAAGAAAATGTTTAGAGGAACTTAGTTAAGCAAAGCTGCAAAATACCAATTATAATGAGGTAGATGATGAGAGCACCGAGGTTGGATATCAAGACACAAAGTTGTAATGCATGTGACCCAATCTTTCCAAAGGACTCAACCATGACACCCGCATAGCTATTAGATTCTCCGGAGTGGGTGTACCTTACTAAGAAGTCGACAGTGAGTTGGGCTAATAAGTCCATTATAACGATAACTATAAATCCTGGGATTATGCCTAGGACCTTAAGCATTGCTGGGAATGACATAATTCCAGCACCGATCATGCTGGTGCAGACGTTTAATACTGCACCAGAAGTTGAAGCACCAGCTGACCTTCTATGTCTATCTGATATTGGTAGTAGTAAGAGTGGAGTAACTGCTGCTGAGGCATCATTATTCTCTGCCTTCATGATAAGGTATTACAATATTGTCTACTTTGCATAGGGTATGTAGTCGTAATTTGGTTTGGGCCGGTCCCGAGATTTTAGGGGTCCGAGGCGAAATCTTAAATTGGGGGCCCTACAGACAGCGAATGAAATGGAAGTATAAGATAATGAACATATATACGTATAAATGTGGTTCGTGGAAACAGAGTTGTGTGACATACATTTCATTATAAGAAAAGAACAAAAGAGTTATAGAGTTATATATTATTACTGAATAATGTAAATATATTAAATTAGTATAATAAAGTTATAGAGTAATCTAGCATCTATAAAAGGACATCCCCCTGACCATTGGGAAATATAATAGTTTCCCTATTAGCCAATAAAGTTCTCATTTTATTGAAGGTATAACAACCAAATATAAAACAGAATAGCCACGAAATTCCCACGTTACCTCCAAAATTTTAACATGCTGCCTTGTAGAAATAAGTAAATATAATATGTAAATAAATAAACAAACAAAAAATACACATAATTGAATCAATATGTGAAAGATTGCCGAATGTGTGGGTATGTAAATCAGTCATTCTACTTGAAATTGACTAATTAAGAAAACAATAACCTTCTTTGTAATATGTTTCGCTCTAAGGAATATTGCTTAATATACATCCAACTTGATGAATACTTGGAACTGTATTCATTTTGATAAAAATCAATATTGCTTTTGTACAAATCCCAACATATACAAATTCACAATTACTATTTATAGTATTCAACTTACCTATTGGCCAATTTTTCATGTCTCCAAGAATAAATTCAAAACCATAAGCACTTAGACATCTTTGATGACACAATTTTGCAACATGGGTGGTTTTTGTTGACGATTCCAATGCACAAATGACAATTCCAATGCATTCCGGATCACGAAACATCCAAAGAAATACCCATGCGCCTTCTACGCGTACTAGGAGTGTTAATTCATATCGCAATGAAGAAACTGAATATTTTTCTTATCAACCATGACAAACTTCGTCAATGCGAGCCACAGATACTGAACAACGTGTCACCCTCTCCCCAGAAAGGGCCAGCGCATTGGAAAGGTTAAGCAGGGCCTCTCCTTTTGATCGATTAGTCCCTAGGAGGAACAAAAGTCCTCTTAATGTAGCATCGAGGAGCTTTCGACGACCATCAAATTTAAGGGAAGGATCTGCCCAGTCACGACCAGATACTCGTCGAGATGTATCTGTTGACCGATCAGCTGTTCGTCATGATAAATCCCAGGAAGCCACTTCAACGCGATCAGTTGCTCGGACCAATAGGCCCGAGGAAGGAAATGATGCTTGGAAAGGATCTATTTAGAGGCTGGAGGATAGATTAGGGGAAATGGCTAAGGCCAAGAACCCTCTACAACGAACCTTTGTTCGAGGAACACCTTTTGTCCAAGACATTGTTGATTTTCCAACACCATCAAAGTTCAAAGCACCTGTTGTGACTCCCAAGTATGATGGAAAGACTGACCCTATACTTCATATAGAATAATATCAAGCTGCTGCCGACATCTATGTTGTCCCAGACGAGATGAGATGCAGGGCATTCTCGGGAACTCTTACCGGATCTGCTCAGATATGGTATAATAATCTTCCTCGGGGTAAGATTTCAACTTTTCTTCAACTGGCCGAGTTGTTCATTGGGAATTTCTGCTTTGGAGAAAAGCCAGTTAAACGAGTGGCACATTTGTTAAGTGTTACACAAAAGGCTGGTGAGAGTATCAGAGATTATATAACTCGTTTTGATAACGAGAAGCTCGAAGTCATCGACTATGGGGAGAAGACAGCGATTACCGCTTTGATGAGTGGACTGCTGCCAAACAAGTTGTACTACACTTTGGCCAAAGATCCACCTTGAGCCATGTCGGACCTAATGGGAAAAGCGTCCAAGATTATGAATGTCGAGGAGGCTATGTCCGCGAAGAAGAATATGGACTCCAAAGAAACTAAAGGGGAAGGTGATAAGGCTAAGAAGAAAGAGCATAAGAACAATAGTGGTGACAAATATTCCAAAAGCAGGTCGTCATGGGAGGTCTTGAAGAAATTTGATTATTACACGCCTTTGAAGGCAAATATCAACCACGTCCTGGAAGAAATTAAGAACAGCGAGGAGTTAAAATGGCCAAAGAAAATGAGGTCAGACCCTGACACGAGGAATAGGGATAAATATTGCGAGTTCCATAAGGATCATGGCCATATGACCAAAAATTGCATAGCTCTTCAGAACGAGATTGAAACACTCATCCGACGAGGAAAGCTAGCAAAGTATGTTGATTGGGGAGGCGAAAGAAGAAACAACGACCAAACTAGAGAGAGGTCTAGATCTCCTCGTCGAGCAGAGGAGAACAAGAAGAGAAACCATGACGATGATCCAGATGACGAACCCGATCTTCCAAAGAAACCAAGGCAGCCAGAACGAGAGGTATTTTCAATACGCTTTGGGTCATTTGATTGTAATGTTATTACAGGAGGAGATGCAGGAGGAGGAGACCTTACTGCGGAAAGAAAAGCTTACCTCGGAGAGGCTCAAGCTTGCTCGTACATTCAGCGAATAAATTTAGCTGACGAAGATCGCCCGAGAAAGGTGAACAAAGAAAAATTGGTCATTGGGTTTTCGAAGAATGATCTTGCAGGAGTTCTGTATCCTCATGACGACCCACTAGTGATCAAAATGAGAATGAAAGAGGTAATGATCTCAAGAGTGCTGGTCGACAACGGTAGCTCGGCAGACATCATGTTCTATTCGTGTTTCGATAGTTTAAATTTGAAGCTATCTCAACTAGAGCCTTACCACAGGCCCCTCATCGGTTTTGCTGGCGAGAAAGTATTTCCACTTGGGACGATCAAGTTGGATATATTCATTGGTACGTGGCCTGCTTGTCGGACGGAAAGAATACGTTTTTCGTGATGGATAAGAATGTCCAGTCATCGTACAATATCATCATGGGAAGAGTAGGATTGAAGAAGTTTGAGGCTGTACCATCTACAGTGCATCAATGCCTAAAATTTCCAACAAACTTTGGAGTAGGAGTTATGAAAGGTGATCAGAAAGTATCTTGGGAGTGCTATTATTCATCCTCCGAGGAAGATGAATTGGAAGAATCAAAGAAAAAGACTACTACCTATCAAGTGGATGGAGGTGCAGAAATTGAAACTTTGGATCCTCGGGATGAGTCGCAACTCGTAAAAGGTCAAGTGGTGGAAGCTACTGAAAATATTGTTCTGGACGATGAACATCCTGAACGAACTACTCAAATAGGTTCATCATTGGAAGCCTCACTAAAACAAGAATTGATAACTTTCCTTAGAAGTAGAAGACAAACCTTTGCCTGGAGTCATGAAGATATGCCTGGGATTGACCCAAACTTCTTATGTCACGAGCTCAATGTGAATAAGGAGATCAAACCTGTGAAGTAGAGAAGAAGAGTATTCAGTCCCGAGAAGAATCAAGCTATACAGGAGGAAGTCGAGAAGCTCCAGAAAGCCTGTTTCATTGAAGATGTAAAATATCCAGATTGGTTAACCAATGTGGTAATGGTAAAGAAGAAAAACAACAAGTGGAGGATGTGTGTAGATTTCACCGACCTCAACAAAACATGCCCAAAAGATCACTTTCCACTGCCCCGAATTGATCAACTGGTGGATGCTACCTCGGGACACGAGTTGCTGAGCTTCATGGATGCTTATTCTGGTTATAATCAGATAAAAATGAAACCTGAAGACAGGGAGAGTACTTCTTTCATTACCCCTAGGGGAACTTACTGTTATAATGGTATGCCTTTTGGTTTAAAAAATGCAGGTGCGACATATCAGAGGCTGATGAACAAGGTCTTTGCTGAACAAATCAGTGACAATATGGAAGTCTATGTTGACGACATGCTGACAAAAAGCAAGAAAGCTACAGATCATCTAGTTGACTTAAGTCAAACTTTTGATTAACTAGATAAATATCAAATGAAGCTGAACCCGACGAAGTGCGTCTTTGGAGTACGAGAAGGCATGTTCCTTGGGTACATTGTAAATCAACGAGGCATTGAAGCAAATCCTGAAAAGATCAAAGCTCTATTAGGGCTGCGATCTCCAACAACGAAGAAGGAAGTACAGAGTCTCACAGGACGAGTAGCAGCACTCAACATATTTATGTCACGAGCAACTGATAGATGTCTCCCATTCTTCAAGACACTCAGAAAAACTTTTGAGTGGAATGATGAATGTGAGAAGGCTTTTCAAGACTTGAAAAAATACTTGGGAGCACCTCCACTGTTGTCCAGGCCGGTGATGGGAGAAAAATTGTATTTGTACCTTGCAGTATCCGAGAATGCTGTCAGCTCGGCGTTGATCAGAATGGAGAATGGAGTACAAAAGCCAATTTACTACACTAGTAAAGCCTTTCGAGTAGATATCAGATATCCAAGACTGGAGAAATTGGCGCCGACGCTGATTAAGGCGAGTAGGAGAATGAGGCCATACTTCCAGGCTCATACTATAGTAGTATACACCGACGTGCCATTGAGACAAGCCCTTCATAAGCCAGAGAAATCAGGGAGATTGATGTACTGGGCAATAGAGCTCGGAGAATATGATATAATTTATGAACCTAGATCATCACTAAAAGGGCAGGCTGTAGCAGATTTCATAGCGGAGTTCACTTATCCTGATACCCCCGAGGAGCAAGAGTTGCTCGCTGATAAACCTGTGGATGTTACAGGGTCAACAAACACTGGCTCAGACCAACTCCGGTTGGTAAAAGGGCAAGTGGATGTTACAGGATCATTAAATTCGAGCTCAGACCAACCCCGATTGGTAAAATAGCAAGAAAAGATGATCGAAGAGGAGCTAGAAAAACTCGGGGAGGATGAAAGGAAGCAGCAAATATTTCACCGAGGAACTCTGAATGATCAGAAGTTTGAAGACGAGTTACCTATATGGAGGTTATATGTAAATGGCTCATCTTGCGCAGCAGGATGTGGCGCCAGAATAATTTTGAGCACTCCGGACGAGGTCGACATGGAATACGCATTGCGTTTCCAAATCAAAGCTTCCAACAATGAGGCTGAGTATGAGGCGATGATTGCAGGACTTAGCTTGGCAAAAATTATGGAGGCGCAGCAAGTTATCGTTTTCAGTGATTCTCAATTGATCGTAAATCAAATGATGGGAGTATATGCAGTTAAAGGAGAATTAATGATCAAGTATCATGCGAAGGCAAAGGAGCTGGTGTCAGAATTTGCCGCTATTCAGCTGCTCAAAATACCAAGAGTGGAGAATGTGAGAGCAGACGCCCTAGCTCGACTAGCATCAGCTACTCGAACTGAGCTACGGCGAATAATCCCAATTGAAGTGTTGGTTGGTCGGAGCATAGATGAAGTTATAACGATGAACTTTATTACCCTTGATTTAGGACCATCTTGGATGGATCCCATCAGGGCATATATCGAGGATGGAGAATTGCCAATTGATAAGCTCGCGGCCAAGAAGTTAAAGTTTAAAGCTGCTCGGTATGTATTAACTAATGGTGTTTTATATAGACGAGGAATTATGGCAGGTTTGCAAAGGTGTGTGCATCCCACCGAGGTGAAAGATTTGATTGAACAGGTCCATGAAGGGTCTTGCGGAGCCCATGTGGCAGGTCAGACGCTTTTACAAAGGGTGATGATGCAGGGATATTATTGGCCGATGATGAGGGCTGATTGTATAACATATGCCAAGAAGTGTGACAAGTGCCAGCGCTTTTCCTCCATCCGAAGAACTCCACAAGCATTATTGACACCCATAACTTCCCCTTGGCCATTTGCCATGTGGGGAATTGACCTGGTTGGTCCACTGCCAACGACCCGAGGAAGGTTCAAGTACCTCGTCATCGCAGTGGATTATTTTACTAAGTGGGTAGAAGCTGAGCCACTCATTGATATGACGTACGAGAAAGTATACCCTTTTTATAATTCATCTCAAACGACGTCTTTATCTCACTATCTGAATCTGAACTGCTTCATTATCACATTATCTCTCCTCTATGGCATCCCCTTTTTATACGCGACCTAATTGATTCCATTTGCATAATTTTTTTTTCAATTCCCAATCTCACATCCCAAACTCCTCCACTCCCCCTCATCTTTGTTTTGTCTCGAATCCAGCAGCTACCACCACCATTGTTCCACCACGAAGGTAATCTCTGAAAACTATGTTGGTATATTGTCATTCTCTCTCTACATCTCTCTAATTAGGGTTTAGATTGTTGAGTTTGATTCTGATATTGAGTTATGTTCATATTAGGGTAATATTCATGTTTGTGGTTCATATTAGATTTGTATCCGATTGTTTGATTTTTGGGTTTTCTATCCGATTGTTTGATTTTTGGGTTTTGTGCCTGATTTAACGATTTTTATGTTTTATTTTTCACACATATAGAAATCACAATCATTTCCTTCTTTAATGAAGAACCCTCTCGTAATAAAAACCTTTAACTCCATATGATTTATCTCCTTTTTCTAATTCTCTGCCATTTGGTTCTTGGTAAGCAAGATCTCAACTTTAATTTATTTATTTTTAATTTGAAAGCAATTGGGTACCGTCTTGGAGTTATTTTTCAGGCCGAGTCGAAGTTGGGGTTACTGTCGAGTTTGAGAAGGGAGACCAAAAGCTCCCAAGCCGACTTGATACCCTCTGATCAAAATCAGTACTCCACCCAAAAGTCTTAACATTATTATTCATTCATTTTTTTTAATGAATCGCGGTTTTAAAACATGTGGGACCAGGTTGACGTTAATATTTTGGTATTGACAACAATTTTATTTTATTTGTCTACCTCTGTAGTCGGTTAAAATTGAGAATGTGGATTTATGGATGATCCCATCAAGGAACACCTTTACATGTATGACATCTTAAAATATTTAATTTATTTTTTAATTTTTGATTTGTATATTGTTGTATTGCATATATTATTTTTTTTAAATATACAAGTTCTTTTACTATCAAGATATTAGTTATCTCAAATGAATTTTATGATTTGAGCTAATCGGATCTCAGTTCTTCTGTAGTTTTAGGTATTAATCTAAAAACCATCTGCGTTTTTGTTCGTTGAACTAAGTTTTTTTTTCTTCGACCAGGTATATTGTTTTCGGAGCCGTGTGTTTGTTTTAAATAGAAAATCAATCTTTGTTTATTTTTTTAAAATCTGAACTGCTATAGTTTGATTCGTGTTTTTTTTATCTGCTTGATCTGATTTGGAAACAAGTTAAATCTGACATTTTAAAATAGAACTGATTTGTTCATTTGTTTTCCAAACTGAAATTTTATTTTTTAAAACCCCATTTGCGGTTTATATATCTGAAGTTTTAAAAAAAATGGATTTGAAGAAGATAGCTACTAGAGTTAAGGAAAGGGCTTAGGAGATGTGTACGACTAAGTTGGCATGAAGGTCAATTCTTAGGTGTAACTTCCTTTTTGGGTATTTTGATTTGTGTTTTGTTCAAATGTTATCTGGAATTCAAGGAAAACTAGTTATTTTAAGCTCAAGAACCACCAACTTCGCCTCAATCCACCTTGAACCAGCGTAGAAGGATCGCCGGAAAAATCAAAGGATGAAACAAACAGAGTATGGCTTTCGATTTGATCTCAAAGGTTTGAAAAAGGTAATGAAGGCCACGACCAAAACACATTTATATAAGAGGGCGCTGGAAGCTGAAGCGTCGCCTTGGCCTGCCGCGGCAACATGTGAAGATGATCAATATTATTGGCACCGTAGTAAGGACCATATAATTCAGCCCCAACCCCAACTCGCTACCTCTTGGCACTACGTCTTGGGGGCTTATTGATATGGCCAATATAGTCCCAACTGTTGCGGAGGTATTAGCCACATACCGCTGCCTGGGCACAGACAGGCTGCGGCACCATACAGTTATTGAGACTCGTACCAAGCTAGTCTTGGACAACATTTGTCACTGCCTGGGCTCAGACAGGCCGCGGCACCCCCTTAGTCCTTGGCCGCTGCCTGGAACCAAACAGGTCGCGACACTCTACAGACTGGCTTCTACCTGGGTTCAAACAGACCGCAGCCCCTACTTAGACATTGGACGCTTGACAGTTGCCCAGCTTTTAGAAGGATACCTTACTTCTCCACCTCATCATATACCATGTGCCTCATGCACGTGATATACTACCACTACAACTCCTATATATAGAGATCCTCACCTCAATATTAGGGGGAAAAAATACTCGGCGGAGCCCTGCCAAACTCTCGACTCTCTCTCTCTAGAGACCACCACACTTGGGGGCTTCCATTCGCCGCAGCCATAGCCGGATCAACCTCAAGCAGGCCAGATCCTTGGTTGCTTGTCTTACCAGTTACATGTATTCTCCTCTCCTCTCTCCCTTGTACGCCTCTAATGGCATTGTAAGTGATCGAGCACAATTTAACAACCTTGGTTGGTTGGAAAAATTTTAAACATTTTTATACTCATTACTTTATTATTAAGTGATCGAGCAACATTACTGATACTTGTAATTTTTTATTACTAAGTTGGTCGATGAACAGCACAATATTGTTATCTTTTTAACAGAAATACATGAATATAAAGTATTTGATAACTAAAAGATAATAGCAATAGAAATTTGCAAGCAAGAATGAAAGTTTTTCATAAAATTCAAAATAAATTAAAAGTTAAATTGATAATTACATGGATATGTATACTAACTGTTACATCAAAAATTCCTATTCTATTGGTCTTTTCCCCTCAGCTTTCGACACAGGTTCCTCGCCAGCAGGCGGATCATTTAAAGACTGAGGAGAATTGATGAAGTTCAAGTCCTTCAGCATCCTAACGTTCATCACAGAAGGTCGATCTAGAAGATGCTCAGGACGAGATACCTCAAACTGAGAATGTAAATTGTAGTCACCGAGGTATTTCGCAATTAAGCTCCAAGGAATGGCACGAGCTGGGATCCATTCCATGTCCAAATTGAATGGTGGCACAGGCAAGTCGAGCAATCCAGGATCATAGTAGTCCCACAGATAATGTCCCTGTTCGAGTTTCAACACACATAAGGCATTCAACCAGCCTTGTTTGTAGCCCTCATTATTGGCATTCTAGATACGATCATCTAAGTGGAATAGCGCTTCGTTGTATCCAGCCATCTAGAACTCCCGGGGCTGTTTGTGAAATTGAAATGTTAGCCTTTCAAGCTTCTCGTGGAGACTATTGACAAAAAGCTCATTAGTCTCCAACACTGACTTCTTTGCAGAGAGTTGAAGTTCCAGTTCTCTAATTTTCTTTGACATTTCAGACAAAGCTTGGTTCTTAGCCATTAATTGGAAGGCTTGGTTCTTTAAGGCAGATGCTGTCCTCTGTTCCTCCACAAGAACACGAACTGCTCTTCCTCGTCCCCGAGGAGCTCTTGCTCATCCCCGAGGAGATATGGAAGTACCCGACCTTCTCAAGGTGTCTAACTCTTGCCTTAGTTTGGCATTCTCAACCTCTAAGAATGAAAATCCCTCGTCAGTCACTGGGATTATAGATGTTGAAGAAGAGGCTGCAGACTTCAACTGTGCTAGCTCTTTCTGTAAATTGTTATTCTCTTGCTCCAGCAGCTCAGCAATCTGTCTACATGCTTCAACTTCACACTTTAAGGTTCTCTCCCTGACATCATACCCAACAAAGAGCTTCTCGTAGCCCTTCTCGACAGAAAGCTGCTGATACCTCTTCTCATACCCCTCATGCAATAGGGCAGTTGATTCCTCGTACTGATTATGAAGATCTTCTAGGGTACATTGAAGATCCTCGATCATTTCGTAATAAGCCACATTATTGGCCACAGCTCGGTCAAGTAAACACTTCAGGTACTGATAAGATTCAACTGCCTGTTCAGAAGCATCACGACCAAGGATATCGACAACTTCTGATGCACTCAGGTCTGTGTGACCAGCTTTATAATATTCATGGCATTGCTGCATCAGCTTTGTATCATTGGCAGATATCATATCCATCCTGGCCAGAAACTAGCAAAGAATGAAAAGACCATCATAAAAAAGAAGATCAAGACAGAGTACAAATAGAAAAGAGACAATCGTATGGAAGAAAACTCAAATTTTATTAGATCATAATGCAGGGTTACATAGATCTTGGTTACATTTGACAAGGAAGAAAAATAGAAAGAGAAAACCGAACAACACTACACCTTTTCCTTATCTCCCAAAACCTTCTCGGGAGGTTGGGAGGAGGAGGAAGGTTGCTCGGAGGGAATTGTGACTTGTTCGGAGAGCACCAGCTGTTGCTCGGAAGAAGAAACTCCTTGCTCGACAGCATGCTGACTGGTTAGGCCATGTTCTCCTACAACCAGTGAAGACTCCTCAGAGGTAGCTTCGTCCTATTCTAATTCTTCTGGAGTAGGAGAAGGACCAGGGATGTGTCTCTGGAAGAGCTCGGATGACTCGTCGACCTTCAATTCATGAAGGGCAGCAACCCATCCATCCCTGAAATAATTTACACTGCCATAGTCCACTTGAGAGACCATGGTAGCACACCCCTTATCCCAACCTTTATCCCAGCCAGAGCTGAAGGACTTCTTCACGGCAGCTTTCCTTTTGGCCTTCTCCAGGGCAAGCTTCTCGGACAGCAAAACATCACCAGCTTTCAATTTTTGTTCAGCCTCCTCCTTCTGCCGAGTTACTTCCTGGAGTTGGATCAATTTCTCCTCAGCAGCCTTGAGTTTATCTTCAAGTTCCCCAGCAGTCTTGAGCTTCGCATCGAGCTCTTTATTATCCTTCTAAAAGGCATTCACCTTCCTCTCCAAATCCCTGGAGGCCTCAGCAACCCGAGTTCTCTCCTGCTCAGAGGAAGCAAGTTTCTTCTCCCAAACCGCCTTATCAGTAGCGTACTTCTGGCGAGATTCCTCCAATGACTTGATAGCTCCTTCCATAGCTTCCTCCACACTGGACGAGGAGCAAGAAGCTTTGATTGCTTCATCCTTCTTAAGGATTATGTTGAGGCAGCTCGTCAACTGTAAACAGAAAAAGAAAGCAAAGTTAGAAACAAATATGAGAAATAACAAAGGAAAATATGAAAAAGTTCAAAGTAGAGGTACTTACTGAAGCAAGATGACGAGCAGCCAAAGAAGTAACCATATCCCGAGTAAGGTTATCTTCATTACCTTGCACCTCGGGAATGGTCAAGGATTTCACCGAGCTCATGTCAGAGCTCGGGGGAACAGATGTGGAAATTCCAGCCCCAGCAACTGGGGGTTGTGAGATGGTTTCATCTAAATTGACCGAGGAGCTTTTCTTCAGCCTCCTCGGGGGAACAGGTACAACCAAGGAAGAATCCTTGATCGGTGATATCACAATCACCTCTCCAGGAGCTGTAGGCTTGCTCGGAGCCACTGCGGGCTTCTCGATAGTTTTAGCAGGAGCAACTGGAGGATCTGCAGCAGTTTTCTTTGTCCCCTCCTCTGGGACCTCAATCCTAACCCTTTTTACCTCCCCAGAACCGGAGACAGTTTTCTTAAACAGAGCAGGAGTCCTTCTCTTCTTCATCTTTTCGCTCAGAGGAATGTGAGATTCTGGCGAAGAACTTGTAGAAGTTGGTACAGGTTCTGCTTCAATAGCCACTGGACGAGCAGTGAAGGAAGTTATGTAGCTCTTGTACTGGAGCAAATAGGAAGCCGACCTAATATTCTCGTCGGCAACCCTTCGATGCAGACCCCAAATAAGTCCCAAATGCCTTATATTAACGTCTGTTTCTTTTGGGCACTTTCTCTTGCTATCAACTGCAAATAAACAAACATTGTAATCAGTAACACATTTTATCAAACACAAAACAAACATTATTTCAAGATAAATAAAATAAAATAAAAATAACCTATCCCATTGCCATAAGGAGGGCATCTGGGACCCTGATAAACCTCATCTCCAGTTAAAGGAGGGTGTTGCCAATTTTTTACAACAACCCCATGTTCAAAATAATCCCTGTTGGCATCAGGGAGATTGACTACTAGGGCTCTATTTATAAACCTAGTTTTTAAATAATAAATATTATCATTAACTGCCCATCTATAACAGTACATGATTTCTGGAATTCCTATACGAGTTCTTTGCACTTGATTTAATTTATGCACCCCATTAACTATTCTCCATGTGTTGGGGGCTATTCGTGCAGGAACAACATCAAAGTACTGACAAAATTCCAAACACAGAGGATTTGGTGGAAAAGAAAATCCACACTCAGTAAAAAAGAGACTGGGGAACCAATGTCCCTCAGCCAAGTTGAAATAATTAGAAGGCTCAGAAAGCTCTTCCAAGACAACCCAAGAAGGAATGGAGAAGTCAGAACGAAATTTCTCAAGAGACTCAACAGGATAAACCATGATGATGAATTAAAAGAAATGAAGAAGAAGAAGAAAGAGGGTCTTACAGAAAAAAGACTGAAGCTGTTGACAATGAACGACGGAAGAGGTGAACGCACGAGAGAGTAGAAGACAATGAAAATCTGAAAAGATAGAAGACGATGGGAATCTCTGTGAAGTTTAAATACCTTGCCTTGGTAACTGGCGAAGTAATGATTATGTTACCGACGGCTAAAAAGGCATTAAATATTGGCGCGGGAATCAAAGCGAACAACAGCGGCTAAAAAGGCGAAAAGTGACGCGGGAACCAAAGTGAGCAGAAAAGTCCAAAAAAGCATGATTCTACGAATTGGGATTGAGAAATAAATACAAGGGAGATGATCCTAAAAATCAGGAAGAACTATTTAAAGCTACCGTATTCGGAGAAAGAATGTTCCATACTCCTCAAATTTCGAAATATGAAACATTGGGGGCTTCTGTTGATACCAAATTTAATCTGCTGACTTGGATCAATCAAACAAAGACACGTGGCTATCTACATGGCAATAACAAACACTTTCGAGATAATCATACACTCCGAGGAACCATGTTACTCCGAGGAACTCCTACGCTCCGAGGAACAGACCTCACCGAGGAACTCTTGAATACCAGAAAGCTTAGGCGGTCCGAGCTGCATCTCGAACATTAATTGATGAATAACCAATAGTTCAACTGGTTCATTAAATGCTTATCATTTAGACGCACACGCTTAAAGAGCATTAAATGTATTACCCTTTCATATGTATATCATTTAATGTATCACCCTTTCAGATGAGAGCCTCAAGGCTATAAATACGTTGTACAATCCTCATTGTAAGGGGACCGGATCCTAAATCCAAATTCTGAGATCCAGAACGGAATTTCTTGTAATCGAGAATTCTCAAACATTCAGCAATAACATAACAGTGGATGTAGGCCATTCATATAAGGCTGAACCACTTTAAAAATCTTTTGTCTTATTTCTTTATCTGTGATTGAAATAGTAGAGTGATCTAATTTTTTACATCAACACTTATGTTCACGCATTTGTGATGGTTGAATTACAACGAGATCCACTTTAAGTATGATTCAAGCATCGCGCTTTGGTATAAGATATAATGACTAATATATTCTACGTGCGCTGATTTTTTCTTTCATTGCTCTTATATTCATACATTGTTCTCTTTTATTAATGACTCAAGGTACTAATTGACTATTTTATATTTGTTTATCAGCAGCAGGAGGTGTGCGTGAGGGAAACAACAGTAGATGTACATGGGGGTGTGGGGTGGGGTGGGTGGGGAAGTAGGTAGCGGTGATGAACGTGGGGGGCAATAGCAGGTAGGGGGGGATCAGCAGAGGGGGATAGATGAAAATGGATGATGTTGTCAGAATTGGGGTTTTATTTAAGTTTAAGGTTTGTTCAAGTTTATTCAATTTAAGTTTGTTCGTTCAAGTTTAAGGTTCGTTAAAGTTTAAAGTTTAAAGTTTGTTCAATTAAAGGTTCGTTCAAGTTTAAAGTTTGTTCAATTAAAGGTCCGTTCAATTCAAATTCAAATTTAAGGTTAAGGTTAAGGTTAAGGTTTGTTCAATTCAAGTTCAAGTATAAAGTTTAAGGTTCGTTCAAGTTTGTTTGTTTAAGTTTTAAGTTTTGTTAAGTTTGTTCATTTTTTAAGCTTGTTCCATTTTTGATCAGTTATTTGCATTATAGCATAGTCATTTCTTTTGATTTTGTGCCTCAATTCAAATACTCATTTGTTTGCATAGTCATTAAATTACCACTGTATACTGCATTTTTGCTCTAACATAGTCATTTTTTCTCTAACTATATATATTTATCATCTCTTGGGTTTTCATTTTTCAACTACTAACTAATTTTGCGGGTTTGGGTTTGTAGTTTGCAGCTTATTTCCTCAAATGAGTTTTTGGTTCATATGTTTGCAACAGAGAAGGTATTATTCTACTCTAACTATTCATGTATATTCATTCTGCTCTTATTGTTCATGTATTTTCCCCGTGAGTGTTGTTAACAAGAACGGTAAATATATTTTCCCCGTGAGTTTAAGCATATTAAATGTTTCTATGTTCTTGATTCTTAAATTCAACTCAATGTTGACATTTAAAAAAAATATGAACTTGGGCAGATGTTTATACATTCTTAAGCAGTTTTTTAAGATTAAAGTGGGGAGGGGGGGGGGGGGGGGGAGTTATGACAAACTGTCATGGTCGGGATTCTTTATAGGCTACTATTACACCGGTTAAGGTTTTTACAGGAGCGTTCAAAGCCGGACTGGACGTTTATTCTATGAAGATAATATAGGAATATATCAAGGTAATTATGCACCATTAATGAACCACCGTCTATTGATCCATGTAATTTGATGGCTTTTTAAAGGGATCTCTGTATGGATTTCATTATTTTAGTTCTTAATCTGTTTATAACCTAAATACTCATGACACTTATTATAATTTGTTGCAGGTATGACCACTTTTGTGTCAAGTTAGAAAGCTGTGTAGTTTCTCTCACCCCATCCAAGACGGTGGTCAAACACCACGGCACATACATTTTGAGGAAGTCCCACAAAAAGAATTAATTCTTATTCTCCTTTCCCGGCCTTCTAGCTCCCATCTCCGAATTTGGGATTTTTTTTTATATTGTTCGATTTGTTGTTACCCCTTAAATAGGGTGAATAGTCCAATAAACAAAGGAGACTATGCCCAATTTTTTAAAAAAACTGACACTTTATTTTTTTGAGATAGTGAATTTTTGATTGATGAATATTGTATATTTCATTTTTTATGTGAATTTGTTTGAAGAGTTTAGACAATTTGGATGTTGGACTATTTGTTATTTGTTAAGCAGGGTGAATAGTTCCATAAACAAAGGAGACTATGCCCAAATTTTTTTAAAATTTGACACTTTGTTTTTTTGAGACACAATGTGAATTCGATGGATGAATATTATATATTTCATATTAAATGTGAATTTAGCTGATGAATTTAGACCATTTGAATGTTATTGGACTATTTGTTGTTTATTTTAAAATCACACTTTGAAATTTTTGCATTTCGCTATTACGTACTTTGAAAAATTGTCGTCATTTCGCGATTACGTACTTTGGAAAATTTCGTCGTGCCTTCAGGCACGAGCATACGCTAGTGTGTGAGTGTATATATATATATATATATAATTTTTTATCTGCTGCGGCCTCTAAGAGGATTCTTTGTAATAACATGCAAGTTTTCAATCTTCAGGCTCTCGATATTATTGTGGCCCAGAGGTCAAAATATGAAAGCCTATACAAACTATACAGGACTGCAGAGTCAGTCCATAAGACTGATTTGGAGACTGCCAGGGCCTCCTCATTTGAGGCTGGGAAACAATCATCAGTCGCGGCACTAGAGGCTACCAAGATGCAAGCAACCAACGAAATAAAGGTTGCAACTGATGCCCAAGAAGCTGCTGAAGAGAATTTTAGAAAGGCTGCGGAGGATCTGAAAATTATTGAGGCGAAGGCTATAGATGCTGCTCAAGCTGCTATGGCATCTAAAAATAAATTGGCCTTGCTCCAACAGAAATATGAAGAGCTAGAGAAAAGAAGTGCCTCCACCCTCCAATAAAAAGACATTGATCATGCCGCATCCTTAAAGCAGAAGGACAAGAACCATGTTGCAGCCCTAAAAAAAGCTGCGGACGATGCCATGGATGCCTTTAAGAAATCCAAGGACTTCTTCCTTATGACTATCAAGGTCGATCTCCGCGGACTCTAAGATTTTAGGCATAAGGTAGTAAAGAACTTCCCTGAATTGAAGGAACAAATTATTGCTTAGACACTGAGAGATGTCGAGCACACAGAATGTGTGGCTGAACTGAAAGTGGCCATGGAGGAGAGAGCCAGAAAGATGGCTTATGACGCTGTAGCAGCTGAGGAGACAGAGACCGCGACTGAAGACGACGAAGCTGGAGATGATGAGGGTGATGCAGCCTCATAATTAACCATATTTGTATTTTTGTACTTTTGGGTTGACATTTTTGTATCTTTGAACAATTTGTAATTTATGATCTGCTAACTTAAATTTGGTTATGACCATATTTGCACTGCTGCAGCCCTTAATCAATACTTTGTAACTTCATTGTTGAAACTTAATTTTTGACTTGTTTTCGCACACTAATTTTTGTTCTTGGTCTTGAATAGATGAATGTTTGAATGCTTGTTCATGGTTGCATCCATTATTATAACTTCATTGTTTGAATATACTTTATCTAAACCAATATATGTTACTGTCGCGACCATGCTGTAAATTGAGACTTTCATCCTTTATCGCGAACTTTGTAAAATAATGTTCGACTGGGATCACAACCATGTTTTATTCGTCCATCTTGAGTACTTGAATGCTTGAATGGTTCCTTCCATAATCTTGAATGAAGGAAAATTCAATCGGCTGCATCCTTCATTTGATTTTTTTACATTGATGTTGCTGAAATAAGTCTTTGGCTATTTTTGTTTGCACATTGTTTTCTACATTGTTGGATGCTACTTTTCATACTAGTCTTCCTTACTTCTCTGTAGAACTTTGATAAGGATTGCAAACTTTTAGTAGGATTGTACACGAGGCTGTGGCCATAGGCTTTTCTCAGAAATTTAGGATTGTCCAAGGACGGCCAAGTCTTTGGCCCCTTAGACTTGAACGGGTTATTTTCAAGCCTCCCTAGGCTAGATATTATGAAGCTTCCCCAAGCCATAGTTGGATATATATCAAGCCATCCCTGGCTAGGTATTATGAGCCCCCTTAGCTAAATAGAGCATCCCGAAAGTTGAGAACTGGCATTATACGCCTCGTGGCTAATTAAAGCATTTTAAAGGCTGAGAACGAGCATTACGAGCCCCCATGGCTAGTTGACATCTCGAAAGATAATAACGGGCATTATGAATCCCCGAGGCTATACGACATCTCAAAAGATGATAACGAGCATTATGAGCCCCTGTGGCTATATAGCATCTCGAAGGATGATAACGGGCATTATGAGCCCCCGAGGCTATATATAGCATCCCAAAAGATGATAACAGACATTATGAGATTATGAGCCCCCATGGCTGTATGACATCTCGATGGGATAATAACGGGAATTATGAGCCGACGTGGCCAATCGAAGCACCTCGAAAGCTAAGAACGGGCATTATGAGCCCCCTTGGCTATACAAAGCATCTCAAAAGCTGCTTGGTGAATATAATCGTCATATATTTTTAACATGTTTGTGCATCATGAAGGGTGTTGTGAGCCGACCAACATCCATTGCCCCTTCTTCATAGATCTCTCCCAAAAGTATAACCCTCCGGGATAGTTTGTCATTTTCTTTTCCTTAAACTCTGCTTAAGACGAAGGTCTTTGTGAGATTAGAGATAAGGAAAATCAGCAAATGAAATATAACAAAAAAATTCTTTCATAAATATATATATATATGTATATGATTTTTGAAAAGGAAATACAATGCATGATAGATAAACATAGTTTTTCTTGGATTGGAAATAAAAACATAAATATTCCAAGGCACGATTGGGCATGTGGCTATCTGTTGTTTGCTTCATTGCTCATTCATCCTTTACAAAGCATTGAAGCATCCCCTGCCTAACCAGTCTTTCGATATCATTATTCAAGGAGAAGTAACTGCCGATGTCATGGCCATGGTCTCTGTGGAACTAGCACCACTTGCCCCGGTCTCTCTTGTGGGGCGGCAACCTTAGCTTCTCGAGCCACCTGATCAGCTTTCCCTCTTTGATGAGTTCCTGAATATCATCAAGGTTGTAGACCAGGGGAGTATAGTTCTCATAACCTCTTTCAGAGCTTCTTCTTCTCCAGCTTCCTCTTTTGATCCCTCTCCGTAGCCTTTGGGGCTTCTTCTACTGCCTCCTCTACTGCTGTGGATGCGGATGTGGAGGCTGCAGCTTTTGGTTTCGTGGCATGAGCTGAAGTAAGAGCTGCAGATTCCAACGACAACACCCTTTGTGCCATGAAGTTGACCTGGCTTTGCAATGAGTATGACAATCATAGAGATGGTTGATTGAGTTGTACAACTGAGAAATCTCTTCATTCTATTCTGGGTTAGTTTCAGAGATTCCTTCCATTTCTTCTTTGTTAGTCTTTAGATTTATATATTCTGAGACGAACTAGACAGTGGTGAGAAATCAAGGAATGTAAAGAAAATACTCAAATATAGTAACAGGGATGCAGCATCTTGTTCGGCGAAATCTAAGCTGCTTAGGCCCTAGCTTTCTTTACATATGAAAGTATTATCGTGGCTTTATTATGGGGGATCTTCCCAAGTGAAATATGAATCTGCTACTGCTGCAGTAAGAGGTATGCCACCTAAAGGCTACAAAATTACCAGGACGCATCCCGTATGAGGTTGGAGGGTGCGATCCCAATAATTATAGGACCCAGAATCCAAGTCTGTCCCATCAATGATATAGAGAACCAACCTACTAGGTGTCTACGAGGGGCACAATAGTCCTCGAGTGCAAATAAATACACAATTGTGGTAGTTACCCTAGATCACGGGCGTACAGGGCAAAAATTAATCAACTAAAAGCCTTCCCTCATTACTCATCGCTAGGCTATAGTCGATGGACTTTTTAGCGCTACTCCGACGGGATAACATCATCAGGGTATAAGAGAACAAGTGTCGGGTCATAAAAAGGAGACCCGTAAGGAGATCTAGACATAATAATCTCCCAAGAAGGGGTTCTATGTGTAAAAGCACGTGTTTCGTAACCTAGATCTCACCCATGAGATGGTGGCCTGGGGGCCCTCAAGGATGAAATTAGGTATAGAGTCTCTCAAATGTAAAAAGGAAACAAGAATTAAAATCTCGTTTTTCATAGACGGCGCCAGATTGATGATACGAGAAATCACCCATAAGTCGTTCCCGATCAACAAGTCAAGTGTAAAATAGAAATTAAGCAAGTAAAGTGAGGCAAAACACAAGATATAGAGTGGTTTGGCTATTAAAATGTGCCTACGTCCACTTTGGTGCTTCACTCTCATTAAATATGTAGTACAATACATGTTTACAATGCCATTAGAGGCGTACAAGGGAGAGAGAAGACGACAATACATGTAATTGGTTAGACAAGCAACCAAGGATCTGGCCTACTTGAGGTTGATCCATTTGTGGCTACGGTGAATGGAATCCCCCAAGTATGGTGGTCTCTAAAGAGAGAGAGAGTCGAGAGTTTGGCAGGGGTCCGCCAGGTCTTTTTCCCTCTAACATTGAGGTGAGGACCTCTATTTATAGGAGTTGTAGTGGTAGTATATCACGTGCATGAGGCACATGATATATGATGAGGTGGAGTATCCTTCTAGAAGTTGGACAACTGTCAAGCGTCCAATATCTGAGTAGGGGCTGCGGCTTGTTTGAACCCAGGCAGCAGCCAATCTGGAGAGTGTCGGGGCCTGTTTGGTCCCAAACAGCGGCCAAGGACTGAGGGGGTGCCACGGTCTGTCTGAGCCCAGGTAGCGGCAAATGTTGTCCAAGACTACCTTGGTATGACTCCCAATAACTTTATGGTGCCACGGCTCGTCTGTACCCAGGCAGCGGCATGTGGCTAATACCTCCGCGGTGGTAGGGACTATATTGGCCATATCAGGGCCCACTTAGCCTTTAGTAAATACAGAACCTAATTGTTCTTCCACTTCTCTATCTTGTCTCCCAAGCCGAAAGATACCTACCATTTCTTCCCCCTTTCTATCTTCTCTCACTACTAACTTTGGAGCTAGACAAAAACAAGTTGGAGATGGAAAAAAATTGGAGATTTAATACCAATCAAAGGTTAAAACTTAAATGGGGGTAAATAATAGCAAGTGAGTTTTTTTTCTCCTTTTGTGTGTATCTCTATTTTTTTTACGGATCTATTTTTTTTACTTTCATTTCATTTTTATATTTTTTTATTGCTAATGTTAATAAAAAAATCTTACATTTACGTATTTAATCCTTATATTTGAAAATCAAATTCTAACTTTTTTTAATGTTAATGTTAATGTTAATCTTGTTTATTGTGATTCTAAATTTATCTATTGAACCTTTAAATTTTTTGTAATTGTAGATTTTTTTTATTTCATATGTTTTAAAAGTAACAATTATATTGTTTATTGGAGTTTTTAATATAAATTGACAATAAATAATTATGGTAAAAAATATATCAATTTAAAATGTACCCATTTTTATTTAGTTACTAATTAGACTTCTTATTTTGAATGATAGAATTATGGAAAAATCACATAGGATTGATTCATTCTTCAACAGAAAGCATATTGAAAGCGAAGAGATCGATGCATCTTTTCCTACTCCTAAGATTAATGTTCAAACTTCAATACCCGAAATACTTGAAATACACACTCTGAAATCACCAAGAATTGAAGTAACCAAGTTTGATATTAATAACTTAGAGCGTGATCCTGGAAAACGTATTGACATATGGAGATATCCTGACAAAATAATTGATGAAGTTCGGCTTGCATATATTAATTATGGTCCATATCAATGGATTTTACCGGAGTACCCTTTCTCTAAGCATGAAAAGCATCCTCGTCGTTTTTAAGCATCATGGTTTAATATATACCCTTTCTACGGAGATTTTTTTGTTAATTTTTTGTTGTCTCTGTCAAAGCAACTTATATAATTGCCTAATATTTGTTCTAGTTAAGATATTCATTGTATACCTTTCAATGGTGCAATTTCTACTTTTTATGATCAATATTTCTTATATTCCAATGAAAATTTTTCTCTTGTTAAATTCTTGGTCTCCCCCCCCCCCCCAAAAAAAAAAATCCTGGCTTCATCCCTGTTTACGTCAAAATTGGTATCAGAGCGGGCGTCACTCCAAACATCGGTGTTCGTGTGTATCGGTGTGTGTAAGTGTATCAACAAATCGTACACTAATCGTAATATCTCCAAGAAAATCCACGACTCAATTGGAAGATATACAATAATTGAAAGACCAAATGGATCGCAAAATGGAAGAAATAGTTCAAAAGCAATAAGAACAATTCGAGGATTTTTTACAACAATTTTCCAAAATTTAGGTCAACTTCATAAAAAATTTGCCGAAAAACACCACACAAAGGCCCATAAAGGGAATTCTACAAGAAAATGCGACCCAGGACAACCAAGATCCTCGCGCTGCAAACCCTAAAATTTCTGTCGATAATTTGAATCAAGATCCTCAGTCGTAAGATCCTACTA
This sequence comes from Sambucus nigra, assembly GCA_949130495.1. Lineage (NCBI taxonomy): Eukaryota > Viridiplantae > Streptophyta > Magnoliopsida > Dipsacales > Adoxaceae > Sambucus > Sambucus nigra. The sequence continues at coordinate 4,772,200 of OX422207.1, read as the reverse complement.
AGGCAACGGGGTTGGATCGACTACAAGCAGTAGCCATTTTTTAACATCCAATAGGCCTGGCAGTTCCCTCGGCCCCAAAAACTTCAGACGGGATTCTTGGTAGCCACGATCCCATTTTTATGGTTGCCTATAGCAGCAGATCCCTAACAACAGCCAACCTCAACATCCCAGCAATCCCGGTCTGCCCCACTATTGATCACTTCTCCAGGTCTGTCACAATAATCCGCGGAGACCATTCAGACAGTCCTGCCCTGCGCAAGGGTCATTCAGAGCCCGATGGTCGACATCTCTACTCCAATCAAGATGTCGAAACCCTAAGTGGGTTATTGGGGCCAGAATTTCTTCAAACAAATAGGATTCTTGTTATGGGCTCGAACCTAGTCTCCTTGGCTGACCACCGAAATTTTACCCCACACCACTCATATATCTTGATCCGTTTGTTCAAACAGCCCCTCCCTTTGGTTTCAACCCTCACACCTTTTTTGAGAGAATTCTGGGACCCAACTTACCCATCCTCGATCATATACCATATCACCCACCATTACCTCATCACCCCCACCCCTATATTCCACCTTTTCCCCCATCTCATCACGCACCTTCACACCATGATCTCTCCCTATTTTACACCGATTCTTCGTCACCCACCGACGTCGGCGATATCCGTCATAGCATCCTGAATTGGATTCCCCCACCCCCACCGAGTGTCCCTCGTTTTATACCACTATGCGACCGCCAATGCTACTATTGTGGATATCCTATCCATTTGATTGGCATATGCTCCCATCGCATTCCCTCAGCACCTCCCATGGTTCCACATACTCATCCTCTTCATCCACCACCTGCCCAAGTGCCACTGATTCTGATTGACCCTGTTGCATCTGTGCCACGTGATGTGATAAGTAGGACCTCATCTGGATGGAGACCCACTTTCATTAGCGATTCAAATACTTTCTCGGAGTCTCCATGGGGATATACGCATATATATCCCTATGTTTGATGGTATATTCTACCCGTATGATATGGTCAATTGGATAACCTCTATGGAGACTGTTTTCGATTACAAGCGAGTTCAGGGCCGCTCATGTGTTCTTCTAGCCAATGTTTAAAAAGGCGCGAGGCGAGGTATTTTGGCTTCAACGAGGTGAGGCGCTTTGGCTTCAGCGAGGTGAGGGGTAAGCCTCACACACAAAAAAAGGAGCAAAATAATATTAAAAAAATACGAATAAAACCATAAAAAATAAAGTAACAAAGAAATATAAAATAAAACTGCAAATAAAACATCTTTGAGGACTTTCTCACATAGTTAAACATTGTTTTTGTTCCCCCGAGATGACTTTTTTACATATTTTTAATTTTATAATATGACAATAAATTACTTAATGCAAAATCAAATTGACCAAATCATTTTTTAGTTTCATTCACATTGGTTATTTTATAATATGACAATAAATAAATCAATGCAAAATAAAATTGACAAAATCAGTTTTTTTAGTTTCATTCACATATTGGTTATTTTTTTAAAATTTATTTAAAGTTACAATAGTAAATAGTATAAATTAATTGCAATTTAAAAAAAAAAAAAAAAAAGAAAATAAAAGAGTTAGTAGACTAAAACAACATTTTTTTAAGTTAAGTGAAATTTTAGAAAAATGAAGAACTTTAACCTTTAGAGAAATAGACTTCGTGATGGAAGAAGAAAAAAAGTTTCTTTTTGCCTTGACAAAAAGGCGTGAGACGCACCGAGGCGTAAGAATCGAGGCGTATTGAGGTGTAAGCCTCAAATTCAACCCTGAGGCTTAAGCCTCGAGCCATTTTTTGCCCGCCTAGCCTCGAGGCGTAAGCCTCAAATGCCTTTTTAAACATTGCTTCTAGCCTCCACCAAATTTTAGGGTTTTTCCCGAATTTGGTGGAATGATTTTTGCTACCGTAGGACGGATGCAGGACTCCCTCCCGTTTAGTACTGGCTCAACCTCAAGGCCGCTCTTCAGGCCTCATTTATACCCCGACATACGAGAGAGACCTCTTTGCACGCATCCCGTTCCTCCAGCAAAATACGTCCTCAGTAGTAGAGTACACAGAGCAATTTCAGCTCCTTTGCACTAGAGCTCGCCTTCCCGAGACTGAGGATCAGCAGATCAGCTGCTATATTCTGGAGTTCCAGCCACATATTCAACGGGGTCTTGGGTTGAGAGAGATTTTGACCTTTCTAAAGGCGGTAGATTATGCTACTAAGGTCGAGGCCTATCATCCAGTGCCTACAGCTCCTCCAACACCCCGACCTCCACCTTCGTTGGTTCCTGTTCCTCCTATAGTATCAGCATCAACATCGTCTACCACTACTCCCGCCACCACTACTTTAGTTGTGATACATTCAGGTCCTCCCACATTCCGGTGCTTTAATTGCGATAACGTGGGACATCGAGCATCAGATTGCTCTCTTTTGCGTCGGAGGGCCCTTTTAGCAACGGATCAGACCGGAGTACCTTGATGACACTGAGCATCCTACTGGCCATACATTTATTACAGTTTTAGAGGATGACTCTATAAGCCTTCCCCTCTAACTCTCTTGGGGGGGGGGGGGGGGGGGGGGAGAGTGATGGGAATCCGTTGTTATTTTCCTTTTATTTTCCATTTTATCTCTATTTTCTATTTTTAGTTCGTTTTAGGCATTTTTTCCTTAATTAATCTCCAAGCATGTTTGGGACTAATTAGGAATTCTTTTATTTTTAGTTGATCATTTTAGTCATTTTAGCTAATGACTTGATTAACAAGTAATTCAGACCATTTAAATACTCCTTGTATTCTCATTTGCATTTACTTTTGCTATCCTTGAAATATAATACATCTTTTGATTCCCTCTGTAAAAATTAGGGTTTGATTTATTTCTTTTAACCATTGACGTGTAGTTTACGTCAGGAATCATTAACTTCAAAGAACGGTTAAATAATCAGTAAAGTTGATATGAATATAATTTGTTTGTACCAAATACAAATACATAAGTTGTTTGATATTCTTTGTTTATACGAACTACATTGGTTCGTTTGAATTGATACCAACTAACGTAGGTCGTAACAACGCTAGAGAACCTTTTCCATTTCACCTGTTTACCTGTCACCAGTATGGCAGTAAAATGAATTCAAGTTTGGTTGTGCAAATTTGCATATCGAGGATGCTCTAAACTAAATTGTTTCTGATGTAAATCTACAAATGCAAAAGCGTTACACGACCCAACAACAACAACAACCAACAACAACAATAATAATAATAATAATAATAATAATAATAAATAAATTAAACTAGTGAAATGGGTCTCTCTCTCTCTCTCTCTCTCTCTCTCTATTCTCAATTCTCAAAAGTCAAGGTGTCATTATAAATGAGGGCCAAGGGCCTATTTATAGGATAGGTTAGTTTGCTAATCAAGCTAATACCCAAAAAGACCAAAAATGACAACTAATTAACTAAAATGACTCATTAGCCCCAAACATGCTTGGAGACTAATAAAAGACTAAAAATAAAAATAAAATGATAATAAATCCTAAACTAAAAATAGAAAATAAAAGATAATGTTCTCTCGGAGGCACAACCACACGTCACGTGTCGCTATATATCCTATACATATCAGTATTCAGATGTACTAACCAGGATTTAAACCAAAGAAAATTAATTCTTTTAAACCATGAAAAAATAAAACATAAAATACCATAAATCGTAAGTAAATGAACGATGAAACACCACAACATCAATCAGCCAAATCAGACTGCAGTGACACTTACATGGAATTAACCAACAAGGTGACATATGTGGATCTCAATTGATATTCACATTTGTTTAAGTATTTTATAGCCCGTACATTCTTTACTCTGCCATTTGTTGTGTGTGTATGTGTTCATAAACCCTTCATTCGTATGGTAAACATAATAAGACACGTCTTAGGGTCTGTTTGGCTCGTGTTAAAATATCTTTCACCGTGTTAAAAAAAAGTTGAATGATTAGCTTGGTGATTTTGTTTTCACCATCTTCGTTTGGATGGACCAAGTTTCATTAGGTGGAAATTTTAACTTTTTCATCATTTGTTGTTTGGATGGTAAAGAGAAATAAAATGAAAAAACAAAATGACTATATTACCCTCATACTTCAAATGCACACACAAATATTTATATTTAACTATTTGATTTTCATCACACAAGTGTCATTGCCATTAAAATATATTCATTTACCTCAAACTCAAATTTGACACAATCCCCCCTCCACCAACATAACTAGTCGTATTTGGCTATGCAAGACAAATAAGTATAAAAAGTTAAAAAAAATAGCCCCAACTAAAAAAAACAGTCCCAACTAAAAAAATTCGTAATTAAAAAAGAAAACAGTCCTAATTAAAAAAAAACAGTCCCAATTTTAAAAAAAAGTCTTCAACAATGAAAAAAATTGCTAATTATAAAAACAATCACAATTAAAAAAAAGAGTCCCAACTATAAAAATAGTAGTCCAGAATTAAAACAAAAAATAGTTCTCAATAATGAAAAAACAGTCCCAATTAAAAAAAAAAGATCCCCAACCATGAAAAAAAAATAGTTCCCAATTAAAAAAAAAGTAGTTTTCAACATTGAAAAAAACAGCCTCAATTTAAAAAAAAACAGTCCCAACTATGAAATAAAAAGAGTCCCAATTAAAAGAAATTTAAAAAAAAAACAATTCCCAACTATGAAACCCTCCCAATTAGTAAAAAAATTCTGAACACATTACCTTGCACCAAACAAATATTCATTTGTTTAATTATTTTTTTTATTTTTTAAATTTAATTATTTTTTTTATTAAATTAAAAAAATGAATATTTATATTAATTGAGAGGGAGAAATAAATGTCTAATGATTGTGTGATAGTTGTAAGTGGAAATAAGAAAGGTTAGTCTGGTAATAAGATAAATTTTATTATTTTCATGTGTTAAATTGTTCACTTTACCCGTGGTTTAAAATGGTTAAAGTTTCACCTCACTTTTCACCATATTCATTTTATTTCACAATGTTAAATGCCCAATCAAACACATATTTTATGTAGGTGAATTATTTTTTAACCTGATAAAAAATATTTCACCACGAACCAAACTTGTTTGGGAGTTTTATTTTGGAGAGAAAAGAAAGGAAAAGAATGGAAAATATGCTTCATTTCCGTCGTTTGGGAGTTTACGTAGGAGAGAAAGTGTGATTTTGCCATTTTTCATCGTTTGGGAGTTTAAAAGGAGAGAAAAGAAAGGAAATTTTTTAAAAATAATTCCCTTCCTTTCTTTCCAAAACTTTCCTTCCAAATCGGAAAGAAATGGAGATAAAGGAACATTCTCTAAAGAATATACCTTATTTCCCTTAAAAAATTATTTTTCTTCCAACTCCCAGACACTAGAAAAGAAAATTATTTTATCTTCCTTCCTAAATCCTTTCTCTTCTCTTCCTTTCTTTTCTCTCTTATATATTTTCCTTTCTTTTCTCTTCTCTCCTAATTAAACTTTTCTTTCCTTTCCTTCCTCTAAAAAAATCCCAAACATGCTGTAAAAGCAAAAAAGAAAACCCACTTCAACATTTAAAGCACAGAACATACGAACCATCGCATAACATACATATATGAGAGTTTTCTTTGAAGAACATAAATTAACTGAAGTAGAGCCGAAAAAACGGATCCTTTTCCAAAACAATCCACCCCTTTAATTCTCTCTATTTCTACTCGGCAAATGGACGGTTCTGGGCGGGTTACATAAGGATGAGGGTTGAACATGGACGAGTTGGAACTGGTTGAGAGGCAGAGTATCCCCGGTACGGGCTCGGGTCAAACCACTAACCCGGTGTCAGTCCTTATATATATATATATATAGTGTCTCTTTGTGTAGTTATGCCAAGTGGCTTATCTAATAAATGCTAATGTATTCACGTAAGTTTCTCTCTAATTTATATTATATTAAAGATAATTCTAAATCTCGTTATCTACATGTCCTTCTCTCTTCCCAAAGTTTTGAAAATATAGATATCCAAGAGATTCATTTAGGGATATCAAATGTTTTTTCATTCTGAAGGCGATTTCTAGGATCATCTTTGATATATATGTTTTAAGTCTCAAAATGTAAACCCTCTCTCTCTCTCTACCATGAGACTGTATAAAACTCTCAACTCTAAATCTGAGTCGCTTGGTATCATAATGGGGTCTTCTTTGTATTTTTTTTCTTAATTTTGTTTATGAATGAGGGTTTTCTTAACCTGAGTCGAGGTCATTTACAGCATCAATCTCCAATCTCTCACTCGCTTTTCTTGGTTTACAATGGATTTTGAGATTTTCTTTCTATAATTGTAGCTAATTTTATTTTCTCTAATTGTAGTTTTTGTAGTAACTTTGGCTTTATCTCCATAGCTTGGGATTTTATGCTTAGTTCATATATTTCTATGGGAGACAACAGGGGAAGAGCTTAACAACTACAACATGGGAATTTCAAAACAAAGTAAGATCTCCGCTCTTAAGTTTTTTTTCTTTTTCTTGAATCTATTTTAAGTTTATATATTTATGTATTTTAAATTTTTACATAGAGTGTATTTTTTCCCCTTAACATAATCAACTTTTCTTTATCTTCTTTTCACTTTAAAATAAATGTACATGGTAATGAGTTGAATTTTTTTTCACTTGATTTGAAGTATGTTGTCATCACAAAGTTCTATATTATCCTCCATTTAATTTCATCTGGGTTATGTTGTCAAAAGAATAAATGAAATTATGTTGAAAGCTTTAGAGGCAGGGGCATTTTGGGATGAAGAACTTATAAGGGTTTACGATATATAAATTTCAGTTTTGGGACTAAAACTTTAACAACTTACTTGTGGTTCAGATTGTGTATGGCTATTTAGTGAGATAGAATGCAAAGGTCAATGTATTCATAGATATAGTTTGGTTTTTTAGCTGGGTGCCAAATAATAATTGACCCCATCCTTTAGGTAGGACTGTAGACACACAAAAAAAATATTGTGTACGTATATTGATTTCTTATATCATTTTTTTATCAAAAAAATTGAAGATTATATAGATTTATGGCATGACATTTTCATAATGGAGGACTTTACCCATGCAATGATTTGGAAAACTAATGTTGGTTTCTTACTAATTCGTACATTCAGGAAATAAATTGTTGATTTTTTATTGCTTTATTTTTCAGATCACAATTATTTATTTTATTGTCCATCCAATTTATTTTTATTTAATTCACCTCTAGAATGATTCAAAGTAGAATATTTTATAAATTTGCATTGTCTATACTTTAGTTCGATTTTTTTTTATGTATATGGTGAAAGTGTTATCATCTAATGAACTCCAAATGTTATTTTGTTGTTTGTGCATAATAACTAATTGTTTTTTTAATAAATTGTTGTATAATATATTTTGAAATAATATTGGAGATGATATGATATTAAAACAATGATAGCATGGAGTTTTTAATCTAAACACTTAGTGGTTAAATATTTAACTCTTAAAATAATTTGTCAAGACACCATATTTAATACATATATATATAAAGAGAGAGAGAGAGAGGGAGAGAGAGAGAGAGAGTGAGGATAATAAGTGGACCAAATGATTGTAATACCCCTTACTTTTGAGTAATTATTTTTATATTAATTTGCCTTGTGGGTTAATTATTTAAAATAAAGAAAGTTGAAGTGAATATTATTTTAAGTTATTTAAGAGATAATATTTACTGAGTTTTGCATATTTACTGTTATGTCAATGTCAATAGCATCATATTGTGTTTTACAGAGTCGTTGTGTTTTAAGCGACGGTTATGACTTATATTCTAATTGGATCATTATTAATGATTTAATATGACATTGGAACTTGAAATATTGTACGATATTTCAGATGCCAATTTAGAGGGTACAGTTAGTCCAAAAATAGTTGAGATAGTTAAAATAAGTGCCAAGTTGTATTTTTCTAGTCATTTTAATTGTGTAGTAGCCTTTTAAATGCTAGACTTATTGCATTTGGGGTATTTAGTATTCCAAGAGCATTTTATCTCTCATTTTGTGTTTTAAACTTAGAGAGAGTTAGAGAGAAGAGAGAGCTTGGGAGAAAATGGAGAGAAAAGAGAGAATTGGAGATTTAGAGCTTGGAATCGTTGCTACAGGAAGAGAATCCGAGACTACAAACTTGAGGCAAGTTTCTAACTTGCAAATGTATGATTTAGTGTGGATAATTTGTATATATAGTTGTGTTTTTGAGATTTAAACCAATTATGGGTTTTGATGATTTTTGGTGTTTAAACCCTTAATCTTTGATTTAAATTTGATATGAGTTGGAGATGTTAGTTAGTTATTGTGTAGGAATGATTGGGTTAAATTTTTAGTTGATGATGTTGAGATTAGAGGGAAGAATTGAAATTGGGGGATTTATGGTTTATATCAACCCGTAGCCCTAACTCGACAATCTTACCAGGGAGAATCGATTCGCCCTCCTCAGCGAATCGATTTGCTAATAATAGGGGCTATAGGTCTGAGGAACCGAATCGATTCGGGTTAAGGACGAATCAATTCGGGATGAGATAGGAAGTTAATTTTCTCAGTCGAATCGATTCGCTTTTTGGGCGAATCGATTCGCTATCAAGGGCAAATCGATTTGGCCTTAGGCGAATCGATTCAGAAATCCTGCTGTTTTATAGGGTTTTTCCAAATTGGTTTCTATCCCTTTTCTTTTAGGTTTAAGTCTTAGGAACCTTATCTCATGAAGTAATAAATAGTATTAGGGGTCTATATTAGGGGGATTAATACCCTAGATTATTATGGGGATAAATGGGGCTTATTTCAGGGGTTATTTAATAAAAGTGAGTGTCATTTTCCTCCAATGAGATAGCATAGGACTAAGGGAGTGTTGGGTGATAGGGTTTAGGACTTTTGGAGACTAGTATTGGGGAAAACTACCCTTGGGGGCTTATGATATTGATTTGAACTCTTGGAGACTAGTATGATGATAATTGTCCTTGGTATCCTATGTTGTTAATAACACTTGACTTCGTTAAAACGAAATGCATATACATACCTCTCTAAATGCTATCATAAGGGAAGTTACGCGAATGAGGTGATGTCCCCTGGCTAGTGAATGCAGGGAGAATATAGTCCTCGACCACAGGACCGGTTGTTATATATTATGATGTTATTTTTGGAAGTGAGGTAATTCTGGGTATGTTTATGACTCACTGTCGAAGGTATATGGCCGCTTCCCACGTCACGCGATTTAGGATGCCAGGTTATCTCGGTGTTAGGCCCTGGAAGATTATAGCTATTTAGGGGCGCATTCAGTGGGGTGACTCCCAGAATGATGGTCTTAGAATCGTTATATTGTGATTATAACTATTCTTGTGAAAGTGGTAGTTTATAAATGGTGAAGCATTTTATAAATCAATTGCTTTGGAATAAGTTTCCTAATGAGAAATGGAACAGTAAAGTTATATTGTGTAAAAATGAAAAGAAATCTTATTAAGTTGAAACTGAGTTATATTCTTTTGCATTAATGTATACTCATCATTGTAAGTTAAGCATGATTACGGAATTTTGTTATTTCTCTTATTAAACGGGAAGTTTAAATTCATATTGTCTTAATGTGATGTTAGGATGTGTATTTAGTCGAGAGGTGAGGATAATTAATATTGAAGGGCGAGTTCATATCGTTTATGATGTTTAGTGCTCATAATTATTATGCATTTTATTCACACGTACATCATATCAAACCGGGCACTGACCTGTTTATATTTCTCTTTCTTGTGTGGTTCTCTATTATGCTTAGGTGCTTCGCCGCAAGGGCGCCCGATACGATCCTTTCCTTCTCAGTGCCAGGGAGCTACAATATTTTTGTGGATGTTGTAGGATTCTTGTTATAGACGCATCTATCTTTTGTATTCTCTGGTTATAACCAGACTAAACTTTCGGGCGTGTTACCCAAGATTTGTACTTGCTTATATACTGTGCTATTAATTTTTAATACTTGGTGTAACCGTTGTATTGGTCTGTTAACCGACATCTTATTCGCTTATTATTTTGTTGTATGATAATTAAACTATGGTACGCCCTCTTTTATCCACCGTCTTTTATAAATTGGATTGTTTAAATGGTTTTATTTTAAAGTTATAAATTAATTTGACATTCATTTTTTTAAAATAATTGGTGGTTATATCATATTTTATTTGCACGACAGTGATTCTAAGAATGGACCATCTATGATTCCTGTATATTATTGGAGTAACGGGCTGGACACCTCTTATTTTAACTAGTGGGGTGTCACAGATGGTATCAGATCATGAGGTTCTAGTGTCCTTAGGAATCTGTGCGGACGTATTACGCTTTTAGAGTTGATTTTGATTTGACATAGAGCTTTAGGATTAGATTTGTTGATTCCTCTTGTGATATTTCGTTCTCTTGCCATTACGTAAGATTTTAGTAATTCTTTTGCCCGTTCGTCTGAGATTCATTTGCTGATAGATGAAGGGCTACTAGGGAAGGCCGTTATGAGGGAAGCAGGAGGTGGAGCTTAGTTAGAACTTTAAGTTGAAGTCGAGGTCGAGGACCAGAGTGGAGTCCACTCCCTTTGTGACATTTTTGTGGATTGCTACAATAACTACTAAATTATAGTAGTTATATCTACCCAAGTGCCGCTATAGTAGAGAGAAGTGCTAAACTTGAATTACCCAGTAAAGTTAAATTGGGAAAAAGTATGAAAAGTCCTTGATAAGAACCATGCGTTGAAGTTAAGTCATGTGGAGGCAGTGTAGCTTCATTCAGTGGAAGTATAGGGCTCATAAGCTTTAGCCTAGAGCGGGTTATAGAAATGCCCAGATGTGAAAATTGAGGAAATTTTTCCACCCGTTAGAGTAATGTCAGAATGGTGAGAATGGTAGTCACCACATTTGCTGGAGCAGGATGTTTTGCTCATAAAAGAACCTTATGGATGGTTCTAACAGTGAGTTCCTATGAGGTATAAAAAATGAAGATAATGTAGCTTTTCAAGTATTCACATGAGGATCGGTCAGAGGCCGACAGTGAATGAAGAGCTGTAGGGTTAAGCAAACCTTGCACTAAAGTAAGGTAGGAACAATGAAGAAAGAGTCCTTCAGGGGAATGAAAGGCTCACTAGTAAGTGTTGTTAACACTAATCGAGAAGTCGTGTTTGTAAAACCCCATTGGGGGACATCTTCCCGGGGAATTCATTGAAATAAGGCAGTTGAGGCCGGTAGCATGTTCTCTTTTATTGGGAGAGTTAAGGGAACTACGAGGGTGATTATCAGGATCGAGGCTATAGAGTGTGAGATACTGAAAACCTTAGCGTGGTCAGGGTGGCCAGAGATGGGGAATGATTGTGATGTGGAACGTAGAACCACATGCTTTGATTTTGTCCGATGGGAGTTAAAGGACAAGAATAGAGTGCCTAGATGGGGCATCGATTAAAGTAGTCTTGGCTACAGATAGGACAAGGGTACTGTATCTGGGAACTATTTGGAGCAGCTAGGGTAATTGGCAAGAATGTTATTGTGAGTTCCACCTCGGATGAGGGAGGTGTATTCTGTGTGGAAAGATTGAGTCACAGTATTTTATTAACCCTAGATTCAGGTGTGTAATTTGAGCTTTGTGGAAGTATCGATAATATTATAGAGGGTATATCTATATGTTTTTCTGCGGTAGCGAGGTCTACTTTCCTTCATTCGTTGTAAAAGCGGGTGTTGATATTTTAAAATTATATATGGTTTTTATTACTCATTTTGTATGTGTTATACGAGTATAAAATAATTTTTTTTGATCGGAGCGATAGCAGGCTAATGATTGCAAGGCTATCGTATATGTGGTTTCAGGGTGGAACTAGTTGTTCTGTAATACCTCACCTGGATATGGGTTTAGACTTTATAGAGATGGTCTAAAGTATGTAGGAATTGTTATTTTACATGTTTTATGTTGACATATCTCCACGACCGACAAAGTTAAGTAGTAATGTATCAGAGGGGTTCCTTGTTTGGATTTCGCTTGCTAGACACTCCACGCATGAAGTTTAACGACGTTGGGATTGGAGAGATGTTACATTATATTAGGATGTTAGTTTTGGTGGAATTAGTCAAGAGTCACGTGATTGATTAAGGGCTAATAAAAAGTAGATGTGCGGTCCAAAAGCACTGGAAATGTTTATCTCACCGCATAGATGTGGGTGGGACAAGGATGAGGAAGTTAGGTAGAGGCTTAGGGCCAGGCCTTGATTCGAAGGAAAATTTAAAGGAAACATATTTTGGGTAGGAGGTTCGTAACACTTTGCAAAGTATGCGCCCCGATTAGTTAGAATTTCCATTCCGCCGAAATGGAAGGACCTAGAGGTAGAAGCGCGTTAGTAGGGTTACAAGATAAGATTCTTAGTTATCCCGATTTTGTGCCTTAGGCTGTTATATCTTGATGACCGACGATGCGATGTAGTAGTTTAACGGGAGGGTTCCTTGTTTAGATTTTGTTTTGCGAGACATCCCCCGCATGAAACCGAGCGAATGTCGGAAATTGAGAAAGGTCTTGGGCACTAGGGATATAGTTAGTATAGTACTCGTTTGACGTGTGTAGGAAAGACATCGACCTTAGGGTTATTAGGAAGTAAGGCCAGTAGGACATGTGACGCTATTTAGGGAGGAAGTAGTGAGTTAAACATGAGAAGATTGGTGGGTTAACTTTAAGAAGGTTTGGGGTTTCCAAGAATAAAGAGTATGGAATCTCGAGTAACTCGGGGCACCAGGCCGACAAGAATGTGAGGCCCATCTGTAGAGAGAGTGTTACGTCTGTTACCTAGCTTTCGATAAGCTGATGGACAAGTTGACTTCTGCTCCTGTAATCGTGTTACCAAGATCGTGAGTGGACTATTTGGTCTTTACAGATGCGCCTCTATAAGGGTTGGGAGGTGTGTTACTATAGGAGCATGGGGCCATTGCCTATGCATCTCGCAAGCTTAAGCCCCGTGAGAAGAATTATCCCACGCATGACTTAGAGCTCGCCGCGGTACTGTTCGCCTTAAAGATATGGAGGCACTACCTCCCGGGCGAGAAATTCAGTCTTTTCACGGACCACAAGTCGTTACAAAATTTATTTTCTCAGAATGATCTAAATGTGCGACAACATCGGTGGTTGGAGTTCGTAAGAGACTATCAATTCGATATTCATTATTACCCAGGAAAGAGCTTAGCTAGGAGGATGTTGTTATAAGGGCGTTTATATCAGTGTTGACCATTATGCCTGCTATTATGATGAGAGTGATGGAAGAGCAAGGATGGGATTAAGACTATCAAGATCGGGTACGCTTATTGTTGACCATGGGAGCGGAGTCCTACTCTATTAGTTCTGGGGGTGGGTTTTGTCTCCATGGAAGAATTATAATCCCGAACGATGGAGACTTGAAACGTGCTGTCATAACAGAATCTCATGGTTATGGATTTGCAGTACATCCAGGAGGGGAAAAATGTACCAAGATATGCGCCGTCAGTAGTGGTGGGCAGCTATAAAAAGGGACATTTCTGAGTTTGTGTCCTAATGCGCCACTTATCAATTGGTGAAGGTGGACCACCAGCGACCGACTAGATTATTGCAACCGTTAGAAATACCGGTGTGGTAATCGAAGAATATATCCATGGGTTTTATCACTGGATTGCCGACATCGCAAAGCGGTCATGATTCTATTTAGGTAATTATCGATCATTTAACCAAATCGCCACACTACCTACCAGTACAGACGGATTATTATACGGCACGTTACACCGGCTCTTTATTGTGGAGTTTGTGAAAACTTTATGGGGTGCCTATCAATATAATATCGGACCGAGACAAGATTTTTGTATCCCATTTCTGGTGAAGTTTTCAAGAAGCAATGGGGATCGAATTGAAATGGAGTACCTCCTACCACCCGCAAATGGATGGACAAATGGAGAGTTAACCAAATATTGGAGGACATGTTTCAGATGTGTGTACTTGACTTTAAAAGAGGATGGGAGTAATACCTTCCATTGGTTGAATTTGCATACAATAATTCGTACCAATTCACGATAGGTATGGCACCGTATGTGGCATTGTATGGCCGATCGTGTAGATCACCTTCTTGTTGGTTGGAAGTAGGAGATAATAATCTCCTTGGACCTAAAATGATCCAAGATATCTCTTCAAAGGTTGAGCTTATTCAAACCGCATACGAATTGCACAAGATCTTTTGAAAAGCTATGCCGGCGCGAATCTGAGGCATGTGGAGTTGGAAGTGGGGGATCAAGTTTTAGCACCGGTATTCCCAATGAAGGGTATAACACGATTTGGGAAGAAAGGCAAACTCACATCGAGTTATGTGAGCCTTTTTCCCCGCTATTGCAAAGGTACGCCCCATAGCATATCAGCTTGCTTTGTTAGAATGCCTACTATAAATTCATGATGTTTTTCATGTGTCATCCTTGAGGATGTATAAGAGGTGCGAAGGAGCTCATTGGCATATTCCATCAGATGATATCGAGTTACAACCTGATATTTCATATGAGGAACAACCGATTGCTATTCTAGATCACGAGGAGCGTAGACTAAAATTGAAAGTGGTACCCTTGGTTCGAGTCTAGTGGGAACACCACAATGCCGATAAATTTACTTGGGATGAGAGGACGATATTTGAGAGAAGTACCCCCTAGTCTTTTTATAAGGTACGCCTGAATTTTGAGGGCAAAATTCCATTGTAAGGGAGAGTGTGTAATACCCCTTACTTTTGGGTAATTATTTTTATATTAATTTGCCTTGTGGGTTAATTATATAAAATAAAGAAAGTTGAAGTGAATATTATTTTAAGTGATTTAAGAGATAATATTTACTGAGTTTTGCATATTTATTGTTATGTGAATGTAAATAGCATCATATTATGTGTTATTGCGTCGTTGTATTTTAAGCGACGATTATGACTTATATTCTAATTGGATCATTATTAATGATTTAATATGACACTGGAACATAAAATATAGTACAATATTTCGGATGCCAATTTAGAGGGTACGGTTAGTCCGAAAATGGTTGAGACAGTCAAAATAAGTGCCAAGCTGTATTTTTGGGTTTCGAGTACTTTTGATCGGTTATGACTTAATTATGCTGTTACGAGTCATTTTAATTGTGTAGTAGCCTTTTAAATGCTGGGCTTATTGCATTTGGGGTATTTAGTATTCCAAGAGCATTTTATCTCTCATTTTGTGTATTAAACTTAGAGAGAGTGAGAGAGAAGAGAGAGCTTGGGAGAAAATGGAGAGAAAAGAGAGAATTAGAGATTTGGAGCTTGGAATCATTAATACGGGAAGAGAATCCGAAACTACAAACTTGAGGCAAGTTTCTAACTTGAAAATGTATGATTTTTCGTGGATAATTTGAATATATAGTTGTGTTTTTTAGATTTAAGCCAATTACGGGTTTTGATGATTTTTGGTGTTCAAATCCTTAATCTTTGATTTAAATTTGATCTGAGTTGGAGATGTTAGTTAATTATTGTGTAGGAATGATTGGGTTAAATTTTTAGTTGATGATGTTGAGATTAGAGGGAAGAATTGAAATTGGGGGATTTAGGGTTTATATCAACCCGTAGCCCTAACTCGACAATCTTACCAGGGAGAATCGATTCGCCCTCCTCAGCGAATTGATTTGCTAATAATGGGAGATACAGGTCTGAGGAACCGAATCGATTCAGGTTAAGGATGAATCAATTCGGGATGAGATAAGAAGTTAATTTTCTCAGCCGAATGGATTCGCTTTTTGGGCGAATCGATTCGCTATCAGGGGCAAATCGATTCGGCCTTAGGCGAATCGATTCAGAAATCCTGCTGGTTTATAGGGTTTTTCCAAATTGGTTTCTATCCCTTTTCTTTTAGGTTTAAGTCTTAGGAACCTTCTCTCATGAAGTAATAAAGAGTATTAGGGGTCTATATTAGGGGGATTAATTCCCTAGATTATTATGGGGATAAATGAGGCTTATTCTCGGGGTCATTTAATAGAAGTTCGTGTCATTTTCCTCCAGTGAGATAGCTTAGGACTAATGGAGTGTTGGGTTATAGGGTTTAGGACTTTTGGAGACTAGTATTGAGGAAAACTACCCTTTGGGGGCTTATGGTATTGCTTTAAACTCTTGGAGAATAGTATGAGGATAATTGTCCTTGGTATCCTATGTTGTTAATAACACATGACTTCGTGAAAAACAAATGCATATACATACCTCTCTAAATGCTATCATAAGGGGAGTTACGCGCATGAGGTGATGTCACCTTGCTAGTGAATGCATGGAGAATATGGTCCTCGGCCATAGGACCGGTTGTTATATATTGTGATGTTATTTTTTGAAGTGAGGTAATTCTGGGTATGGTTATGACTCACTCTCGAAGGTATATGGCTCCTTCCCACGTCACGCGATTTAGGATGCCCAGGTTGTCTCGGTGTTAGGCCCTGGAAGATGATAACTATTTTAGGGCCCATGTCGTGAGGTGACTCCCAGAAGGATGGTCTTAGAATCAATATATTGTGATTATAACTATTCTTATGAAAGCGGTATTTTATAAATGGTGAAGCATTTTATAAATCAATTGCTTTGTAATAAGTTTCCTAATGAGAAATGGAACAGTGAAGTTATATTGTGTAAAACTGAAAAGAAATCTTATTAAGTTGAAACTGAGTTATATTCTTTTGCATTAATGTATACTCATCATTGTAAGTTAAGCATGATTAAGAAATTTAGTTATTTCTCTTATTAAACAGGAAGTTTAAATTCATAATGTCTTAGTGTGACGTTAGGATGTGTATTTAGTCGAGAGGTGAGGATAAGTATTATTGAAGAGTGAGTTTATCTCGTTTATGATGTTTAGGTCTCATAAATGTTATGGATTTTATTCACACGTACATCATATCAAACCGGGACCTGGCCCGTTTATATTTCTCTTTCTTGTGTGGTTCTCTTTTATGCTCAGGTGCTTCGCCGCAAGGGAGCTCGATATGATCCTTCCTTCTCAGTGTCAGGGAGCTACATCATTTTTGCGGATGTTGTAAGATTCTTGTTATATACTCATCTATCTTTTGTATACTCTAGTTATGACCAGACTGAACTTTCGATCTTGTTGACCAAGATTTGTACTTGCTAATATACTGTGCTATTAATTTGTAATACTTGGTGTAACCATTGTACTGGTCTGTTAACCGATAGCTTATTCTGTTATTATTTTGTTATATGATAATTAAACTATGGTACGCCCTCTTTTATCCACCATCTTTTATAAATTGGATTGTCTAAATGGTTTTATTTTAAACTTACAAATTAATTTGACATCCGTTTTCTAAAATAATTGGTGGTTATCTCATATTTTATTTGCACGACAGTGATGCTAAGAATGGACCATCTATGATTTCTGTATATTGTTGGAGTAACGGGCTGGCCACCTCTTATTTTAATAAGCGGGGTGTCACGATGACCAGACTTTTTAATGGACCTAATAAAACATTAAAAAATAAGCCAATTAATTTTAATTCCTTGGTGTAATGGGTCCGTGCCAGTGGCACCCGATAACTTTTCGGCCAGACCCCCAACCTCCCACTCAAATCCGACAGCAACCAGCATGCCTCCCTCGCTGGAGATACCTGTATTCCATAACCCACCTTCTTCACCATTAAACCCAACTCGCCTAAACCCATATCAAAACAAAATCCCGAGCTCCGACAGACCAACAAAGTCGCGAGCTCTGTCCGGTAAACCCACTTCAACCCACCTGACCTCAGACCAGTCGGAGACAACTCGACCCATACGTGCTCATCCCCAAAAACACATACCCATTCCACCTCATATCGCCGGCGAGCTCCTCCACTCCTAACTCCGGCGTGACTACCTGCCAAACTCCGGTAAACCCACCTTGCTACCCGGATTTGCTGTCCTCTACAAGTTCCAACCCTTATCCCTCCGGTCGGATATACTTTGGTTTGATCTGAACGATTTATACTAAACCTCCATATCATGTTTACTGCTGGTGTTGTTAAGTTGACATGTGGGGTGGGTGAGTGTTGGGGGGGTCTGGGGCTGGGTGGGTGAAGGTCGGGGGTCTGGCCGGAAAGGTATCGGGTGCCGCTAGCGCGGACCCATTACACCAAGGAATTAAAATTAATTGGCTTATTTTTTAATATTTTATTAGGTCCATTAAAAAGTCCGGTCTTTTGATCCACTTGTGATCCCCTCTCTCTCTCTCTCTCTCTCTCTCTCTCTTTATATATATATATATATATATATATATCAATCGATAATTGCAATTTTTTAGCTTAAAACTGTACTTTGGTAATATTCATATATTAAAAAAATTACAGTATGGTTAGTGGTTTGGGGGGAGGGGAGGGGGTGGGGGGTTGAGGGATGCTACACATATTAAGTTTGTGTTTTAAGTGAATTGAAGTATTGTACATACACTATAAGTACAATATTTTAATGGACTTGGTACACAACTTGGTGTAAAAAGTTGGTACACATCGTTGCATTTCATTAATGAGATTTGATAGCTCCATCGAGATTTCATTACATTCGACCGATGGGAGTAATCATTTATTTTTATTTTTCTTTGTTTGTGATCTACGTACAAGCTTCCACCCCCTTAGACGGGCTCTTTTTATATTGATTGATCTTAGTTATCAAACAACAAATCCTATTTGATAGGTATAATGCATTGTAATATACTCACAAGTATGTTTACGGATATAATAATTTACCAAGTATTCAAAGTATAACTCTAAAATAAATATGTAGAAGTGAAGAGGTAATAATTACAATTTTTTCTCAAGTATTTAAAGTATAATTTTGAAATAAATAATTTGTAAAGTGCTATATACAAATAAAGATGCAATAATTAATTTTTCATATTTTTTTAAAGTGTAAAACTATATTAGGAGACATTTAAAAATCATTTTTGTGCTTTGATATATGTTTGATATTTTTATTTTCACTCATTTACACGTTCCCTTTCATACAAATTATATCTTTATGTTTTATTTGCTTTAAACTCAACTTCTAATTATTTGTCATTTGCATGGTCTGTCTATCGTGTCCACGACACTGTCATTATAATTTTTGAAAAATAGAGGTTAAAGCATAATTTATTTAAAGTTGATTAAGTGTCTAAATAAAATATTTTGAAATATATATATATATATATATATATATATATATATATATATATATATATATATATATATATATGATAGTAATTATCATAATTATATATGCTCAATGAGGGAGTCTCCTTTTTCTCTCTGTCTATTATTATACAATATGCCAACTGGACATAAAAATATAATTATGTCTTAAATAAAAAAAGTCTCTCGGTGTTTAGTGTATACTTATATAGCATAATCATCTTTACTTAAAAAGTATAACTATGTAGTTAATTTGTAACTTCAGAAATTGAGGCATGTTTGTACGTCCCAAACATTTTACTTATTCTCTTCATTTCATATTAATATTAGTTTAAATCTAAGAATAATATATATATATATATATATATATATATATATATATATATATATATATATATATATATATATATATATATATATATATGTTACGGATGAAGAACAAACATAGATATAACGTATCTACATCATTATGATTGAAAATATGAAACTGAAATGAAAAAGATGCTTACCCACATAAAACCCTCGAAAATTAGGATAACTTATATTCTCTCCCTATATCTCCGGATAAATATATAGCTCTTCTCTCGTACCTTAGCACCACTTTAATAGTATTCCAACATAAATACCATGTGAATGATGCAACGGGTTTGTGCAGTGCACAAAATGTTGGTACAATTGATTAAAAAAATGTGTATTTTCAGTTAACTATACAAACATTTTGTGCACTCGGTGCACAAAACGATACATGTAGTACCACTCTAATGCAAATCATGTAGCTTCATCAAATCTAACGGTTGGGGATGCGATGTCCGTTTTAGATTATTCAATACAAGGTCCCGCGCTATAAAAGACAGATGTCCCAAATCCATCTCCCCCGTTTAAAATGTAAAAACAAGCTTTAATGTAAAATTAACAACATTAAATTTATTAACTCAATATAACAAATTTGTTTCCTAGATAATTAGTTGGGGTTATATGAATTAATTTGATTTCCTTTAGCACATTAAATCCTTTTCCTCATACACACTATACATCATACATCATATTGAAATGGAATGCTATGTTAATTTATTAAAAATATGGATATAAATTCAAATATAAGCTATAAATATAATAAATGATAATTTCTAGGTATCTCCAATTAGAAAATTTTAGGGGTTTATTCATTTTAACTCTCGAAAACCCGTTTTATCCTCGAAAACCCAATCCAAAATCTTTAGGGTTTGATTATACCAAACTACGGTATGAGATATTTATGCAAAAATTAAATAAAGCAAGTAAACACTTGCCTCGTAGATAAAATCTGACGACCTCGAGCCGAATCCCGCGGAGGTTAGCCGGAATCTCCCCTTTTTCCTCTTTTTTCTCCCTCCTATCTCTCTTCTCTCTCTTTTATTTCTTTCCTTTCTTTTTTCTCCCTCTCCCCCTCTTTATATAGTGAGAAAAGGGTTTTAACCCTTAAAACCCCAAAACGACTCGTTTACTCAATTACGAGCCCGTTTAACTCCAAAATTCCCCGAAACTCAATTTCGACAACCGGACACTCTTTTTCGACTATCTCGGACATTCCGGGACTCACGGCGCAGTCGAAATTCCCATCCGAGGTACTTGACCGCAAATCACTATTCTAACCCAATATAACTTAATGCGGATTTTCTAATTAAAATCTAACCTTTTTGTCACTTTTCTCCACAACGACATATAATTAAATTACTTCGACATATTTAATCCCAAAAATAATTACAACACCCATAAAAATCATTAAATCCTCGAAAATCCCAAGAATCACTATTCCGAGAAATTCTCCAAATTCCAATTTATACTTCAATTTTGGAATTTAATTGTCTCCAAAAGGACGGGTTGTTACATTAATGTAACAAGATGTTGCATAATATTTAAAGCATATATTGTTAATGCTTTATCGAAAAATGTTTTTAACTGTCATTCTGAATATTTATTTTAGAAAATAAAATAAATTATTTTTAATAATTTAAAACAGAATAAAACAAATAAATAATAAATATACAATATTTATTAATTGTAAGGGAAAAAACTTACAAGTAATTCATTAATTGAAAGTAACGATACTGACTTAAAAATTGATAATAGAATCCAAGTCCAACGTATTCGCATTGTGTCCTTAAGACGATCTTGCTCTCTCAATAGGTGCTCAAGGTTGAAGCAATCGTCTTCCAGGATAGAACGATTTTTTTGTCATTGACCATAGCAGTACCTCAAAGTGTCAAGGTTACGGTGAACTCAACAAATGTTTTCCCTTCGAACACAAAATTCTACTACAAAAAGGAGCAGAATTACAAATACAAAATGTAGGAGAGAGAGTTGTGATTTTTAGAATGAAGGAGTGGTGTCCTGTTTATTTAAAAGTAGACACCTTTTCATGAAAAGACATACCCTTTTCATGAATAGTCATGTCATTTACGAATAGCCACAACCACTCACGAACATACACCATTTTTCACAAACAGCTGTGCCCTTCCTGAATGATCACAACCATTCATGAATGGAGATAACTTTTCACAAACTATTGTGTCTACAAAATTAATTTAATAACAGTTTTCATTCCATTAAAATTATTATTAAAGAATGATAATTTCTATCAATCACCCACATTAATGAAAATTTGGCTTTATATACCATTCAACAGAAGAAACGTTTTCATGGTCGATTATAGCAGAAGAAAACTACATCCGAATAAGTACCCAGAGACTTTGAATTTTCCCTAGTGAGTATCGATCGGATTTACTTGGCTAATCCGTGGGTGGGATGCTTTAAACAATTAATCGTTTTTATAAACCAAGACTACAAAAGTCACACAGTTATCTTCGAACATTGTTGGTTCTCAAGTTTGTGTTCGTTTTAGCCTTGAACACCACCTGGTTCATCAGTGTTTTAGAGAATTTTGCCTTCTCAATTTCTCATATAAGCGGGCCCTTCTCGCTCACATAGGTGACTTTTATGACAAGTATCCTGCAAGGTAAGGACATGTTTTTATAAATGTTCGTTTAGTCTCTAGGTATTTCTTCTTTTTCCTAGATCACAACAAGTATGTCTGATACCGCTACATTCGGCACGTCAACACGATCATCCATGATGGTCTCAATACATATTTTGAGTTTTCATGCACCCATCATCTTCATCGTGCGTCGTGCACCATTATCATGCGACGTGCATCATGCGACTTCATGCATTCCCACTAACTCCACTCACTAAAAAGGTATAATGTTTAATTTGGAGTTTTAATTATTTATGTACATATTTGGGGTTTTTTATAAAATATTTTTATAAAAAAAGTCTATTTTTAAGTCGGAATTAATTTTTAAAGACTTAAAGGCGAACTTAAAAAATTAAAATTTTCTCGTTTCTGTCGTCCAAACGACAAAGCATTATCGTTCAAATGACACCTTCAAACGACATGAAATGTCGCGCGAAGGGTCGCTTGAAGCTCGCGAGTTCAGTTCATCAAACAACACCTTACTGTTTTTAACATTTATCCTCGTTTGATCTCGCTTGATATGTCGCGTAAAGAAAGCTCAAGCGACATGCAATGTCGTGCGATGCCTCGTTCAAACGACATCCTTATGTCTTTCAAACGACACGCCATTGTCGTTCGAATGACACCGCAAAATATTTTTTTTTATAAATTTGGCCTTCTACAATCAGGTTTTTAAAGTCTTTACAAATCCAATCTCTACAGAAAACCTGTGATTTCTAGACTTCATTTTTTAGGTTTTATAACCTCTTTTGATTCATAAATCATCCCAAATAAATGTGTGAATCTTTATAAACCCATATTACTCAGACTACCCATACTTGGAGTAATTCTTATGGAGAATAAGGCTATCTCCATTACTGACCAACTTGGAGCTCTTGAGGGATATCTTCTCGACGATAACGAATCGATGCCTGAGGGTATTCGTGTGTCAATTTGTATTTATCTATACCGTGTAAGTTGTGATTTACAAGTTATAGTGAAATAAAAAGGTTTTGCCCTTTTGGGGTATTTTTCCTCAAGACTGTGTTGTGATTGAATGTTTGCATGTGTAGATATATTTATTATCCTTCAATCACTAGATGCATGTTTTAGGGTTTAATTAAAAACTGGTCATTGAATTGAATTTAATTAAATAAGTTTATTCAATTGAACGAAAGCGCACTCTCATGTAATACCCTACTTTAACATATCAAGATGTAGAAGTCATTTAAAGTATAACTTATGCTAAATCTCATGGAAGTTGTGGCCTCATCATAAGAATGTGTTGGAGTATAGATATATCTTTGCAGTGCCTACTGAGACATACACATTTAAACTGTCCCTTTTAACCGAGATCATCTCCAGTCAACTAGGTTGGGTTATCACCATAGTGACTCTTGGTTAGTTCATTGTCTTTAAGCCCATTCCCTTCGATGATATTTCTACCATCTCTCTAGTTAAGCCTTTAGTAAGAGGATTCGTGATGTTATTTGTTGACTTAACATAGTCAATGGAAATAATTCCACTAGAGAGTAGTTGCCTAACAATATTGTGTCTTCAATGAATATGTCTAAATTTACCATTATACATGGTATATATATGCCCTTCCAATTGTTGATTGGCTATCACAGTGTACACATATAGTAGGCACATGCTTACCCAGTTTGAAATATCCTCTAAGAAGTTTGTTAACCATTCGGCTTCTTCTCCAGCATTATCCAAAGCAATAAATTTAGGTTCCATAGTAGATCTGTCAATACATGTTTATTTTAAAGATTTCCAAGACACGGTTGCACCACTAAGAGTAGAGACATGTCCACTAGGAAACTTAGAATCCTTCGAATTAGATATCCAATTAACATCAGTGTACCCTTCAAGTATAGTTATATATTCGGTGTAGTGGAGTCCGAAGTTTTTGGTATGTTTTAAATACCCTAAAACCCTAATAATGGCTTTCCAATGATCACTACTTGGATTACTCGTATAATGACTTAGTCTACTTACAGAGTATGTTATATCCGGTTTGGTGGAGTTCGTGACATACATGAGACTTCCTATTACATAAGAATACTCTAATTATAATATTCTTTCACCATTGTTTATGGTGAGGTATATGTTATCATCAACTGGTGTTTTAGTTGGTATAATATTATACTTCTTGAATTTATTAAGTATTTTCTCAATGTAATGTGTTTGAGATAATATTAAACTATCAACTGTTTTAGAAATTTTAATTCCTAAAATTACATCAGTAAAACCCATGTCCTTCATATCGAACTTATTAGTTAACCTTCTTTTGGTAGCTTTAATTATGTTATCATCGCTACCAATTATAAGCATATCGTCAACGTATAGACACACTATAACGTACCCATTTTGAGTGCTCTTAACATATATACATTTGTCACACTCGTTGATCTTGAATCCATTTGACATCATGATATTGTCAAACTTAGCATGTCATTGCTTGAGAGCTTAATTCAACCCATAAAGAGATTTGACCAATCGACAGACCTTTTTATCTTGTCTAGAAGAAATAATTGTTTTAGATTGTTCCATATATATCTCTTCGTCTAATTCACCATTTAAGAATGTTGTTTTTACATCGATTTAA
This sequence comes from Sambucus nigra, assembly GCA_949130495.1. NCBI lineage: Eukaryota > Viridiplantae > Streptophyta > Magnoliopsida > Dipsacales > Adoxaceae > Sambucus > Sambucus nigra. The sequence continues at coordinate 4,747,407 of OX422207.1, read as the reverse complement.
TGTATTTCGAGTCCATTTAATGATGTTATATCTATTAACATTCGTATGGATGTAACTATTTTAACTGGTGAATAAGTGTCGAAGTAATCTAGTCCTTCTCTTTGCTTGTAACCTTTTGCTACAAGACTTGCTTAAAAATTTTCAATTGAACCATCTACTTTCACCTTCCATTTGAAGATCCAGTTACAGCATAATGGCTTGTTATCGGGTGGAAGATCCACCAGTTCCCATGTGTGGTTTTGCAGTATGGATTGAATTTCACTATGAACAACTTCATTCCCATAACAAGCCTCGGGAGAGGACATTACTTCCTTAAACGTTCGTGGCTCATTTTCTAATAAATATGTGAGAAAATCTGGACCAAATGACGTTAACGTCCTTGACCTTTTACCACACCTAGGTTCATTCTTATTTATAGCATTATTATTTATAATCTCTTTATTGATAGTTGTTGAATCATGAGTTCTTTTATGTGAATTCGATTCACTTTGCATGTTACAAGGAAAAACATTTAAAAAAAATGTAGCATCCCTAGATTCAATAATCATATTAACATGCACGTAGGGAATATCAAATTTATTGATAAGAAACTGATTTACACTACTATTGTTGGCATAACTAATGAATATGCAATTAATGGTTTTTGGTACTATCTTAACCTTTTTTGGTTTATTTACCTCTACCATTGCCAAACACCTCCACACTTTTAAGTATTTATAGTTAGGTCGATGACCTTTCAATAGTTCATAAGATATATTGTGGGTTTTCTTATGAGGCATTTTGTTGAGAATATAATTGGCGAAAAGCAGCGCTTCCCCCCATATGTTCTGTGGTAGCCCATAACTTTCCAATATAGCATTCATCATTCCTTTTAATGTTCGGCTTTTACGTTCATCAATACCATTAGATTGAGGAGAATAAGGAGCGGTAGTTTGGTGAATGATTCTATGTTCCAAACAAAAAATTTCAAAAGGGGATTCATATTCGCCACCTATATCCCTTCTTATTGCCTTAATATTTTTGCTAAGTTAATTCTCAACTTCAGTCTTGTAGAGGTTTAACACTTCAATTGCCTCATCTTTGCTTCGAATAATATATATATAACAATATCGAGTGAAATCATCAATGAAAGTAATGAAATACTTTTTACCACCTTTAGTTTATACAAATTTGAAATCACATATATCGGTGTGAATTAAATCCAAGGGTTCGGTAGCTCTTTCGACTGAACGAAAGGGTGTTCTTGGCATTTTTGATTCTACACATACTTCACATTTATGATTAGGATTCCATTCACATTTAGGCAAAAAAATTTAAAGAAATTAATCTGCGCAATGTATCATAATTAACACGTCTTAATCTTTCATGCCAAATATTAAAGGACTCCAACATGTAAGAAGAAACATATTTCTTATTATTATTTAGTTCCACAGTCATTACATTCATTTTGAAGAGCCCATCACTAATATAGCTCTTGCCTACATGCATGTCATTTCTATTAAGGATAAACTTATTCTAAATAAATACTAACTTAAACCGTTTTTCCTTAGCAGAGATCTGGAAACTAAATTCTTGCGAATATCACGCAGATGAAGCACACAATTAAGAGTGAGTTCTTTGTCGTTTATCATCTTCAGCACCACCTTTCCACGTCCTTCAACCTTTGAAGCCAAAGTGTTTCCCAGTTACAGTTGTTCATCATTTTTAACTAAGTTATAAGAGGAGAACATCCATTTGTAGGCACATAGCACCAGTTTCAACCCACCAATATTTGTTGTTGCCAATAAAGTTTCATTCGAAAACCACAGAGGTTGATGTCATTGAAATCATCTAAGAGCTCATCTGCTTTCGTCACATTTGCTTGAGTATTTTGTTTCTTGCCATTCTTTATCTTTCCGTAGTCCCTACAAAGATGATCGGGTTTACCATAGTTGTAACATTTGCCTTTTAACTTCTTAGCACCTTTAGATTCGTCATTTTGACCTTCTCCATTGTGATTTCTTTTTTTGTTAGTTTTTTATCTGCCTCCTACTATATTAGCCTTAGACTCGAAGGATTTATTTCCTCCACTTGTTTTCTCAGATTTGCGATTTTTCTTGTATTCTCAAACGAACAATTAATTCATTAAGTTTCATCTATTTACATTTATGTTTTAAGTAATTTTTGAATTATTTCCAAGAAGGTGGCAATTTTTTCAATAATTTCCGCCACTTGAAATGATTCACCAAGAGACATACCCTCAACATGAATATCATGAACAATAACTTGAAGTTATTGAACATGGGATATCACAGTTTTAACATCCACAAAATGACCGACGATGAATTTCTTCGTGTCGGCATCCTCGCACTACGCCAAAAATGCCAAAATGGCACCCTTCACCCGGCTAAGCTTGTCACAGCAAAAAAACATGAGAAAAAGACACGCATTCTTTATCACGGTCCTTAACCGTGATAACTTAAAAAAAATAAAACTCTAGCCGCTTATCAGTTTCCTTTCCCTCCCGTTTTATTTTCCCTCACTTTTCTATCTCTCTACTCGCTGTTTCTGTGATTCTCTCTCTCTCGCCTCTATGTTACTGCAATTCTCCCTCTCTCTGCCTCCCTCTCTCACTGGTATGTTTTTTCTCTCGTTGTACGGTTTTTAATGTGTGTGTTTGTGTGTTTTTCAGTGTGTGTGTGTTAATGTGTGTGACCGTGTGTGTGTGTACATGTGTGAGTGTGTGTGTTCATGTGTGTGTATGTTTCAGTGTGTGCGTGGGGGGGTAAGTGTGTGTATAAATTGAATCTAAAATTGCAATTGGTATTATAAATTGAAATTGAAATTTAAATTGAAATTGGTATTATAAATTGAAATTGAAATTGGTATTTTAAATTGAAATTGAAATTGGAATTGGTATTTGATATTGGTTTCTCTGTCAAATTGCATCAGCATCGATCCCCTTTCCTATTCCTCACATATTCCGACGACCATCTCTCTCTCTCTCTCTCTCTCTCTCTCTCTCCACACACACATTTTGGTACATCTCTCTCCCTATATATACACATCTCTCTCTCTCTCTCTCTCTCTCTCTCTCTATGTATAGATATACACATAGAGATTATTGAATTGTTGAATTGTTTGGGATTATTGAATTATTGTTGATTGGTGGATTTGAACATTTAGATGGTCGTTGAGTTGGTTAGCCCTTAGACCATACTATAAATTTTAAAAGCTTGATGTTCAACAATTAATAATGTGAAATACGTTCATAACTATGTATAAATCATCATTATAAATATTACTACCGAATAAATGAAACATACTTACCATGGTAATTTATAACTAATTTGAATTACATATAGTGCACATAGATACTAGCCTTCTAGTTCTAATGCGTACGCATTCAATATCCCTTAGACCCATTCGAGAGTCATTACACCTGATCTCTTGAATTGTCATTTTTGGATAGTTTGGGACAACATAGTTTCTGTATAATAATATCCTTAGTGGCTTAAACTTGTTACTTTCGGGGGAAGTTTTGTTGTCATCTCTTAATGTTCTCGGGGTACATACCAGATGATGCAGTGCTAAGTGTTATTTCAATTTACTTGCGAATCTATGTCATGTACTTGGAGAATTATGGGGATATGCTGTTGAATTTTTCTCAAGTTGAAATAATGTGCATGAGCTGCTAAGTATATTACATCATCGTGTACTTGGAGAATTATGATGATGCTTGCAACAACACCACCAAGTCAAGGTGAATTATAAGCTCAATATCAGACCAATAATGGAGTAACATCATAGTAAATAAAGAGAAGAGATGAGGATAAGAGGATGAACACAATGATGTAAGTGGTTCAGTCAATCAAGTTAACTCCACTGTGGAGGTGAGTGTAAGTACACTATTAAAATAGGGCTCTAATGGCCTGGTTTACAGCACTCAAGCTTTCTCTCTCTTCTATATACAAATGGACATAGTTTAGCACACGGATGAAACCGTTATGATAATATCTCCACATATGTGGATGATATTTACCTTATCATTACTTGAACATTCTATGGGACAGGTATCAAAGCTTAATTGCGAACCTGTGAGAGGACACGCGTCACACATGTTTGGGGGCGCACTACACCCCCCAAGCACTATATATCCCTTCTCATGAAGAAGGTAAAGGGTATATATAGTGCTTGGGGGTTGTAGTGCGCCCCCAAACATGTCTGACGCATGTCCTCTCACAAGTTCGCAATTAAGCTTTGACACTTGTCCCATAGAATGTTCAAGTAATGATAAGGTAAATATCATCCACATATGTGGAGATATTATCATAACGGTTTCATCCGCGTGGGTCTCACAGCCCACGTGTAAAATCCCACGCGTGCTCCATTCCACGCGCCCTGTAGATGTTAACATACCCCTGAGAGATGAGGTGTCGGCCTGACCGAGTATGAGACCTCTGGGGTATTACTGGGTTATATGCCAACAGATATCAAGTATAGTCTCGGTTTACTTACATTTGGATGAGATGGGAATGAACCAAGGTCTGACGATGTGTCAGCTTTCTATGGGCAGACGATACAAGGCGTGAGGTCCACCAAGGTGGTGCGGTCTCAACCAAGTATAGAACGAGACTGATGAGTGTTGTAGGATGGCTCAAGTGAGCATGTTTTGTGAGGTCGGTTAAGGACGATATTGGGTCTTATATCGACATATCAATCACCCCTAGCCCTTAGCCTTCAATGTGAGTAGGAGGCTGAGGGATAAGTATGTGAGCTCTGATGTTGATGAGATGTTTCTGGCATGTCAGATGTAGACTTTTGAATAGTTACAGTAGGTGACACTTATCATTTGACCATGAGCTTAGCGTGTCCTCCAAGAAGTGGCGATAATATGTGTATACTTTGAGAGTTGAGCACTTAATGATGACGTTTCTTGGGAAGTGCACGCAATGATTTTGGTCATTTCAATCACATTTTCTCTCTTTATTTACACTTCTTCCTTCTTAAGCTCAGCGTATACGTCGTTCTGTCACCAGTTTTCCCCAAAATCTTGTTTCTCTCACATTTCAAGCTTTTTTCCAGCCATTTCACCTCCACCAATGCTCCTTCTCATCCATGTATTCCATTATTGCCTGCTTTGTGGGCTTTTTATTTGCCTTTTGCCATTTTGATTTGTGTTTTGTTTTTCTGGCGACTTTTGAATTCTCTAGTAGCCTCAAATCAGTAGGATTAAGGTGGTTTTAGGGTTGAGAGAGGCAGTTTGAGGGTGGAGAGTGGTTTTGAGGGCTGGTGAGTTTTATTTTACCCCTATTTGGTTGCTCCGATAAAAAACTGATCACCTTCTTCGGCAGTTCCCTTAAGCTTTTCTTGAGCTTGTTCTTGACTAGAGCACAAAAATGATTTGCCTTCCTTATTTCTTTTGGTCAAATCTGGTCAACCTTTCAATCTGTTCGTGGACTTTTGCAGTTTTACCCAAGTTGAGTCTCGTCCTCTTGATGTTAAGGAGAATGTATGAGCTAGTTAATCAGTTTCCAAATCTTAGGGAGATGATCTTTAAAGAGATCTGCTAGTACGAGGTCGAAGCTGAGGCTCGATGCCAGACTGAGGCCTTTCCTTTACGCCCCATATTTCCACCCATTTGGCTATTGTCCATCCTCCCATAGTCGAGAGATGAGAGGAACCTTCACCAGCTTGTCCCCTACAGAAGAGAGATGAGATGATCCTTCTGTCACTTATCCTCCGACAGTCATTATAAGCGGATCCAACATGAGTGACGGATCATTTCTGGATGATGTCATAGACATCTCGTCTTCCAAAGGGTATAGTCCTTCGTCGTCTAGGGTCTCGTCTCCTACCGACTCTTACGAATGTGCCATAAGGGTACTCGACTCTCGTACGACCGAGACTGGAGCCATCAGGTCTAATGAGGTGGACTTTTCTTCCGATGAGTCAGCCTCAGCGGAGCCGAGAGTTACTGCTACTCTTATACTGGAGGCACTTGTACGACATAAATTCTGAGATAGCAATGAGGGTTCTGGATGTGTCTGAGAGAGCATTCAATGGTCGTCCTGGAGAGGTTATGGTATACGAACATATGTTCAAACTCTACTTTCGCCTACCTATACATCCAATAGTACGAGGTGTCCTCTCTCCCTTTGATTTAGCTCCAACCTAACTTTCCCTAAATGCCTACAAAACTCTTCTCGAATTCATAGTTTTTTGGATATTATGTCATAGTGCTGACCTCCCAGTTAGTATGTTCAAGGCATGCTATAACGTTTCATGTACCAAGTCTCAGCCCGGATACTATCAGTTCGTGGCTAGGAAATCGACCAAGAAGGCGATTCTAATAAATCAGACTTCTAACCATCATTAGAAATCGAGATACTTTTTTTGTGTTTGGCACTTGGGAGTTTCCTTCCATCCACGTCTCGTCTTCAGCTGAGCCGAGGGTCCCCCGGAAATGGGCTAAAGTGTCAATGTATGCAAAACTTGATCCTGGCATGAGCTTAGACGATCTGGAGAAGATAAATACCCCAAGGGTTCAAGGTGAGAATGGTGGTCTCGCCAAGTATGAGGATCTTGTGACCCCTCACAATCTTACTAAGGCGAGACTAGACGTTGTAACACCCGTATTTTTGTACATTTAATATTTAATTAATTCGGGAATTTAAAATTACTTGTGTGTCGTAATTTTAATTGAATTAAGTATGGAAAAATATATTTAAATATTAATCGGGAAGTGAATGGTTAATATTTAGGAAAATCTACTTACTAAGTGAATAGTAATAATTTATTTACGTCATTTCGGATATTAATGACGGGTATGTACTTATCTTAGCCGGGAGTCGGTATAGACTAATTTGGGTGTGAGATAAGGATTTTTATAAATTAGTTCGGATGCTAATTTTGAGTGTACGATTGAGTCCGGATGGGCCGAGATAGTCGGAAAAGTGTACCCGGGGGTAGTAAACGGGTCACGGGACATTTTTGGGCAAAGCCGGGCCCACAAGGGGGCATTTGGGTCACTTGGGCTTGGCCCATTAGGAAAAAACGGGATTTAGCCTAATTAAACAATTATAAGAAAAAGGGGAACGACTGAATTGAGTTTAGAAAATACTTAGTGGGTTAGGAAACCCTAAGAAGCAGTTAAAGGAAAATTTGGGGACAAAGGAAAGAGCCAAAACAAAGGAGTTCATCTTCAACCTTGGTAATTCACAACTCCAAATCAGGCCCTACGAATCATAAGGCAAGTGGTTAACTTGCCGTAGCATTTAAATTGTATTTCGATTCATATTCATGTGATGTGAGAAATCAAAGAAATTCGTTTCGAGATTTAAAGGGTATAAACATGGGGTTTTTGTAAACCATTATTTTGATTTCTAAATTGCGTAGAAATTCATGTATAATATGAGATTAGCATATATATATTTGGTATGATGTGTAACCCGGATGAATTAGAAACTAATTTGAGATAAGAATTTGCTGTTTAAATGGGTTAAAGACTAAATCGAATTTTTCCCCTAATTTATGAAAACGGTAGAGAACGTAGATTAAATGGTGTTTGTGGACTTTATGGGGGTCCCTTATGAGGATTTTTTTATGTATTGTTGATGGGAGGACTTGGGTCTTGCTGTAGAAGAAGTTAAGGTTTGGAGCTTTTCGTCCATGGCTGAAACAGAAGCGGGAAGAAGATGATGACCTGTTCGATCGATCTATCGAGGGTTGGGGATCGATCGATCGAAGGTCAGAAATTTCTGGCAGTTCGTCCAGTTTATGTATACAAGGGAAATTAAAATTAAATTTCTTCCATGCCTTATTTAATGAGAAATAAATATAGAATTTTCAAGTTAATTAATTATGAGTAAAATTAATTAGGATTTAAAGGAAATTATGTGTGTCACACCATGATTAAATTTAATTGGGATTTGAAGGAAATTTATGTGTGACACACTATGGTTAAATTTTGGAGTAATATTTCAAAATAATTAAATACGGATTAAGTGGGCAAGTCCGGGATTATTGGTTGAGCGATACCAAGACGTTAATTTTATTTAGAGTGAAGGCCAAATTATTTGGAGTCGGGAATTTAGACTCGGGTATTGTTTTATTTCGGGCCACGAGAGAAAGTCCGAATATATTGGTTGGAGGCACACCAAAATTAATTTAATTAATTACTTGCGAATTAATTAATAATTAGAGTTGGACCATAAACTCATAATAATCTGAATAGGCTAGTGTTACGGACTTAGTACACGGTATAGCCGGGATAGTTTATTTTTATTTACATATGTATATATACGATGTGCGATAGTGTATATATATATATATGGTGTGTGCATTAATATCAGTGGTTAGATATTATTATTATATACTCTAGTGCTATAGGGGGAGGTTGCGCGTAGTGGATGAATCCCCTAGATTGAGGAGTAGGGCGAGTATATTCCCACATCATAGCGTCCATTATATGGGTGAGGGGCCTCTCAGTTTTAGGGAAGGAATATGACCGCCTCCAACCTGTATGTATTAACCAAATTAGCGAGCGACTTTGACTTGGGGTAACTAGTTTATGTGAATATACCTAGTGGGATAGTACTTTAGAGAACTTACATCCGGTGAGTTATTACTCGGGAGGATGTTATTATTAATTATTGTTTCAGCATGTTTGTGAATATTGTAATATGACTATACGTATATAATGAGGTAAATAATTATATACGGGTAAAATTAATACCGGCCGTGAATTGTATTACATATAACGGGTGTGAAAGTTATATGAATTTAAAAAGGGAAATTATTAATTAAGTTAATGTTGATAATAACTTAGAAATCAAAATTTTGGCACACTCGGTTAGAGTAGGGTGGTTGCAAGGGGTTATATAAATTATTTAGTCATGAGATAAATAACTAGGTAAATTAATTAAGGCGGTAGTAGTGCACATTAGAGGAGGGATGATGATGTCCTCAAGGGAGTGCGACACTAACTAAAATATGGAGAGCATGCATATTTACTTATACTGCAAGTTAATCATTTGCTAAATCTTTTCCAAATGTTTTGGGTACTACCTTTGCTATAAAAACTTTTAAAAACCTTTTAGGTGTCCAGCCACAGGGACGCCAGGCTTGACTCATTCCAGGAACCCGTTGCTGCAGCATATGTGGAGGTTGCGGGAGTTTGATAGGCACCTCATTCCTTTCATTCCTAGTGTAGAAATTTTCCTATCTGTCATTCGAGCATGTTGCTCATTGTTTTATTCAGTTTTTATGTCAGACTTGTTGAGATTTATTTGCTTGCCTTTACTTCTGTTGGATTTTGAACCGATGGTTTATTCGTTCAGTTAATTAATTGTGAACGGTTGAATTCAGTTATTTGTGATTGTCATATTATTTTGTTTCCGCAGGAGTATTTCATTTAAGTTAATGAAAGATAAAAATTTGCACCAGTCTAATTTCCCACTTAGGTTGTTAGTAATTAAAAAGGCGACAGTGATGCTAAGAATGAACCAACTGAGAAACATGTTCTAATTTAATTTAGGACTGATCACCTGGGTTTAATTAGGCGGGGTGTCACAGATGGTATCAGAGTATCAGGTTCTAGTGTCCTTAGGAGCTGTGTAGATTACTATGTTTCAGCGTAGCGTTCAGTTGTTATAGATCCCTATTATTAGGACTATTGATTCATTTTTCGCTCGTGAGATATCGTATTTCTGCTATTAGTTTTTGTATGAATTGTGTACTTATACAGTTCGATCTATTTTCAGATGCCACCGAAGAGGTAGAGAGCGGAGAGGGCTGAGGCTAGGGATGAGCTCAGGGAGGCTCATCAGGATCCAGAGGTACCGCCATCACCACCCCACCCGAGTTGATCTCCACTACTCAGGTGGCAATGATAGTGGATCAGGCAGTCGAGACTGCGATGCAGGCTATGGCAGCTCATTTTCCACAGCCCCAGGCACCACCTCCAATGTCACCAGCAGATCAGGCTCCAGTGGGGCCACCATCTTGGCAGCGAGTTAGGGAGACCTTTCAAAAGGGTCACCCACCCGAGTTTCGGGATAGCACCGATGTAGTAGAGGCTTATGACTGGAAGAAGAATATTCAGCGCCATCTGCGCATGCTGGAGTGTACCAATGTGAAGAAATAGATGCTTACTACCTTTCATCTATCGGGGGCAGCCTGACAGTGGTTGGAGTCAGTTACCACTGTTGAGGAGCGGGATTTGATGTCAATATTCAAATTTTGGGTGCGGTTCGACTGCAAATACTTCCCACCAGTGGTAGAGGCTGAGATGAGGAAGAAGTTCAGTGAGTTAGTACAAGGTGATCGGTCAGTGGCAGACTATGAGGAAGAGTTCACACGTTTGGCAAACTTCATGCCAAATGAGGTGAGCGATGAGGTGCGAAAGAAATCGAGATTTGTGGATAGCTTAGCCTGGAGGATCAGGCATCATTTAATTGGGAATCCGACGTTAGTGACTTATACAGATGTCATTAATGTCGTACTTGTACATTTCCAAGATCATCTCTTCCATGCAAAGGGGAGCAAGAGAGTAGGGGAGCCGAGCCAACAGGGCAACGCAGTTACTGGTAGTTACACGAGTAGTACTCAGCAGCAGACTAGCAGTCAACAAGGGAATCAGGATAAGAAATTTAGGCCTGGTGGGTTCCGATCGGGAGGACAGGGGTTCAGGCAGGGGCACACGGGCCCAAATCAGCAGTAGCAGGTTCCTCAGGGCTGTCAGGGCCAAGGGAATAATGGGGGAGGCCAGCAGGGCGAGTCACGTCAGGGTCAACGACAGAGGGACAATAAAAAATGCTGTTTTTTCTGTGGCCAACCAGGACACTTCAAGAGGGAGTGCCCACAGAGGGGAAGAGGTCATCAGCAGGGTGCCCAACAGGAGCAGATGCCGCCAGTAGAACCAGCTTCACCCGCCCCACAGTAGCAGGGGAAAATACACTACGGGCGTGTATATAACGTCCGGGATGTTCTCAATCCTCCAGTACAACAGGCGCCGCCAGCAGTTGAGGGTATGTTTCTCATTCATGGTCATGAGGGTAGTATACTTTTTGACACGGGAGCATTTCATTCATTCATTAAATCTAACTTTGCTAAAGGGGCCAGTTTACTAGAGATCGTGGGTAGTCTCCGTATGTGTGTAGAGTCACCAATAGGTAGCGGGGCTTTGATTCACTCGTTTTGTCAGGGAGTGGACATTTTGATTGGGAGGCTTAGTCTAGCAGCAGACCTCTTAGTGTTAGATATGGAGGGGTACGATGCCATCCTGGGCATGGATTGGTTGGCAGGTTATCGGGCGACTGTGGATTTTTATGAGAGGACAATCGTGTTCTCCATTCCGGGATAGGAGATGTTCTTAATAGTGATGCTGTTACCCGAGGGAGGGTCGCACACCCACTTGTATTACATCGAGGAGGAAACCACATAGGAGGTGGTGGTTTTGTTGGACTCAATCCCAGTAGTGAGGGACTTTGAGGATGTGTTCCAGGAAATACCAGGGTTACCACCCAGCAGGGAAATCGAATTTGTAATTGATTTAACATCGGAAACGAGGCCGATTGCTCAATCCCCATACCGTGTGGACCCTTTAGAGATGCATGAGTTGAGAGAACAGATTCATCAGCTTCTGGGTCATGGTTTCATTCGGCGGAGTACATCACCATGGGTGCACCGATGTTGTTTGTAAAGAAGCGGGATGGTTCACTTCGATTATGCGTGGACTATAGGGAGCTGAACAAGGTGACGATACGGAATAAGTATCCGTTACCTAGGATTGATGATCTATTTGACCAATTGAGAGGGGAGTCTTACTTATCCAAGGTCGACTTGAGGTCAGGGTATCATCAACTGCGTATCCGAGAGGAGGATGTTCCCAAGACCGCTTTCCCATCGCAGTATGGATCTTATGAGTTCAGGGTGATGCAATTCGGGGTCACCAATGCACTAGCAGTGTTAATGGACCTCATGAATAGGGTTTTCAGGAGTATCTCAATTAATTTGTCATCGTGTTCATGGATGACATCCTGATCTACTCGCGCACTGAGGAGGAGCACATAGAGCATCTGCGTATGGTTCTACAGACACTGCGGGATCACCAACTCTTTGCCAAATTAGAGAAGTGTGGATTTAGCTGCGGGAGGTACAATTTCTTAGCCACGTGGTGTCAGACTGGGGTATTGCGGTGGATCCGAGTAAGGTGTCGGCGGTGAGGGAGTGGGGACATCCCACGACACCGACCGAGGTGCGCAGTTTTCTGGGATTGGCCGATTATTACAGGAGGTTCATTAAAGGATTCTCAAAGATTGCGGGCCCTTTGACGAATCTGACTCGAAAAGGGGTACCTTTCACTTGGAGTGATCATTGTCAATTAGCTTTTGAGGAGCTAAAGGACAAGTTGACACATGCACCCATACTTGCGTTGCCGAAGGGGGGACTAGAGTATCGGGTTTACACTGACGCATCCTTACAGGGACTTGGGGGTGTGCTTCAGCAGGAGGAAAGGGCTATAGCGTATGCATCCAGAAAGCTAAAGCCCCACGAGAAGAATTACCCCACGCACGACCTGGAGCTAGCAGCGGTAATTTTTGCTTTGAGGATATGGAGATATTATCTTCTAGGAGAGCTGTTCACTTTATTCACGGATCACAAGTCACTTCAGTATCTCTTCACACAAAAGGATCTGAATATGAGGCAGAGGCAGTGGCTAGAATTAGTGAAAGACTAGCAGTTTGATATTCAGTATCATCCTGTTAAGGCTAATGTGGTAGCAGATTCATTGAGCCGGAGACCGACTGGGGAAATATCAGAAGTCTGGAAAGAGAAGTGGAGAGAGCTTCGATATGAGAATGATGCAGCTAGGGACTGTATGTCAGCATTATCCATCACACCTGAGATCATTATACGGGTTGTGATGGATTAGGCGGAGGATCAGATCTTTCGAGATTAGGTAATCCAGTTGTTAGCCGATGGAGCAGAGGGTTACTCGATCAACTCGGAAGGAGGCCTACACCTTAATGGGAGGTTAATTGTACTGAAAGATGCGGAGTTAAGGCACGCTGTTTTGACAGAGTCCCATGGTTCGAGATTTGCGATACACCCCGACGGGGATAAAATGTACTAGGACATGAGGAGGCAGTATTTGTGGGTAGGAATGAAATGGGACATATCAGAGTTTGTTTCGAAATGCGCTACGTGTCAGCTTGTGAAAGTTGACCATCAGGGATACTACAGTAGTTAGATTTTACCATGTGGAAGTGGGAAAGCATCTCAATGGACTTCATTATAGGATTACCTGCATCACAGAGGGGTCACGATTCCATATGGGTCATTGTGGATCGGTTGACTAAGGTGGCCCACTTCCTGCCAGTTCGCACAGACTTTGAGATGATGCGTTATGCGTAGCTATTTATAGCGGAGATTGTTAAGCTGCATGGGGTACCGATAAACATTGTGTTTAACAGAGACAAAATCTTTGTGGCCCACTTTTGGCAGAGCTTTCAGGAGGCCATGGGCACGAAGTTACGTTTGAGCACAACCTATTACCCACATACCGACGGGCAGACTGAGAGAGTCAATCAGATGCAGGAAGATATTCTCAGAATGTGCATATTAGACTTTGGGGGAGGTTGGGAGAAATATCTCCCTTTGGTAGAGTTCGAGTATAATAACTCTTACCAATTCACGATTGGCATGGCACCGTTCGAGGCGCTGTACGGGAGACCTTGCCGTTCACCCGCTTGTTGGTTATAGGTGGGGGACAACAAGCTATTGGGACCGGAGATTGTACAGGAGATGTCTGCCAAGATAGAGTTAATCCAAAGGCGAATTCGGATAGCTCGGGATAGGCATAAGAGTTATTGTCACGACCCCGACCCGAAAATAGTAGGGAATGAGTGTTTTGACATGCCACCAAGGCATCCAATATTCTGGCCTTAAAATTTTTTATTTTAAAATATATGTAGCGGAAGTATAATCACATGGTTATGAATCGTAAAATACTGAAAGTGAAGTAATTACATCATTAGAGCTTTCTAAAGGGAACTTCATTTGTATTAAAATATCAACGAGTTACAACTTGACACAAAGAGCTAAACATGCTCTATCTTATTAAAAAAACATCTACTTAAGGTAACAAAAAGAGCTTTAAAAGCTAAATCTTCAACATAGTCCTTTTTCGTTCCATCCACGAACTTAATTATTTCCTGAAAAATGGTTATTTATACAACGTCAGCTAAAAGCCGAATGAGATTCAATCTCCAGACATTCCAGGGTTTTTCAGAAAATTGATACCTATTCAATTTAGAACAGAAAGTATATACATAAAGATAGGAATTTCAAGTAATATATATAAAGTAGATGACAATATATATATTCAGAATAACCAGTTCAGAACATAGCAGATAAAACAATTGAGCATATGTAAATTATTCAGTTTTTGTGGCCATGTACACTCTAATACCCAGATAAATAGTGTTACCAAATGTTTCCACCCGGTAACATCACAGACAGATAATCATGATTTCTGGAACAACGCCTTGTTTAGGGCACACCAGCGATAAACCAGCTGGGAAGGTACCAATCAAAAATCTTTCCACCCGGTAGTCAAGGCCAACATAGTAAGAGAGTTTCCATAGGCCGAATCAATAATTTTAGAATTCAAATCAGATGTTTATATGGAGAGATATAAACATATAATAAATGACGGAATCATCGGTATCAGATGCATTTTGAGAATAAAAATATTTCACAAAATATACATAGTTTGCATAATATAATATAATCAAAATGCGCAAGAAATTGCATAAAGTACTCACCTAAAATAGAGGTCGAAATTATAGATAACGAGTCTTCGATCGCACGTTAATCTAAAAAATACGATAAAGGTTTAAGTATATGTTCTAAACAAGGTCTAGTCTACATATTGTATTTTAACAGTAACTTGTTTCAAAGGATTACTAAAAACCATTTTCTTAACTTTTAAAACTTATTGATCGTAATTAAAGGATTCAATTCATAGTTCTTGCTAATCAGTCGGTTCCCAGTAGAGATGGAGTGTCACAGGGGCACCGCTTAAATACCATATCCTATAGACAAAACATTTTCGGATTCATTCCCAGTAGAGATGGAGGGTCACAGGGGCACCACTTAAATACCATCTCGTCTAGACAGAATTTCACCGGGCCTGACTTTGGAATTACTTAAATGGGATTCCATAATAACGAGCAATTACTTTTAAAAAATCATTTTTAAAAGCGTATATACAATTTCAAACAAGTTTAAATGAAAATAAAATCAACTTGGATTTCTTCTAAACTTTAAGTTTTGATTAGTGAAGTCCTTAGTGTATTTTACCAGCATAACTACTAAGTAAAGCTATAAAACATAAAATTAAAACTATAAAAATACATTATAACATTTAAATAAAATCATACCTACGAAATGGATTCTTTCTTAGAAATTATAGAACTCCTTCTTAAGATATTTCCCAAGCTTTCTTTCACTCTTTCTTACTATAATTCTCAAGGAATTGGTGTGAGATTCAAATGAACCCTAAGGCCCTATTTATAGGTTTCCAAAAGTATTACGGTGTTGACACGTGTCTAATGACTAGGCTTTTTTGATTGGTGATTCAACATCGAGGTGTCGTGATCCAGAGTGGTCTTACAGTGTTAATATCACCAAATGATGACAAGTGTTTTAGGTCTCTCTCTACAGATGACATGTGGAAGGTGGAAGTGACCAGCACGTGGTGGAAAGGTGATAAGGGTATAAGGATCATTTCACACATGAAGGGTATTTTGGTAATTTCACACTATATATTTTTAATATTTCTTAGAGGTCCTTGAAAATATTTTATTTACAAAATGGCCCTTTTTATATTTTTATTTTAGTCCTTAAAGTTTCATAAAATTATATTTTCTACCCCAAAACTTATTATTTGCCTTTAGATATGTCATAAGACTTCCATTTGATCCAATTTACAGTTGATTCTTCGTAATTAAAAATGGGGTTTGTTATATTGATAGCCAATAATACCAAATATCTAATAATACAACATTTATAAGATAATAAGTAACACAAGAGTGTAAAAACAAACTATATAAAAGTGGGGTCATTACATCCTACCATCCTTATAAAAAGTTTGGTCCCCAAACTTTACTTACATTAATTTTCAAAAAGGTATGGATATCGCTCCTTTATCTCATCTTCCCGCTCCCACGTTGCTTCTTCAACAGAATGATTCCGCCATAATACTTTAACTAGTGGAATAACCTTGGTTCGTAATATTTTATCTTTATGGTCCAAAATTTCCACTGGATGCTCATTGTACGACAAATCTTCTCTTACTTGAAGAGGCTCATGACTTAAGATATGTTTTGGATCTGGGACATATTTATTTATCATTGATACGTGAAACACATTATGTACACTAGAGAGTTACGGTGGTAAGGCTATTTGATATGCAATAGCTCCTATCCTTTCAAGGATTTCAAAAGGTCCTATGTATCTTGGGATCAACTTTCCTTTCTTCCCAAATCCTATTACTCCCTTTGCAGGCGATACTCGTAAGAACACATAATATCCTCTTTGGAATTCTAACTGTCGGTGTCGATTGTCAACATAACTCTTTTGACGGCTTTGAGCGGTTCGAAGTCGGTCTTGTATTAATTTCACCTTCTCTGTTGTGATCTGAATCAATTCTGGTCTCAATAATTTTCTTTCCCCAACTTTTATCCAACATGTAGGGGAACGACACCTTCTACCATAGAGTGCCTCATACGGAGCCATTTGAATACTTGCTTGATAGCTATTATTATATGCGAATTCCACTAACGGTAAATGATCATCCCAATTCCCTTTTAAATCAAGTGCACATGCCCTAAGCATATCCTCTAAGGTTTGAATAGTTCTCTCTGATTGTCCATCCGTTTGAGGATGAAAAGCCGTGCTAAAATTCAATTTTGTTCCCATGGCTTCTTGTAGGTTTTTCCAGAAGCGAGACACAAATCTAGGGTCACGGTCAGAAATAATTGAAATTGGGGTTCCATGAACCCTAATAATTTCCCTCACATACAACTTAGCTAACTTCTCTAAAGAATGGGTAATATTAATGGGAAGAAAATGAGCAAATTTAGTTAACCTATCAATAATTACCCAAATAGAGTCATTACCATTTGAACTCCTCGGTAAACCTATCACAAAATCCATAGTAATATGTTCCCATTTCCACTCAGGGATAGGTAGGGGTTGCAGTAATCCTGATGGTTTTTGATGTTCTTCCTTTACTTGTTGACAAACCAAACACCGAGATATAAATTCTGCTATCTCCCTCTTCATGTTATTCCACCAAAATACTTCTCGAAGATCCCTATACATTTTTGTACATCCGGGATGAAATATGAATCTTGAGCAATAACTTTCCTCCAAAATTTACCTTTTTAGTTGGGCATCACATGTCACACACACTCTATTTCCAAACCTCAATATATCATCTCGCATCGCAAATTCAGTTCTCTTACCCTCGATGACTTCTTCTCTAATCTTCTTCAGTTGTGGGTCATTTACTTGTGCAATTTTGATCCTCTCCATCAACATGGGTTGTACTTATAAGTTTGCAATTATTCCTCCTTTGCTATAGATACGTACATCTATTTCCATACTTCTCAAATCCCTTAACAGTGATTCCTGTCTTGTAATAAGACATGCTAAATTTGGTGTAGACTTCCTACTTAAAGCATCGGCTACTACATTAGCTTTCCCCGGGTGATAGTGAATATTTACATCATAATCCTTCATCAATTCTAACCACCTCCTTTGTCTCATATTCAACTCTTTCTGAGTAAATATATACTTCAAACTCTTATGATCGGTATAAATCTCAGAAGTCTCACCATACAAATAGTGCCTCCAAATCTTAAGAGCAAAAATTACAGCTGCTAATTCTAGGTCATGGGTTGGATAATTCTTCTCATGGGTTTTCAACTGTCTCGAGGCGTAAGCTACTACTTTTCCATTTTGCATTATCACACATCCCAAACCATTTTTAGAAGCATCACTATAAATCACAAATCCCCCTGTCCCGAAAGGAATAGTCAAAATTGGGGCAGTTACTAATCGATTATTAAGTTCTTGAAAACTTTTCTCGGCTTCCTCAGACCATTCATATTTTACCTTCTTTTGTGTTAACCTAGATAGAGGTTTGGCAATGCTTGAAAATCCTTCAACAAATCTTCGGTAATAACCTGCTAATCCAAGGAAACTACGAATCTCACTCACATTAGTTGGTCTGGGCCAATCTAGTATAGCCTCAATCTTTTGAGGGTCAACTAACACTCCCTCTTTGGATATGACATGTTCTAGAAAAGAAACATTAGGCATCCAAAACTCACACTTCTTTAATTTTGCATATAATTTCTCTTTCCTAAGGATTTGTAATACCGTCTCTAAATGCTTTTTGTGTTCTTTAATACTTTTGGAATAAATAAGGATGTCATCAATGAAAACAACCACACACTGATCCAAATATTTCCTAAACACCCTATTCATCATATCCATAAAAGCAGCTGGTGCATTAGTTAGTCCAAATGGCATTGCAAGAAATTCATAGTGACCATATCTAGTACGAAAAGCTGATTTTGAAATATCATCATCCTTAATCTTCAATTGATGATAGCCTGACCTAAGGTCAATCTTAGAGAATACTTGTGCACCTTCTAATTGATCAAACAAGTCATCTATACGAGGTAAGGGGTATTTATTCTTAATGGTTACCTTATTCAGTTCACGATAATCTATACATAGTCTCATTGCCCCATCCTTCTTTTTCACAAATAACACTGGAGCACCCCAAGGCGATATACTTGGTATGATAAAACCCTTATCTAAAAGGTCTTCTAATTGAACTTTTAACTCTCTTAATTCTAAAGGTTCCATACGATATGGTGGTTTTGAGATTGGTATAGTTCCAGGAATAAGGTCAATGGTAAATTCTATTTCTCTATTAGGAGGTAGACCGGGTAAATTATCAGGAAAAACATCCATAAATTTCTTAGCAATAGGAATATCTTCTAATCTAGGTTTTATCATCTCCAAACTAGTAGCAGTTGCAATAAATCCTTGACATACCTTCTTAAGAAAACTATAGGCTTGCATTGCAGAAATAATACACATCGGAGATATGATTCCAGTTCCTTCAAAACTAAATTTTGGTTGGTGAGGAATTTGGAAAGTAACACTCTTCTCAAAACAGTCTACCTTAGCATGATGTGATACTAACCAATCCATCCCCAAAATGACTTCAAAATCTTTAATGTCTAAAACTATCAAATCAACAAATAGTTTATGACTATCAATATCTATGGGGCAAGCCTTGTATACTAATTTACCCATCAATAACTCACCCGAAGGAGTAGAAACATGTATGTTATGATTCAAGGGTTCAGGAAATTTATGAAAGCGA
The DNA here is from genome assembly GCA_949130495.1 of Sambucus nigra. NCBI lineage: Eukaryota > Viridiplantae > Streptophyta > Magnoliopsida > Dipsacales > Adoxaceae > Sambucus > Sambucus nigra. The sequence continues at coordinate 4,727,951 of OX422207.1, read as the reverse complement.
TTTAATACATGTATAGATATGAACGAATGGGTAGAACCAGGATCTATCAAAGCTTTAAAAGGTTGTGCACATATAGAAAGTGTACCTGACACTACCGCATTAGAAGCGTGGGTATCAGAAAGTGCAAAAACTCTACCCTGTCTGTCTTGATCCTTCTTTGCACTTGAAGGCTTTATCGGAACCCTTGTTGGGTTTGATCAGTCTTTTATCTGATGTCCTTTCTATCCACATCTAAAACAAGCTCCTGAATCCTTATAACAAGGTCATCCTCCATGCATCTTTCCACATTGCTGACATGTCTGGTTATTATACTGTTTATTATCACTAGATCCCCCAACATTGGATGTGTTCCTAAAGAAATTTCTATTACTCGGGTTCTTTCCTTTTTGTTCCCTAAACTTCCTCTTTCCATCTATAATTCGATTGTACTCCTCACCATTCCTCTTAGCTATTGTATCCCTAGTCACGACATCAATATATGATGTTAATTTCAGGATGGAAATTCGACTACGAATATTCAACCTTAACCCACGGTCAAACTTCTTCGCTCTTAAAGCATCAGTTGCTACAACATGACGTGCAAAATGGGATAACTCAGTAAACTTTGCCTCATATTGACTAACCGTCAAATTCCCTTGCACCAGACTCATGAAGTCAACTGCCATTTCGTCTTTCACCGTTTTAGAAAAATATTTCTCATAAAATATTAATAAGAAATCATTCCAACCTATGTAAGTATTCCTTTCCCCGTGTATTCTCTTAGTCATTCTCCACCAATGTTCGGCCTGCCCTTCTAACATAAATGTTGCAAATGACACCCTTTGTTCATCGGTACACTTAAGAACATCGAGTATCTTTTCCATCTGCATCACCCAACTTTTTGCTTCGGTGGGGTTAAGAGTACCTTTAAAAGACGGAGGATTCAACTTCTTGAACTGTTCAATAGTACATATACTTAGTGCAAGATTCTTTGGTACTCCATTGTTCACCTTCTACTCCACAATCTTTGCCAGACTTTCAATTGCCTTGTATGTACCTTCCAGTCCTTCTATACTCGAATCACTAGTTCCTATTGATGATCTTCTCTTGGTCATTTTCTACAGTCATGGGCAAACGTAAGATCTACTATACTATATCAATATTGAAAACTAAAAGACCAATTATAAATAATATAACACATAGGGAGGGTTATCACATAAATTAGATTTTTAATACTATCTCCTAAGGATGGAAACATAGAATCTATAACATTCGAAACCTATACTCAATAGTCTACGGGTTCTTAACCTATACTCTGATACCACCTCTGTTACGACCCCGACCCCGACCCGAAAATAGTAGGGAACGAGTGTCTTGACATGCCACCAAGGCATCCAATATTCTGGCCTTAAAATTTTTTGTTTTAAAATATATGTAAAGGAAGTATAATCACATGACTATGAATCGTAAAATACTCAAAGTGAAGTAATTACATCATCAGAGCTTTCTAAAGGGAACTTCATTTGTATTAAAATATCAACGAGTTACAACTTGACACAAAGAGCTAAACATTCTCTATCTAATTAAACAAACTTCTACTTAAGGTAACAAAAAGAGCTTTAAAAGCTAAATCTTCAACATAGTCCTTTTTCATTCCATCCACGAACTTAATTATTTCCTGAAAAATGGTTATTTATACAACGTCAGCTAAAAGTCGAATGAGATTCAATCTCCAGACATTCTAGGGTTTTTCAGAAAATTGATACCTATTCAATTTAGAACAGAAAGTATATACATAAAGATAGGAATTTCAAGTAATATATATAAAGTAGATGACAATATATATATTCAGAATAAACAGTTCAGAATAGAGCAGATAAAATAATTGAGCATATGTCAATTATTCAGTTTTAGTGGCCATGCACACTCTAATACCCAGACAGATAGTGTTACCAAATATTTCCACCCGGTAACATCACAGATAGATAATCATGATTTCTGGAACAATGCCTTGTTTAGGGCACACCAACGATAAACCAGCTGGGAAGGTACCACCCAAATATTTCCACCCGGTAGTCAAGGCCAACATAGTAAGAGAGTTTCCATAGGCCGAATCAATAATTTTAGAATTCAAATTAGATGTTTATATGGAGAGATATAAACATATAATAAACGACGAAATCATCGGTATCAGATGCATTTTGAGAATAAAAATATTTCACAAAATATACATAGTTTGCATAATATAATATAATCAAAATGCGCAAGAAATTGCATAGAGTACTCACCTAAAATAGAGGTCGAAATTATAGATAACGAGTCTTCGATCGCACGTTAATCTAACAAATACGATAAGGTTTAAGTATATGTTCTAAACAAGGTCCAGTCTACATATTGTATTTTAATAGTAACTTATTTCAAAGGATTACTAAAAACCATTTTCTTAACTTTTAAAACTTATTGATCGTAATTAAATGATTCAATTCATAGTTCTTCCTAATCATTCGGTTCCCAGTAGAGATGGAGGGTCACCGCTTAAATACCATATCCTCTAGACATAACATTTTCGGATTCATCCCCAGTAGAGATGGAGGGTCACAGGGGCACCACTTAGCTACCATCTCGTCTAGACAAAATTTCACCGGGCCTGACTTTGGAATTACTTAAATGGGATTCCATAATAACGAGCAATTACTTTTAAAAAATCATTTTTAAAAGAGTATATACAATTTCAAACAAGTTTACATGAAAATAAAATCAACTTGGATTTCTTCTAAACTTTAAGTTTTGATTAGTGAAGTCCTTAGTGTATTTTACCAGCATAACTACTAAGTAAAGCTATAAAACACAAAATTAAAACTATAAAAATACATTATAACATTTAAATAAAATCATACCTACGAAATGGATTATTTCTTAGAAATTATAGAACTCCTTCTTAAGATATTTCCCAAGCTTTCTTTCACTCTTTCTTACTATAATTCTCAAGGAATTGGTGTGAGTTTCAAATGAACCCTAAGGCCCTATTTATAGGTTTCCAAAAGTATTACGGTGTTGACACGTGTCTAATGACTAGGCTTTTTTGATTGGTGATTCAACATCGAGGTGTCGTGATCCAGAGTGGTCTTGCAGTGTTAATATCACCAAATGATGACAAGTGTTTTAGGTCTCTCTCTACAGATGACATGTGGAAGGTGGAAGTGATCAGCACGTGGTGGAAAGGTGATAAGGGTATAGGGTCATTTCACACATGAAGGGTATTTTGGTAATTTCACACTATATATTTTGAATATTTCTAAGAGGTCCTTGAAAATATTTTATTTACAAAATGGCCCATTTTATATTTTTATTTTAGTCCTTAAAGTTTCATAAAATTATATTTTCTACCCCAAAACTTATTATTTGCCTTAAGATATGTCATAAGACTTCCATTTGATCCAATTTACAGTTGATTCTTCGTAATTAAAAATGGGGTTTGTTATATTGATAGTCAATAATACCAAATATCTAATAATACAACATTTATAAGATAATAAGTAACACAAGAGTGTAAAAACAAACTATATAAAAGTGGGGTCATTATAGTTATGGTGATGCCTCATGGAGACATGCGGAGTTAGAGGTTGGGGACCAGGTATTAGTCCAGGTATCCCCTATGAAAGGGGTGATGAGGTTCCATAAGAAGGGTAAGTTAGCACCGAGGTACGTGGGACCTTTCCCTATTATTGAGAGGGTGGGACCGGTAGCATATAGATTGGTATTACCAGAGCATCTTCAGCGGATACACGACGCGTTCCACGTGGCATCGCTGAAGAAATATCGAAGGAGCGAGAGGGCCTTCTGTCACATTCCACTTGAGGAAATTAATTTACAGCCAGACATCTCATATATGGAGAGACCGGTGGCTATTCTGGACCGTAGTGAGCGAAAGTTACGATCCAAGGTTGTCCCACTAGTTAGAGTACTGTGGGGTCATCACAACGTTGACGAGTTTACCTGTGAGCAGGAGGAGGATATGCGGGAACAATATCCAGAGATTTTCACTACAGGTTCGATCTAATTTCGGGGATAAAATTCCTTTGTAAGGGGGGAAGTATGTAACACCCCGTATTTTTGTGCATTTAATATTTAATTAATTCGAGAATTTAAAATTACTTGTGTGTCATAATTTTAATTGAATTAAGTATGGAAAAATATATTTAAATATTAATCGGGGAGTGAATGGTTATTATTTAGGTAAATTTACTTACTAAGTGAATAGTAATAATTTATTTACGTCATTTCGGGTATTAATGATGGGGTATGTACTTATCTCAGCCGGAAGTCAGTATAGACTAATTTGGGTGTGAGATAAGAATTTTTATAAATTAATTCGGATGCCAATTCTGAGTGGACGGTTGAGTCCGGATGGGCCGAGATAGTCATAAAAGTGTACCCGGGGGTAGTAAACGGGTCACGGGACATTTTTAGGCATAGCCGGGCCCACACGGGGGGCCTTTGGGTCACTTGGGCTTTGCCCATTAGGAAAAAAAAAGGGATTTAGCCTAATTAAATAATTATAAGAAAAAGGGGAATGGCTGAATTGAGTTTAGAAAATACTTAGTGGGGTAGGAAACCCTAAGAAGCAGTTAAAGGCGAATTTGGGGGACAAAGGAAATAGCCAAAACAAAGGAGTTCATCTTCAACCTTGGGAATTAACAACTCCAAATCAGACCCTACGAATCATAAGGCAAGTGGTTAACTTGATTTAGAATTTAAATAGTATTTTGATTCATATTCATGTGATGTGAGAAATCAAAAAATTCGTTTCAGGATTTAAAGGGTATAAACATGGGGGTTTTATAAACCATTATTCTGATTTCTAAATTGTGTAGAAATTCATCTATAATTTGAGATTAGCATATATATTTGGTATGATTTCTAACCCGGATGAATTAGAAACGAATTTGAGATAAGAATTTGCTATTTAAATGGGTTAAAGACTAAATCGGATTTCCCCCCAATTTATGAAAACGATAGAGAACGTAGATTAAATGGTGTTTGTGGACTTTATGGGGGTCCCTTATGAGGATTTTTTTATGTTTTGTTGATGGAAGGACTTGGGTTTTACTGTAGAAGAAGTTAGGGTTTGGATATTTTTGTCCATGGCTGAAACAGAAGCGGGAAGAAGACGATGACCTTTTCGATCGATCGATCGAGGGTTAGGGATCGATCGATCGAAGGTCGAAAATTTCTGGCAGTTCGACCAGTTTATGTATACAAGGGAAATTTAACTTAAATTTCTTCCATGCCTTATTTAATGAGAAATAAATATAGGATTTTCAAGCTAATTAATTATGAGTAAAATTAATTAGGATTTAAAGGAAATTATGTGTGTCACACCATGATTAAAATTAATTGGGATTTGGAGGAAATTTATGTGTGACACACTATGGTTAAATTTTTGGAGTAATATTTCAAAATAATTAAATACGGATTAAGTGAGAAAGTCCGTGGTTATTGGTTGAGCGATACCAAGACGTTAATTTTATTTAGAGTGAAGGCTAAATTATTTGGAGTTGGGAATTTAGACTCGGGTATTGTTTTATTTCGGGCCACGAGAGTAAGTCCGAATATATTGGTTGGAGCGACACCAAAAGTAATTTAATTAATTAATGTGCGATTTAATTAATCATTAGAGTTGGACCATAAACTCATAATAATCTGAATAGGCTAGTGTTACGGACTTAGTACACGGTATAGCCGGGATAGTTTATTTTTATTTACATATGTATATATACGGTGTGCGATAGTATATATATATATATATATGGTGTGTGCATTAATATCAGTGGTTAGATATTATTATTATATACTCTAGTGCAATAGGGGGAGGTTACTCGTAGTGGATGAATCCCCTAGCTTGAGGAGTAGGGAGAGTATATGCCCAGGTCATAGCGTCCATTATATGGGTGAGGGGCCTCTCACTTTCAGGGAAGGATTATGACCGCCTCCAACCTTTATGTATTAACCAAGTTAGCGAGCGATTCTGACTTGGGGTAACTAGTTTATGTGAATATACCTAGTGGGATAGAACTTTAGAGAACTTACATCCGATGAGTTATTACTCGGGAGGATGTTATTATTAATTATTATTTCAGCATGTTTGTGAATGTTGTAATATGACTATACGTATATAATGAGGTAAATAATTATATACGGGTACAATTAATATCGACCGTGAATTGTATTACATATAATGGGTGTGAAAGTTATATGAATTTAAAAAGGGAAATGATTAATTAAGTTAATGTTGATAATTACTAAGAAATCAAAATTTTGGCACACTCGGTTAGAGTAGGGTGGCTGCAAGGGGTTATACAAATTATCTAGTCATGAGATAAATAACTAGGTAAATTAATTAAGGCAATAGTAGTGCACATTAGAGGAGGGGTGAGGATGTCCTCAAGGGAGTGCGGCACTAACTAAAATATGAAGAACATGCATATTTACTTATACTGCAAGTTAATCATTTGCTAAATCTTTTCCAAATGTTTTGCGTACTAACCCTTGCTATAAATACTTTTAAAAACCTTTTAGGTGTCCAGCCAAAGGGATGCCAGGCTTGACTCATTCCAGGAACCCGTTGCTGCAGCATATGTGGAGGTTGTGGGAGTTTGATAGGTGCCTCGTTCCTTTCATTCCTAGTGTAGAAATTTTCCTGTCAGTCATTCGAGGATGTTGCTCATTGTTTTATTCAGTACTTATGTCAGACTTGTTGAGATTTATTTTCTTGCCTTTACTTCTGTTGGATTTTGAACCGATGGTTTATTCGATCAGTTAATTAATTGTGCACGGTTGAATTCAGTTATTTGTGATTGTCATATTATTTTGTTTCCTTGGGAGTATTTAATTTAAGTTAATGAAAGATAAAAATTGTCACCAGTCTAATTTTCTCACTTAGGTGGTTAGTAATTAAAAAGGCGACAGTGATGCTAAGAATGAAACAACTGAGAAACCTTTTCTAATTTAATTTAGGACTGATCACCCAGGGTTAATTAGGCAGGGTGTCACAGACGTTGGTCCCCTCACTGAAATTCGTAAGTTGCATTTTCTTTTTCAACTGTAGCCTTGTCTCAAATCAGTAGAGTTGGCTTTAGTATTTCTAATAATACCATTGGCTTTTTGCAGATTGTCCTGTCAACACCCCAGAGGCACTTTGGAAAATGGTGGCCCCTAACCTCCATAACATAGTCAATAAGTTCGGTAATTACCCCAAGTGTCCAATCTAAGAAGTCCACTGATGGCAGCCCCAGTCGGGCCGAGGATGCCAGAAGAGGGTAGGACGCGTGAAGGATACTACTGCCCCTCGTAATACAAAACAACCGACCCAAGCACCTGACAGGGCAATAACCATTCATTCTGAAGATCTCCTCGCTTCTCGTCTCTCCCAGTTGAAGTTGAGCGACGAGAGTGTCATGGGGGATTCTATAAAGGACCTAGATGCTGTCAAATTAATAATATCCGAGACGAATAAGCGGTTCCTTCAATAGGTCAACCCGTCTCTTCTGACTGAGTTCGGATTACATAAGGCCGTCCAGATATTTGTCTTAACTTTTCTCATTTTTATTTATCCTAAGTGTTATCTCGTACTAACCAGGCTCCATACCATATTTTTACAGCTTTCTTTCTGTTGTCTCGGCGACTGGGTCGAGAAGATACTTCCTTTGATTCAGAAGGGAAGGGATACCGAAACGGTGGAGCAAGGCCTGAGGGACGAACTTAAAAAGGTCATATCGATAGAGAAACTAGCGAACTGAGCCTTGGACAATTTGGAGGCTGAGCACGACAGGACTTTGTAGAGAATAGTCGACAACAAGCAAGCTGAGATTGATGTTATTGTTAGGGCTGCCTTGGACAAGGCAAGGGCGCAAGTTGTGGACAAATATAAGGCCTCAGACGAGTTTGAGGGGTTTAGTTTTGAGTACCTTGAGATAGGGATCAAACCGCTTGTCGTTGGGTCGAGCTGAAGTAAGCTGAGGTTGGGGCGCTATCTTCTAAGATTTTTTAGGGCCTGTATTTTACCAACAAGAAGCTTAGTACTGCTTTGGAAGATGTTGAGAATCCCAAGGGGGCTCTAAAAATCCATTACCAGTTCGTTTAGTCAAAAGCTAAATCAGATAAGAAGGGTCCGAATTATTTTCTTGAATAAATCTTTTAAGAACAATGATGAAAACACAAGATGTGTTTGAAAATGTTTTTGAACAAGAAATTCTAGTTACTAAGGATCTTAAATGTTTTAAAGAACTTTAAACACATATAATAGTTATAGTAAGAGTAAAGAAAGCATAAAAAATATTCACACAAGACAGTATTTTTTAATGTGGTAAAACCCCAATCAAAGTGGGAAAACATCCACGATTCCCTCTACGGAGTAAAATAATAATTCCACTAGAATGAGTTTTGGATTACAAGAAAGCAGCGTATTATCCACACAGATCAAACCTAATCTAAGTCAAGAAATTATACCATCACTCCCGGTTATTCTGTGACTTATCTTTCTGGCTCTGATATGTCGTCTTTGACATTCTCCAAGCTGAATCCTTTGCTCCTTCTTTATGTCGACTCTTTTGGTCAGAATCTCTTTACCAGCACAACTTTAGCGTTGTTGTGTGAAAGTGTAGTTAGGTGATGTGCCTAACACATTCATGAAACTCACTCACGCTTATAGAGACAATATACCTAAAAATATACAGATTTTTTCTAAATATGACATGCAAGAGGCTGAATAAGCTTTTATTAAAAAATAGACTTCTTATCAAGGTCAGATTAGAAAACAATCTTGCTATTAAAAAGAGCCAAGATCCTATATGTTCCAACCTTATTTCTTTACAAATTTATTTCATAAAATGTGAAATATAAACTAGAAGACATAAACGCTTTTAGATCTGAAAAATCTTGAAGTCTATTTTGAAAAAAAACATGAAAACAGAAAAGGAGATTGTTGGGTAAATTTTTGATAAAAACGTTTGAGAACTAAACCCAACAAAGAGATGATTTTTATATAAAGAAATCAGTCCTAACAACTAACGTGACTATATCACTGTTAGTCATGTCTACAAGTCTCAATAGAGTGAAACGAGATCTGGACTTAGAGATGTGTTGGACAAGAGATAAAAACCAGAGAGGTTTTGAGCATGATCGAACAGGAAACCCTCAAACTCTCAAAATAATTTATGGGAAAAATTAGAGAGATTTTCATTTGGATTTCTCTTTTTCTTTATAATTTTCTCTCCCTCTCTCGCTCTCTCTTATTTCTCCCAACTCTCAGACTCTCTAAAGATTGTAAACGAATGACCCTAAGGCTCTATTTATAATAGACGATGGAAGGATGTGTAAAAGGGTTTAAAAAACAAGGGCCAGGATTTCTTCGAGCAAACGTTTGTAAATCGCGTGGCTCACAAAGCACCGCACTTAAACGTCCTCTGATTAGCTCAAATAGGTAAGACATGGATTGAGTTAAAATAAATGCAGGCCATTGATGAATTCAAACCAATGTTCTAGGTTTGATCTTAGGTATGTGAGAGTGATAAAACGCAATCTTAGCCGTCCAGTGTGCAACACGTGTAAGGTGGAGATCATGTTAAAAACGCGTGTTTTAGGATTTTAAATAATTCCAGTTTCTATCACAATATTTTTAGTTGGTTTTGGATTCTACCCAAGGCTAATTTTAGGAACTCTGAGATATTACAAATAAGCCCAAACATTTTTAAAAAACTAAATTTAATTGTTTAAAAATAGATTTTAAATGTTCAAAAAATTCCTAAAAATCTTTAAAAATATTTGAAAATGATTTTAAGCCAATGTGAACACACACACACACACCTCATACATACAAAATGTAGAATAAATGCTGTCCTAGGTGTAGAGTTGTGTTGGTTATACTACCTTTTCAATCATTGTTGTTGTTGGTGGTGTAGATCATGAAGAGACATGAGGTTTAGGGTTGAATATAGGATGACACAATTTTGTCTCTATTTCCAAACTAGACAAGCTCATATGTTTTAGACTCAAGTGAGTCATATATATATAGTGTGCTTCAATCTCCTCCTTTGTAAATACGAGATAAAACCTCCTTTGAGTCATTTAGGACTCGTAGGGATACGAAATAATAGAAAACCTTAATCCTATACAAAAATTCTATCTACCCTATGTCCTAGAAATTAAAAAATACATAACTCAACTAAACACATACCAATACCCTAAAAATATCCAGATGCACTTTATGAAACTGATTCCTGAAATAAAACAGCTAAGATCAAGCAATTTGGATGAAGAGAAAATATTTCTCCCCCATTTTGTCTCAAATGGATAAAGAGAAAAATCACAAATACATATATCTAAAACCAGCATATCAACCTAAATTTATGCAATGGGAAATTACATAAATCTCTTACATTGAATAGATATAAAAGGTGTCCATTGTTATTTATCTAATAGCCATGCCCTATATACTCAGAGATTAATTATTAACATGTAAGTAACTAGAAAAAATAAAATTAGGCGATGATGATTTATTCTGCCATAACCATACCTATGGATTTGTGTAATGACTCAAACCGAATGTTATCTAATGGTTTAGTAAATAAATCTTCTAATTGAAGTTCAACGGGTAAGTAATTAGTTTCCAATTCCTTAGACTCTATGAGTTCACGTATAAAATGATGTCTGATTTTATTGTGTTTTGTACGCGAGTTTTGGACAGGAGTTTTGGAAATTTTTATTGCACCCTGATTATCGCAGTAGAGATGTAATTGATTTTCATGAATGCCATAGTCTCTTAACATCTATTTTATCCACAATAGTTGAGCACAAAAACTACTTGCGACTATATATTCAGATTTAGTTGTGGACAAAGGAGTGCCATTTTATTTCTTACTATTCCATCCTACCAAGTTATTACCAACATAATAATACTCTCCTGACGTACTTTTACTATCATTGGAACACTCAGCCCAATCAGTGTCGTTGTATCCAATTATGGTACTGGATGTATCCTTGGTGTACCAAAGTCCTAAATTAAGAGTTCCTTTAATGTATTTTATGATTCTTTTGTCGCATAATAAGTGACTCTCTTTAGGGGCGTTTTGATATCAGGCACACACACAGACAACATACATTATGTTAGTCGGGAGGCCGTTAGGTATAGTAGACTTCCTATCATGCTACGATACAGTGTAGGATCGATGGATTTACCATGTTCATCTTTTGATAATTTTACTGAAGTACTCGTGGGTGTCCTAGCATCTTTGGCATTTTCTAGACCAAACTTTTTGACTATCCCTAAAGTTTATTTAGTTTACGATATGAATAAACCTTATAAATTCTGTTTGATTTGAAGTCCTAAAAAGAATTGAAGCTCCCCCATTAAGGACATTTGGAACTCCTTATGCATAATATTAGAAAAGATTTTAACTTCAGATGGAGAGGTAAATCCAAAAATTATATTTTCTATGTACACTTGGGTGATGATAAAATTTTTGTCAAAATGTTTTACAAATAGAGTTTGATCATTCCCGCCCATCGAAATTCTTTTTCCATAAAAAATATGGACATACGTTCATACCAAGCCCTGGGATCTTGTTTTAGACCATACAAAGATTTCTTGATATGATAGACGTGTTTAGGATAATGTGGATAAATGAACACTTTAGGTTGTTCTACATAAGTCTCTTCAGTTAGGGTACCATTAAGGAAGGCAGACTTTACATTCATTTGATAAAGAGTTAATTGCAAATGACAAGCTATTGCTAAAATTAAGCGAATATCAAGGCGAGTGACCGGGGCAAAGGTCTCCTCGAAATCTATTGCTTTAATTTGAGAGTAGCCCTGGGAAACTAATCTAGCCTTGTTTCGAATGACCATCCCAGATTCATCTCTTTTATTCTTAAATATCCAACGTATGCCAAAAACCCTTATATTTTTTGGCCCGAGCACAAGATACCATACATCATGACTAACAAATTGAAGAAGTTCCTCCTGCATAGAACTTATCCACAATGAGTCACTCAGTGCTTCATTTACATTCTTTGGTTCAATAAGATGAAGCATCCTATATCTTTAACTTACTTAAGTCTACATTATATAAGTGCTCATCTAGTTTGGAAATAGTGACCAAATTTGAGTCCAATCCTTGTTTACCAAAGAACCTCATACTCTACACTTGATTCCCCTAAAAGTTTCGAAAGGTAGAACACCAACACCACACACTAGGACTGCATTGATATATAGTCTGATTATTTATATGGTTGTGTGCGAGTTAAACCCTTTAAAATAATTTTCTACTATTTTTGGGATGTGTTAAATAATTTCTGAGATTTTTTAAAATGATTTTTTGAATTTATTTTAATTGTATATAAACCTTTGGGGCTGGTGTGCTATTTCTATTTTTGGCTTAAAGTTAGCTTGGGTAGAACTCGAAAGCGCTAGAGACTTTGGGAGTTGAAATTTAATTAATTTCGTACGAGTTTTGCAGCCTGTATTGTTCGTACACGTGCTGGTATATTATTGGTGGATTTTATGTTTCTTCCCTTCACAGACTTGTGTTTCTTTGAGAACCCACGAATCAAAGTTATCAACGTTCTGCATGTGTTTAGTTTCAATCCAAGACAACCCATCTTGACCAATCAATGTTGTCTATTTCCATCGCTTCATATAAACTATTAGATTGATAGTCAAATGGTCAAATCTAATGTAATACCCCGTACTTTTGGCTATATTTATTTTGGGATTTATTAATTAAATGCGTATTAATTGGAAATTAATCCGGGTTATAAATACTAATGAGATGCGAGTTGGTATTTGATTATGTACATATATGATTATATATGAATTTGGAATTATGAAATTTGTCGTGAGATTTATATACGGCAATTTGGAAATTTTGTTGAGACGCGTGTGACCGCCGCGTCCGGAAGGGTCGAGATAGTCAGAAAACACTAGCCGGGGGTATAGTTTGGGTCCCGGGGTATTTTTAGGCCATACCGGCAACTTAAAGGGTATTTTGGTAATTTTACATTTTGAGGAATTAAAAGTGACGAAAATTGGGAGTTTTAATCTGATGTGGATTTAACCCACAAAGCCCACTAACCATCCCATATTAAACCATTAAGCTACGAAGGTTATCTTTAGGTTTACAACTTTCCCCAAAACAAACCCTAGCCACCTTAAGCCACCATTGGAGAAGGAGCTTGGAGAAGGAGAGAAAGAGAGAAAATTATGCAGAGATTCTTCACCAAATCAGCACCAAATCCGGAAACAAACAAGGCAAGTGGTTTAATTATGTTTAATTTCAGCAAATGCTCTTTCCATGTTAGAAAATTGAAGATTTATAATTGTTATTGGAAGATGAATGAAAACCCATGATTAATTGGACTTAGGTTCTGAATATTGAGGATAAATTGCATGTAGAATAGTTTGGAGACGATTAATCTGATGTTAATACATGATTGGGTGAAAGAAAAACGGATTAAATTTGATGAATTGAGGGTTCCAAATTCTAGGGTTCATGTTCATGAATGAATTGGGGAAAAGTTGAAGTATTTGTAAATTGATTGATGATTAGGGTGAATTAATCCATAAAAACGTGATAGGATGTGGTTATATTATGTTTAGGATTGTTTAGAGACTTTAAAACAATCGTTGGGATAAATTTTAGAGGTGATTTGAGGAGTAAAAATGGTGAAAAAACGTATTTGGAAAATCTGGGCCGAAACTGGCCAGTCGTTAGAAGCAATCCCCAGGTCGTTCGAACGAGCTCGTTCGAACGAGCTTCTAACGAGTTGACCAGTCTCTTCTAACGAAGGGTAGTTTCGTTCGATATCTCGTTCGAACGAGATATCGTTAGAAGGTGCAGTTCGTTCGAACGAACTGGAATCTCGTTCGAACAGTCTCGTTCGAACGAGACTTCTAACGAGCTGACAGCTCAAACTCGTTCGAACACTCGTTCGAACGAGACTTCTAACGAGCTGACAGTTTGGGCTATTTTGAACTGTTTTGAATTTTGGAGTCCCGTAAACTTGTTCGAGGTTATAGTTAACCTTCCAATGATGATGTAGTGATAGGTTTGGGACATTTGGGTATTTATGAGAAGGAAATTATATACAAGTGAGTTAAATCAGAATGAACCGTTTGGGGGTTGAGACGTGAGTGTCTATTATGACGTGAGAAAATTATGGCGCGTATGATTATAAACCGGAGTAGTATAAATTGTGATAATTATAGTTAGTAAGAGAATGCGATATGTACTACGATTAAAAAAACGATATTACTAAGACGTGTGTTCACTTAGTATTGGTATATGAATTGTGTGTATGACATACCTACCATACTTGCTATCACGGGAGGTTGCGTTCGCTTAGGACCCTCTAATCCTTGTGTGCCTACGGGGGGGATATAGACTGGTACCTCGATGAACATAGGTCAGAGAAAGACTTATTGGGATGTTAATAAGTCCGTTGATCGTAGGAGCGTAGGTATGTACGTGACCCATGTGATGTGACTGTGTTCGCCTCCACTATTTGTGATTTGTGTTATCTGAACTATTCCTGAGAGATTCGGAATATGTGATCCTTATGTACGTGATGTACCGGGATGGATAGCAGAGTATGTGTGCACCGCAGCTTAGTTCTCGGGGTGCTCGTATTGTATATTTATGATGTGAATAATATACACTAAATTAATAAGAACATTCATGATAATGTTGTATAAATAAGTACGATATTGTTTCAAGTTACATAATGAGTTAGCTGATAGAGAAATATATTGCATATTGAGCATCTGAGTTTCCATTAAATCCCTACTTAATTACGAGCGTTATATGTTAATAGAACCGGGTAATAAGGGTAGGAACTATTACAGTCTAGCTAGTTATGATGTCACTTAGCTAGTGGTTTATATCGTTGTAGATGGGTACTTACGTTAGGAGTGCACAGTTAGACGAGAGGTGAGAATATCATGTGAGTGCACGTCCTAACATGTACTTTGCATTTAATGTTTTAAAAGCACTTGCAGGTTTTTAAAATATAACTCCACATTCGGGCTCTGACCCGTTTGCTTTTCAAATCTTTTTCTTGTAAAACCATTTTAGGTGCCCAGCCACAAGGACACCAAGCATAGGATACTCATTCAGGTGACGAGCTGTAGCTGCTTGTGGAAGCTACAGGGATTTGCATGTAGACGCTTCTATCTTGTGGATTCCAGAGTCACTATCTATCAGTTGTAGGGCATGTTGCCCATTTCTTTAGAGACATCTTTTACATTTCAGTTTTTAGACTTTAACATGTATTGTTTCAGTTTATTTATTTCAGTTATGGGATTGTAGTGAGGAGTTTTCCTCCAGACTTTATTTACTCCATTGTGATGGTTATTCGTTTTACTTCAATATGGTGAATGGTGTTACTTATTTCTTCTTTACACTTGTTGCATGTTAATCAGACTTAAATTAAAATTTGGTAACTTACTTTTTAATTACTAGGTGGTTAGTAATCTTTAAAATATTTTCAACAGTGATGCTATTAACTGAGCCAACTTGGCATTTTGAATTAATTTAATAAAGGAGTAGCTACCCGGTATTTAATTAGTCGGGGTGTCACAGGTGGTATCAGAGCATCAGGTTCTAGTGTCCTTTAGGATCTGTACGGCTATTATGTTTCCGCTACGTTTCTTTGATATAGAGCCCTATATTTTAGGACTGTTGTATTCTTTTTGTGTATGCTTCGTTCTTCAGCTATTTTAAGTTTATAAACAGCGAACTTATAAACTTTGTTCTTATTTCAGATGCCTCCACGACGTGCACGACGAGTTCCCAGGGATGCTACGCCCGAACCACAGCCCGCTCCAGTTCAGGGTATGATGAACGCCGCTAAGGTTGCAGCTATAGTAGCCCAAGCGGTAAATGCCGCGATTGCCATGATTCAGCAGGAACCACCCCAGGCGCCGGTTGCCGCGCCAGTACAGGTTAATGCATTCCCGTCTGCTTGGGAGCGTGTACGTGACGCTTTTCAGAAAGCGCATCCGCCAGAGTTTGCAGGAAGCTCAGATGTAGTAGTCTCGAGCCAGTGGAGGAAGGATATGCAGAGGCACTTGAGGATGCATGAGTGCACTGATGTTCAGAAGCAGGTGCTAGCTACTTTCAAGCTAGTTGGATCTGCACTACAGTGGTGGGAGTCTATTACCACTGCAGAGGAGAGGGATACTCTCACTATTCAGGAGTTCTGGGTGCGGTTTGACCGCAAGTACTTTCCGTCCGCAATTCATACAGAGATGAGGAGGAGATTGATGAGTTTTAAGCAGGAAGGCAAGACAGTGGCCGAGTATGAGGCCGAGTTTACTAATCTGTTGAATATCGTTCCAGATGAGATACCAACAGAGAAGAAGAAGATTGAGAAGTTCACCGACGGGTTGAATTGGAGGATCCGTCAACATCTGCTAGGGAACCTATCGTTGGCCACTTATTCTGACGTGGTTAACGCTGCACTATTGCACTGCCAGGACCACCGTTTTCATATGGCCGAGGGTAAGAGGTCGGGGGAGTCTAGCCATCAGGGCAGGATTGGAGGACATGGTGCCAGCGGGGCACAATCTGGTCAGGGGCAAAGACAGAATGAGCAGGGCTCCCAGCAGGGGGATAATAAGAGGTTCCGATCAGGGAACTACAGACAGGGACAGGGAGGTTTCCGTCAGGGCCATCAGAGTCCAAACGGCCATCAGGGCCAGCAGGGGCAGAATGGGCAGCACTTTCACCAGGGCCAGCAGGGCCAAAGAAGGAACGGTAACAGCCACCAGGGCCGGGGACAGCAGGGGCAGAGAGGGGGGAACTTCCCAGGGAAGTGCTTTGTTTGTGGCGAGACTGGCCATAAACGACAGGATTGTCCTGATAGGGGCAGGGCCCCACAGCAGCAGCAGCAGGGTGCTCGCCAGGAGCCACAGAGGCCTATGTTTCCTACCGCTCTTCCCGCACCGCCACAGATGGCAGCACTGCCACCCATTCCAGCAGTCCCAGTTCAGCAGGGGCAGCTACAGTATGGACGTGTCTACAACATCCACCAGGCTGCAGTTCCACAGGCACCGCCCGCGATCGAGGGTACGTTTCCTGTCCATGGCACTATGGGTCTGGTGTTATTTGACACGGGTGCTACACATTGTTTTATAGCTACACACTTCGCGAAAGCTTTAGGATTGTTAGCTACGGCAGAGAGCACAGTGACGTGTGTCGACTCACCATTGGGGAGTGGGTCACTTATTTTCTTTATATGCCGGGGAGTGGGGGTAGAGATTGGTGGTTTGGTATTACCTGCGGACATGTTAGTATTAGACATGCATGTTCACGATGTGATCATCGGTATGGATTGGCTCGTAGCATATAGGGCCATGATTGATTGCTTCAGCGGGAGCATTATTTTTGCCATTCCGGGGCAAGAGATGTTTGTAGAGGCGATGCCTCGCCCAGAGGGAGGATCGACCGCTCATCTGTATTACATTGAGGAGGATACCTCTAAGGAGGTAGTGATTCCTTTAGATTCTATCCCAGTAGTCAGGGAATATTCGAATGTGTTTCAGGAGATATCAGGCTTACCACCCAGTCGAGAGATAAACTTCGTTATAGATTTGCTACCGGGCACGAGACCTATAGCACGCGCACCGTACCGTATGGCTCCAGTTGAGATGCGAGAGTTACGGGATCAGATAGAGCAGCTGTTGGGACAAGGCTTTATTCGCAGGATTACCTCACCTTGGGGCGCTCCAGTTTTGTTTGTGAAGAAGAGTGATGGTTTACTGAGATTGTGTGTGGACTACCGAGAGTTGAATAAGGTCATGATACGGAATAAGTATCCGTTGCCCCAAATCGATGACTTATTCGACCAGTTGAGAGGAGCTTCCTTCTTCTTAAAGATTGACTTGAGATTGGGATACCATCAGTTGCGTATCAGGGAGGAGGATGTCTCGAAGACTGCGTTCTTATCGAGATATGGTTCTTACGAGTTTCGGGTTATGCCTTTCGGCTTGACCAACGCTCCAGCAGTGTTTATGGACTTGATGAACAGAGTGTTCAGGGATTTCCTAGATCAGTTTGTCATTGTCTTCATTGATGACATTCTGGTCTACTCTCAGACAGAGGAGGAGCACGCCGAGCATTTGAGGCAGGTTTTGCAGACACTTCATCAGAACGAGTTGTATGCAAAATATGAAAAGTGCGGGTTTTGGTTGAAGGAAGTCCAGTTCTTGGGTCACATTATTTCCGACCAAGGGATATCGGTTGATCCGGGGAAGGTATCAGCGGTGAGGGAGTTGGGACAGCCCACGACACCAACGGAGATTCGTAGTTTCTTGGGTCTAGCAGGATACTACATGAGGTTTATTCGGGGTTTCTCAAAGATAGCAGGTCCTTTGACACATCTTACTCGTAAGGGTGTGCCATACATCTGGAATGATGCCTGTCAGTTGGCATTCGATGAATTGAAGGACAAATTGACCTCAGCACCTGTGTTAGCATTGTCGAGACCGGGAGTTGAGTATTTGGTTTACACCGATGCGTCTTTGCAAGGACTTGGAGGTGTATTGCAGCAGGAGAGACAGGCCATAGCTTATGCTTCCCGTAAGCTTAAACCTCATGAGAAGAATTACCCCACGCATGATTTGGAGTTGGCAGCAGTAGTATTTGCCTTACGGATTTGGAGGCACTATCTTTTGGGGGAGAAGTTCCAACTGTTCACGGACCACAAGTACCTACAGTACCTATCCATGCAGAAGGAATTGAATATGCGGCAACGTAGGTGGCTTGAGTTTGTGAAAGACTACCAGTTCGACATTCAGTACCACCCGGGTAAGGCTAACGTGGTAGCAGACGCGTTGAGCCGTAGGCCAGCAGATGAGGTGGCAGAGGTGTGGAAGGCAAAGTGGAAGGAATTGGGACACCAGGATGCAGTGGCCCGATCTTTCATGTCTGTGATGATCGTTACACCACAGATTGTCACGAAGGTGGTACGGGCACAGGCTAATGACTCGTTCTGTCAGGAGCAGATAGTTCGATTACTAGTAGAGGGAGCCGAATCCTATACCGTTAGCTCAGACGGGGGATTACGCTTCAATGGGAGATTGGTAGTTTCGGAAGGGGAGGATTTGCGACACGAGGTGATGGCAGAGTCGCACGGCTCACGGTTCGCGGTACATCCCGGAGGGGATAAAATCTACCAAGACATGAGACGGCAGTATTGGTGGAGCGGTATGAAGAGAGATATCGCTGAGTTTGTTTCGAAAGGCGCCACTTGTCAGCTTGTAAAAGTGGATCATCAGAGACCAACAGGATTGCTACAGCTGTTGGAGGTCCCGGTGTGGATGTGGGAGAGCATATCCATGGACTTTATCACGGGGTTGCCTACGTCGCAGAGGGGTCACGACTCCGTTTGGGTAATTATGGACAGGTTGTCCAAGGTCGCTCACTTCTTACCCGTAAGGACTGACTACACTACGGGACAGTATGCCCAGCTCTTCATTTCAGAGATTGTGAGACTTCACGGTGTGCCCCTAAATATCGTGTCTGACAGAGCCAAGATATTTGTTTCGCGGTTTTGGGAGAGTTTCCAGGAGGCCATGGGCACGGAATTGCGGTTGAGTATGGCTTATCATCCACAGACTGATGGGCAGACAGAGTGCACAAATCAGATGTTGGAGGACATGCTACGCATGTGCATCATTGACTTTGGGGGTGGATGGGAGCAGTACCTTCCACTGGTGGAGTTTGCTTACAACAACTCCTATCAGTTCACGATTGGCATGGCTCCGTTTGAGGCATTGTACGGTAGGCCTTGTCGTTCCCCAACATGTTGGTTGGAGGTGGGGGACAACAAACTGCTTGGGCCGGAAGTAATTCAGGATACTTCGGCAAGGATTGAGTTGATTCGGAGTCGCATTCGGGTAGCTCAAGACAGGCAAAAGAGTTATGCTGATGCGAAGAGATTTTTCAGGGAGTTCCAAGTGGGGGACCAAGTTTTGCTCAGGGTATCTCCGATGAAGGGGATTATGCGTTTCGGGAAGAAGGGGAAGTTGGCACCGAGATATGTGGGGCCATTTCCTATTATTGATCGGATCGGACCGGTTGCGTATAGACTCGGGTTACCGGAGCATTTGCATCGGATTCATAATGTGTTCCATATTTCCTCGCTGAGGAAATACCTTAGAGATAATTTGGCTCATTCTCGCATTGCTGTGGAGGACATCGATCTCCAGCCGGATAGCTCTTAAGAGGAGGGGCCGATTGCTATTTTGGACCGAAGCGAGAGGAAACTGCGGTCAAAGATAGTTCCGTTAGTGCGTGTTCAGTGGCGACATCACAATGTCGAGGAGTCCACATGGGAGCGTGAGGATGAGATGCGCGATCGTTATCCAGAGTTGTTTTTAGCAGGTACTTTCTAGTTTCGAATTTCGGGACGAAATTCAGTTATTAGGGGGGAAGTATGTAATACCCTGTACTTTTGGATATATTTATTTTTGGGATTTATTAATTAAATGCGTATTAATTGGAAATTAATCCGGGTTATAAATACTAATGAGATGCGAGTTGGTATTTGATTATGTACATATATGATTATATATGAATTTGGAATTATGAAATTTGTCGTGAGATTTATATACGACAATTTGGAAATTTTGTTGAGACGCGTGTGACCGCCGCGTCATGGTATATTATTTTGATTATAAAAGTAAATTTAAAATCTATAATCCGTATGGTCGTTTTGAGTGCGCCAACGCGTCAGGAAGGGTCGAGATAGTCAGAAAACACTAGCCGGAGGTATAGTTTGGGTCCCGGGGTATTTTTAGGCCATACCGGCAACTTAAAGGGTATTTTGGTAATTTTACATTTTGAGGAATTAAAAGTGACGAAAATTGGGAGTTTTAATCTGATGTGGATTTAACCCACAAAGCCCACTAACCATCCCATATTAAACCATTAAGCTACGAAGGTTATCTTTAGGTTTACAACTTTCCCCAAAACAAACCCTAGCCACCTTAAGCCACCATTGGAGAAGGAGCTTGGAGAAGGAGAGAAAATTCTGCAGAGATTCTTCACCAAATCGGCACCAAATCCGGAAACAAACAAGGCAAGTGGTTTAATTATGTTTAATTTCAGTAAATGCTCTTTTCATGTTAGAAAATTGAAGATTTATAATTGTTATTGGAAGATGAATGAAAACCCATGATTAATTGGACTTAGGTTCTGAATATTGAGGATAAATTGCATGTAGAATAGTTTGGAGACGATTAATCTGATGTTAATACATGATTGGGTGAAAGAAAAACGGATTAAATTTGATGAATTGAGGGTTCCAAATTCTAGGGTTCATGTTCATGAATGAATTGGGGAAAAGTTGAAGTATTTGTAAATTGATTGATGATTAGGGTGAATTAATCCATAAAAACGTGATAGGATGTGGTTATATTATGTTTAGGATTGTTTAGAGACTTTAAAACAATCGTTGGGATAAATTTTAGAGGTGATTTGAGGAGTAAAAATGGTGAAAAAACGTATTTGGAAAATCTGGGCCGAAACTGGCCAGTCGTTAGAAGCAGTCCCCAGGTCGTTCGAACGAGCTCGTTCGAACGAGCTCGTTCGAACGAGCTTCTAACGAGTTGACCAGTCTCTTCTAACGAAGGGTAGTTTTGTTCGATATCTCGTTCGAACGAGATATCGTTAGAAGGTGCAGTTCGTTCGAACGAACTGGAATCTCGTTCGAACAGTCTCGTTCGAACGAGACTTCTAACGAGCTGACAGCCCAAACTCGTTCGAACACTCGTTCGAACGAGATTTCTAACGAGCTGACAGTTTGAGCTATTTTGAACTATTTTGAATTTTGGAGTCCCGTAAACTTGTTCGAGGTTATAGTTAACCTTCCAATGATGATGGAGTGATAGGTTTGGGACATTTGGGTATTTATGAGAAGGAAATTATATACAAGTGAGTTAAATCAGAATGAACCGTTTGGGGGTTGAGACGTGAGTGTCTATTACAACGTGAGAAAATTATGGCGCGTATGATTATAAACCGGAGTAGTATAAATTGTGATAATTATAGTTAGTACGAGAATGCGATATGTACTACGATTAAAAAAACGATATTACTAAGACGTGTGTTCACTTAGTATTGGTATATGAATTGTGTGTCTGACATACCTACCATACTTGCTATCACGGGAGGTTGCGTTCGCTTAGGACCCTCTAATCCTTGTGTGCCTACGGGGGGGATATAGACTGGTACCTCGATGAACATAGGTCAGAGAAAGACTTATTGGGATGTTAATAAGTCCGTTGATCGTAGGAGCGTAGGTATGTACGTGACCCATGTGATGTGACTGTGTTCGCCTCCA
Source organism: Sambucus nigra (assembly GCA_949130495.1). Lineage (NCBI taxonomy): Eukaryota > Viridiplantae > Streptophyta > Magnoliopsida > Dipsacales > Adoxaceae > Sambucus > Sambucus nigra. Next base: position 4,705,572 of record OX422207.1, on the reverse strand, counting down.
CTATTTGTGATTTGTGTTATCTTAACTATTCCTGAGAGATTCGGAATATGTGATCCTTATGTACGTGATGTACCGGGATGGATAGCAGAGTATGTGTGCACCGCAGCTTAGTTCTCGGGGTGCTCGTATTGTATATTTATGATGTGAATAATATACACTAAATTAATAAGAACATTCATGATAATGTTGTATAAATAAGTACGATATTGTTTCAAGTTACATAATGAGTTAGCTGATAGAGAAATATATTGCATATTGAGCATCTGAGTTTCCATTAAATCCCTACTTAATTACGAGCGTTATATGTTAATAGAACCGGGTAATAAGGGTAGGAACTATTACAGTCTAGCTAGTTATGATGTCACTTAGCTAGTGGTTTATATCGTTGTAGATGGGTACTTTCATTAGGAGTGCACAGTTAGACGAGAGGTGAGAATATCATGTGAGTGCACGTCCTAACATGTACTTTGCATTTAATGTTTTAAAATGTTTTTAAAGCACTTGCAGGTTTTTAAAATATAACTCCACATTCGGGCTCTGACCCGTTTGCTTTTCAAATCTTTTTCTTGTAAAACCATTTTAGGTGCCCAGCCACAAGGACACCAAGCATAGGATACTCATTCAGGTGACGAGCTGTAGCTGCTTGTGGAAGCTACAGGGATTTGCATGTAGACGCTTCTATCTTTTGGATTCCAGAGTCACTATCTATCAGTTGTAGGGCATGTTGCCCATTTCTTTAGAGACATCTTTTACATTTCAGTTTTCAGACTTTAACATGTATTGTTTTAGTTTATTTATTTCAATTATGGGATTGTAGTGAGGAGTTTTCCTCCAGACTTTATTTACTCTATTGTGATGGTTATTCGTTTTACTTCAATATGGTGAATGGTGTTACTTATTTCTTCTTTACACTTGTTGCATGTTAATCAGACTTAAATTAAAATTTGGCAACTTACTTTTTAAATACTAGGTGGTTAGTAATCTTTAAAATGTTTTCGACAGTGATGCTATTAACTGAGCCAACTTGGCATTTTGAATTAATTTAATAAAGGAGTAGCTACCCGGTATTTAATTAGTCGGGGTGTCACATCTAATCCCAGTCGTAGGATTGTCTCTGAGATTCTCGATCTTTCCTCACTCACTATAAAAACACACTAAGTCTCAGCCATTTGAGAATTTTGGCCTTCGTCCAAACCTGAGAGAAAATAAGAAAAGATAGAGAGAGAGGAAGAGAGAGAGAGAGAATAAAAACCCTAAACCTAACTCAGTTCAAATCTCACCAGAAAACCTTTTCTGAAAGTAAATCAGTTCGAGATTTGTGAAGATTATCCTCTTTAGTCCTTTATCTCTTTTCCAACTTAATCACGTTAATTTAATCTTAGTTTCTTTTCATAGAACCTTGAGATTTCTTCTTTGTGATACATATCACATAGATAGTTCTTAGTTTTGATTTCTTCTTTCAAGAAATCTTATTTTGGTTGGTTATTTTCAAACTGATATGTTGTTTTCAAACCCTAAACCAACAAAACTTTTTTTGATTTCAGTTTACTCAAATATTCAGACTTATATCTAGTTGAGATCTTGATTGGGGATTTACACTTTCATATATTTTCACATTTTATGACATAAGTGTACGTATTTTCAAATAAAGAAAGTGCACAGGATCTTGGCTCGTGTATATATCAAGATTCCCTCTTGATCTGTGGGTATTTGAAAAATCTAAAGTCTTATAAATTTTTATTAAATTGATTTCGGAAATTCCTTTGCATTTTAGTGATCTATTTGTAATTTGATTCTCATACTGTTTGTATTAAGCATGTGCGAGTTGCAGGCATGTGATTTAGAGCACATCACCACATACACCTTCACACTACTACAGTGAAAAGTTTTAGTATTGAGATTTTGGACTTTTAAGTCGACGTAAAGCTAAAAGGAGTGGAGTTACAATGCTGAGAAAACATCTACAACATCAGAACCTTGGGAGAAGTCAGAAAATGACAGAGGAGTTGGTACAATTTTTGAACGTAGATTAGGTTTAATTGTGTGTATTGATTGTTAAATAACTTGTAACTTGTTTTCTTATTTAGTGGATTTTACTTTTGTGGCGTAGAGGTCACCGTGGATGTTTCCCCAATTGGGTGGGGTTTTACCACATTAAAATTGTACTTGCATGCTTTCTCTTATTCTCATCCCTTTCTTGAGGCTGTGGTGGTTTAATTCATTTTAAAGTTTTTGGTTTTAAAAAACTAGTTAACTCTATACCTTAAATAACTCGTTCATACTATTTTACACATATTGTGTTTAGTAATTTTTTTTTCATTAAAGAGTTTCTTCAACAAACTGTTCGGAGCCATTTAGATAGTTTAATCTTGAATTAAACGACTTAAGTGGTATTTTTTCATAAGAGACACAAAGCATGGATAATGAGCAAATGTACGTAACTGGGATCTTGTACGAACAGGCTCTTCTGGATTACCGACCACATTATCTAGGGGATGATCTTTAGAAACCTAGTTAGAGACCTTGGGGGTCTCAGTTGGTAAATGATCATCTATCTCTTGAGACTCGTAATTTAAAATATTTTCAGGCTCATCCACTATAGTTGGCCCTTAAGGTTTACTCTTTGCATTAGTGTCACTCACTATCACATTGATGGACTCCATCATAGCTTTAGTTCGAAGATTATAGATACGGTAAGCTCTGCTATTTGGAGAATAACCTAAGAAAATTGCTTTATCACCTCTGGTTTCGAATTTAGACAAATGTTCTATGTCCTTGTATACGTAACATACACTTCCGAAGGTCCTAAAATATTTTAGGTTAGGTTTTTTCCCGTACCAAAGTTCGTAAGGTGTATGTTTGGTATTCTTCCTAAGGTTTACTCTATTTATTATATGACAAGTTGTACGAACAGCTTCAACCTACAAATATTTAGGTAAATCCTTTGCGTGGATCATAACACGAGCCATCTCCTGAATAGTTTGATTTTTATGCTCAGTTATCATGTTTTTTAGGGGAACTAAATTCATGTTTGTAACCATTGTAGTCACAATATTCGATAACTCTTAAATCTATAAACTCACCGCCTATATCACTACAAATTCTATTTACTTGGGAGGCCTTTTCATTTTCAATTTGTAATAAAATCTTCAAAAACTTTTGAGAAATTTCTGATTTTTTTAAGAAAGGCAACCCAGGTAGATGGAGTAAAATGTTACCACAACGACTAACAATACGAGAAGAACCCATTAGGTCCATATGGATGAGTTCTAGAGGTTTGGTGGATAGAACCTGTTTAACTTTCTTATGAGGAGCTTTAACTATCTTTCCTTTTTGACAGGGTCTACATACTATATTGGAAATGGGTTTGATCTCTAAAAGACCTCTAATAATTCCCTGTGAGCTTAACTTACCAAGGCTATTGTAATTTATGTTACCTAACCTATTATGCCAGATTTCATTAGCTTCCATCCTGACTATATTGCAGATCTCAGTTCCTATGTTTACTGTATAACAATTATCAGGTATTCTGAGTCCTGTAATAATACAGTCTCCATTCTCATTTAAAATTTTACAACTGGTTTTTGAGAATGTGATAGTATGATTTGAGTCACAAAATTGCGATATACTCAGTAAATTTTCTTTAAGACCCTTTACTAAAGGAACGTCCTCAAGAGTAGGTAATCCTTTTTCTTGGAGTGTCCCTTTACATATGATCTGGGCCGATACTCCATCTCCACACAAAACTTTTCCTCCTAAGTAGTCAGTTTTGTTGGTTAGTTTATGTAACAACCCGCGTAATTTTTGATTATTTTATTTAATTTTTGGAAAATGGAGGAAAATAAAGTTTTTGATAAAATTATTTTTATTGCTCAAATATGTTGGTTATTATTTTCAAAGGAGAGAATTTCAAACGGTTTCGAAAACGGAGTTAAAACGGATTTTAAAATGATTTTTAAATGTTTTTAACTCTTGGAGTTGTTTTGTCTTCCAACTCTTCATTTCTTTGCCTTATTTAAAGGAGTCTTTTGGATTCCAACTCTTCATTTATTTGCATTATAAAAGGAAGTCGTGGGCAACCCTTTTTAACCTACTTTTGGCACAAATTTTGGCAGCAAATATATTTTATATTCCTCTTCTTTTAATTATACTTTGGCCCTTTATATTTGTGAGTTCCAACCTTAGATTAGAGGTGTTCTTGGGGCTATTTTGTTGGAGGTTCTTGGAGGAGATTTTGTAGATCTTTTGAGTTGATCTTGAGGATGTGATCATTGGTTTCTCATCATGGTTTGAGGTATGGGGTTTTACACAATATGCTCCTTAAATCTCGCGAGTGTCATTCTCTTTGAATTCTTGTTAATTGAACTCATATTTGAATTGATAAATTCATTGAAATCTGGAAAATAATTATTGAAATTATTTTGATTCATGTGGTATCATTATATTGTTGATGAGAACGTTGTGATGAGATTTTAATATGGCACGGATGTTGGGCACCCACCAAAATTCCTTTTTCCCGGGCTATGGCTTGATAAAGCATATACGGATGTGGTGAGGCCTGATGACCCGGTTAAAGTGTTGTTGAGAAATTATATTGATAAATGCTTTGAGATTTGCATTTCGATTTGAATATTCGTACTCGTGTTGTTACGTTTTATTCATCGCTAATATATATTTATTGAGCATCTTTCCTGTCGTATTGTGTACTTCCCCATATTTTCCTTTAGTGGCAGGTTAGCGCGGATTTTGGGGCGCTATGGAGATTGATTTTAGCGAGGATTGTTTGGGAAAGAATTGTATTATTTTAATGTATAGAGCTTTGGAGATTTGTATTTTATTCTCGAGTTATTTATTGTAATTTTAATTCGAGAGACTTGTTGTAATTGAAGAGATTGAGATTAGTGGATTTATATTATTGTGGGTTTATTTAGATGCTCTATACCTTGTCACTTGTGGATTTGGATTTATTTTATCGCATTAGCGCTCCGTTCGCTCTCCCCGGGCGGGCGGGGTGTTACAGTTTAATCTCGTCCCCGGTCATATGTTTAGAATAACCCGAGTCTAAATACCATCCAGATGAAGTGTGTTCATCTTTTAAAGCACTAATCACCACACTGCACTTCATTTGGGGTATTAGATCATCTCTCCTAACCCAAATTACTCAAGTTTTAAAAAGTTTGTGCTTATTAGCTTGCACATGATAAAATTTGCGCGCATCGGATTTTTATTGCGCTTTAAACTGATTTTTGGAAGATTGTTGACCATTTGGTTTAGTCATGAGTCTAAGACATTTCCTATGAATCTTTCTTTCAGTATTATATCATTTATTCCTATTTCGATAGTTAGAGTTCTTATCCGACTGTCTGGAAGGACGTAGTAATTTATGTTTTTCCTCGAATAGTTCATTTTTCTATACATAGGGGTGTAAGAAAAGTATTGTTATGGGTGCTTTTGAAAACAAGTTTAAGTGAAGTCCATAGACATCACAATAAGAGTAATAAAGGCGGCTCAAAGGTTTCTTATAATCTCTAAGCTCTTTAAAGATGGGTTTGTCGAAGTGTGGGGTTTCAGTCTTAGGTTTCTTTGAGACATATTGAAACGAGGACTCTCCTTGCCGTATGGGGGCAGACGTATTTAGTCTTAGATTCAACATTTGCCTTAGAATCACTTGACTCACCAATGTCTATCCATTTCTATTTTTTTTTTTTATCAAAATTAGTTTTTATAGCATTAAAATCTGGACAAGTTTCCACAGGTCTTTTACCATCGGACACAAACTTCACAGTTTCAAGCCTTTTAGTTTGTGTGTTAGTGTTGGGACAAAATCCTATGCTAGTTTTGTCCTCAAAATTAGTTTTACTTTCTGCAACACAATCTTCAAAACAATTGGAGTTATTTTCAAATTTTTCAAATTTTTTTAAGACGGTTGAAGCCTTTTCTTTTGATTGTTCCAATTCTAACAACATGGCCTTGTATTTCTTTTCCAGAATTTCATTTGATTCATAAAGATTCTTGATTTTATCAGAAAAAGCCTTAGTTTGAGTTTTATGGGCTAGATATTGATTAGTCTAGTCTTCAGCATTTTGTTTAACCACAAGACTAAGATATTTTATCTTTTCAGTCAAATCTTTAATCGTTCTTTCTAATCTAGTGCTCTTCCTAAGCATTTTAGTGTACTGTGTGTGGATGTCTGGAAGGTCATCATTATCAGACTCACTAAGTGTGGTGGGTGATTTGTCCCCTATCGATTCATTTTTTAAACTCACACACACATTGAGTTCGTCATTCATACGATCCCTTTGACTCACACACACGACAGTAGAGCTACTATTATCAGTATAACCATTATTAGCATTCTCAGGGCATAAAGCAGGTAAAGCATTATCAGGCACAGTCAAAGCATTATTGGGTAGACTCTCATCAATATTATCATCAGAATGTACTATCTTTGCAAAAAATGACATACATGGGTCAAATGTGTTAGATGATTCAGGCTCATCATCACCTGAATCGCTTGAATCATCCAATGTTTTGCACAAATTGGCCTTATTATGTTTTTTTTTTCCAGGTTGACCCTACACTTAATGGAAATGTGACCTATTTGACCACATCTAAAGCATTCAGACTTGATATTATCTTTATCAGGTCTGTTATTGTTGTTTTTGTGTTTCTCTAGTCTCCTCTCTTGAGGTCTGTCATTGGATTGATTTAAATAAGGAGCCTTTACTTGTTTAGGAGCAACGTTATTTCTAAACTTTAGTATTTTCTTAAAGTGTTTAGACATTAAGGCTATTTGGTTATCCAAATCATCCAAGTCACAGTCATCATCAGATTGCATTTCAAGATTAGGTATCACTTTAGATTGAAACATAACATTGGGACTACTGTTTTTCTTTTGACTTCCAAGAAGTTGTTTCTTATAATCCAATTCCATTTCCACAGTTCCTAATTTTCTACTGAGGAGTTCAGGGTTGAGATTTGGATCTTCCATTTCCTTAATTGCATATCTTTTACTGTCAAATTTCTGTGGAAGTGATCTTAGGATTTTAGAGACAATTTCTCTTCTGTCATAGACAATGCCATTTGCATGTATTTGTGTTATGACATCAGTCAGTTTGATATAAAAATCATCGAAGGTCTCAGTCTCTCTCATAACTAGGGTGTTATATTGTTGAATGAGCATTTGAGTCTTGGCAGCCTTAACACGTGTGTCACTTTCATGAGCTGTGACCAACGTGTCCCAGTCTTCCTTAGAAGTTGTACATATAGAGATTCTTTTGAACTCATGCTCATTTACAGACATGAATATTTCATTATTGCCTTTATTATTACAGAGGGAGGCCTGTTTCTCCTCTTTAGTAAATGTAGTGAGAAGTTTTTTTATTCTTGTTTCACTACCTTCTGCTATTGGTTTGGTAGGATAATCCTAGTTCTATGGTGTTACACACGTCATCTCCCAAAGACCCTTGGATGAACGCAATCATCCTTACTTTCCAGTAAGGAAAATTTGTCCCATTGAAGAGGGGAGGTCTGGTTAAGTTTCCCAGTCTCTTAAATTTCTCGTCTATAAGTTTTTATTTTCAAAACAGTTTCAAAAAACACAGGATTCTGAACAGTTGTTTTAAAAAAATAGAACCCACTCTGATACCAATTGAAATTCCCTTACTAGTTCATTTAACCAAAAGTTAAATCAGTTAAGAAGGGTCCGAATTATTTTCTTGAAGAAACTCTTTTATGAACAATGATGAAAACACAAGATGTATTTGAAAATGTTTTTGAACAAGAAATTTCAGTTACTAGGGATCTTAAATTTTTAAAAGAAATTTAAACACATATAGTAGTGATAATAAGAGTAAAGTAAGCATAAAAAACATTCACACAAGGCAATATTTTTTAACGTGGTATAACCCAATCAAACTCGGGAAAGATCCATGACTCGCACTACGGAGTGAAACAAAAATTCCACTAGAATGAGTTTTAGATTACAAGCAAGCAACATATTATCCACACAGATCAAACCTAATCTAAGTCAAGAAATTATACCAGCACTCCTGGTTGTTCTCTGACTTCTCTTTCTAGCTCTGATTTGTTGTCTTTAACGTTCTCCATGCTAAATACTTTGCTCCTTGTTTATGTCGACTCTTTAGGTCAGAGTCTCTTTACCAACACAACTTTAGTGTTGTTGTGTGAAAGTGTAGTGAAGTAATGTGCCTAACACATGCATGAAACTCACTCACACTTATACATAAAATATTCCTACAAATATACAAATTTATTCGAAATATGACACGCAAGAGTCTGAATTATCTTTCATTGAAAAATATACTTCTTATCAAGGTCAGATAAGAAAACAATCTTTCTATTAAAAAGAGACAAGATCCTATATGTCTCAGCCTTATTTCTTTACAAATTTATTTCACAAAATGTGAAATATAAACTGGGAGACATAAACGTTGTTAGATATGAAAAATCTTGAAGTCTGTTTTTCAAAAAAACTTAAAAACAGAAAAGGAGATTTGTTGGGTAACTTTTTGATAAAAATGTTTGAGAACTAAACCCAACAAAGAGATGATTTCTATATAAAGAAATCAGTCCTAACAACTAACATGACTATATCACTGTTAGTCAGATCTACAAGTCTCAATAGAGTGAAACGAGATCTGGACTTAGTGATGTGTTGGACAAGAGATAAAAACCAGAGAGGTTTTGAACACGATCGAACAGGAAACCTCCAAACTCTCAAAATAATTTATGGGAAAAATTGGATAGAGTTTCGTTTGGATTTCTCTCTCTCTCTCTCTCTTTTCTCTCTCTCTCTCTCTCTCTTTTTATTTCTCCCACTCTCAAACTGTCTAAAGATTGTAAATGAATGACCTTAAGACTCTATTTATGATAGACGATGGAAGGATATGGAAAGGGGTTGAAAATCAGGGACCAGGATTGCTTCGAGAAAATGGTTGTAAATCGCGCGGCTCACAAATCACCGCACTTAAATGTCCTCTGATTGGCTCAAATAGGTAAGACATGGGCAGAGGTAAAATGCATGCAGGCCATTGATGAATTCAAACCAATGGTCCAGATTTGATCTCAGGTATGCGAGAGTGAGAAAACACAATCTTATCCATCTAGTGTGCAACACGTGTAAAATGCAAATCAAGTTAAAAACGCATGTTTTAGGCTTTTAAATAATTCTAGTTTCTACCACAACATTTTAAGCCGGTTTTGGATTCTACCCGAGGCTAATTTTAGGAACTCTGAGATATTACAAATAAGCCCAAACATTTTTAAAAACCTAATTTTAATTGTTTAAAAATAGACTTTAAAGGTTCAAAAACTTCGTAAAAATCTTTAAAAATATTATAAAATGATTTTAAGCCAATGTGAACACACACACACACCTCATACACACAAAATGTAGAATAAATGAAGTCCTAGGTGTAGAGTTGTGTTGGTTATACTACCTTTTCAATCCATGATGTTGTTGTTGATATAGATCATGAAGAGGCATGAGGTTTAGGGTGGAATATAGGATGACCCAATTTTGTCTCTATTTCCAAACTAGATAAGCTCCTATATATTAGACTCAAGTGAGTTATATATATAGTGTGATTCAGGCTCCTACTGAGGTTACTGAGCACACTGTGGCCGAGACCTCTGAGAAGGTGGAGTTAACTGCAGGCAGTATTGGTGGCAACGATAATGAGGTTAAGACTCAAGTTTCGGCCAATGATCCTGCCGTACTTATCAATACCGATGTGCCCTTAGATGAGACGACTGCTCAAGAGAAAATAATTTAAATTCCTTGGGCGGCTGCCTGTGGCCATATCTGCCCTTGTTTGTATATTTTTTGGTTTGAACAATATTTTTGAACTCCAATATCATCTCAGAACAATTCTCTTGCTAAATTCTGAATGTATGAATATCTATTTCTGATGCACAATTACTTACTCATACTGCTTGCATCTTTATCATTTATTGCTTGTATGCTATGAACTTTCCCTCGTCTTTAGATGGGATCTAGATAAACCATAACCAAATTATTTTCAAAACTTTCCCTCATCTCATCCCTGGATGAGATGAGAGTAACCACAATCAAGTGATTTTTGTAATTTGAATTCACCAAATTGAGTCATATACTTGAATGATCAAAGTAAAGTGATTTTTGAATCGGGGGATCACCAAACAAGTGACGTTGTTCCCTAATCTCATCTCGTCCTTAGATGAGATGAGAGGAATCAAATTAATGGCTTCTGAATATAAATTCACCAAGTTAATGATGTTTTAAGGCTAACCACAATCAAGTGATTTTTGAATTTGAATTCACCAAATTATGGTGTTTAATCCAAATATCCTCTTGTCATTTTGAGAGTGTATGGAAAAGAGTCATCTCATCCATACACTATCGTCTCGACCGAGAGAGATTTTCTACCAACTTAATGATGTCTTAAGGCTAACCACAATCAAATGATTTTTGAATTTGAATTCACTAAATTATGGTTTTTAATACAAGTCCCCTCGAGTCGTTTTGAGAGTGTATGGAGAAGAGTCATTTCATCCATATACTGTCATCTCGGCCGAGAGAATTTTTCCACCAAGTTAATGATGATTTACGGCTAACCATAATCAAGTGATTTTTTAATTTAAATTCACCAAAGTATTGTGTTTAATCCAAGTTCCCTCTCGTCGTTTTGAGAGTATATGAATAAGAGTCATCTCGTCCATACACTATCGTCTTAGCCGAGAGAGAGATTTTCCACCAAGTTAATGATGTTTTAAGGATAACCAAAATCAAGTGATTTTTTAATTTGAGTGTTTTTCACCACCTTAGTGATGTTATCACATTACTTCCCCCTCTCGGTGTTGTTGAGAATCCATGGATGAGGTCAGCCCCGTATGGATTGTCATATCACTGAGAGTGAGTTGATGTTCTATAGCTTAAGATAAGTTGAAACATATAATTTAATGAAATCATACGGAAAATATAAGGGAACACTTGGTTTTTCATTCATAACTTTTCCATATACTTTTTTTTATACAATGATTAATCCTTAATATTTACAAAATTTTACTGGTAGTATCTCTTTAAGTGGTCAGCATTCCAAGGGTTTAAGAACTGCTCTGCCTTTAGATTTTCAAGTCGATAGGTCCCTGGGAAAACTTCATTAGTAACTTTGTAGGGTCCATGCTAGGTGGCATGGATTTTGTTCGTTTTTTTCCAAGTATTTTTCAAAACTAAATCCCCCACATCTATCGGCCTAACCTTCACCCTCTTATTGTAGAATTTTATTGCAAATTGCTGATAGTCAGTTTGCCTAACCTCAACATCTTCTCTTGTCTCCTCAATCAAATCAAGATCAAGTCTTCGTTCTGCCATATTCTCTTCTGGGTCGTAGGTCTAGACTCTATGAGTTGGAAGACCAATATTTGTCAGCACCATAGCTCCTAAACCATACGCAAGAATGAATTGAGTTTCTGTCGTTGGGGTTTGTTTTATCATCCTATAGGCCCATAGGACAACATACACCTCTTCGGTCCTTCTGCCTTTGGCATCCTCCAAATATTTCTTGATCCCATCAATAATTGTCCTATTCCTCACCTCAATCTGACCATTGGACCGAGGTTGGTCGAGAGTTAAGAAGATCTGTTTGATGCCAACCTTCTTGCAATACTTCTTTAAGGGTATGTTCTTAAATTGTTTCCCATTATCTGAGATGAAAGTATTGGGTAGGCCGTACCAATAGATGATGTTCTTCTAAATAAATTGGAAGGTCTTCTTCTCCGTTATGGTGATCATAGCCTCGGCTTCCACCCAATTGGAAAAGTACTATATCTCCACAATCAGATACCTGTAGTTGCCCATGAACCTTGGTAATGGTCCCACCAGGTCAATCCCCCATACTGCAAATGGCCACGAGGAGGTGATAGACATTTGAGGTTGATGATACTGATGAGGGATAATGGTAAATATTTGGAATTTGTGTAAGGACATTTTTGTCCATTATCAATTTGTATGTCGTACGCCGTTACACCGTTGAAGAAACTCAAGATCGCATCTACATCAACGGATCCGAATATCAAAGCATCTTCAACATCATAGCCTCTGCGAGAATGAACTTGGTAAAATTTTGTTTTTACGTTCCTTAAAGTTCATATTTAGTATTGGGAAATTTTTATAAAATGTTTTTTATAAAAATAAGAAGTTTTTTCAAGAAAAATGAGGCTTTTTAAAGGATTTTATTTTTCTGGGAAAACCGGACCGGTCCGCCCTCTACCCGGACCGATCCGCCTTGCTCGAAGTCCAGTAGACCCCGGATCGAATGCAAACCGATGAAGCAGAAATACCCGAACCGATCCGTCCTCATCCGGACCGATCCGCCTCTTAATAAAAGAACCGATCCGATCAAATCGGACCGATCCGCCCTCAATCCGGACCGGTCCGCCTGGGATAATTACGGACAACCCCAATTTTTGAAAACTCTTTCCTTGGTTTTCTTATTTATACCAACTTCGGGAGAGTTATTTTTAAGACTTTTCAACACGATTTTCAGAGTCCTAAATACTCTAAGTCTTCACCTTTTTGATGTGCCAAACATCTTTTTGATTCACACACAAAAATCCCAATTACTTTTGTGAATCTTTTGGAACCCTAGAACACAAACTTTGTTGTTGTTCATCTTTGTGGAGAGATCTTTGCAACCGAGGGCTGCGTGTCATTGCTGAGGGAGTCTCTACAAAGTTTATGGCTGCGTGTCATTGAGGAGAGCTGCGGTTCGTCCTTCGTTGTTTGGGCTGCGAGTCCTTGGAGGGTGCTGCGTGTATTCTCTTGTTGAGTTCAAGACTGCGTGTCTTTGTGGGTTGGCTGCGCGTTGATCCATTGCAGATTTTTCTATGTAATTGTAAGTTGCGGCTTGTATATTCATAGTGAAATAAAGGTTTTACCCAAAGGGGTTTTTTCCTGAATTCTGTGTCTCAGCATATTTTTTGTGTCACATGCTTTATTTATTTATCGGTTGACACACGCACCTTAGATGAATGTTTAGGGGCTGAAATTAAATAAGTGTGCTATATTAGAAAGTTGCGAAGTTAATAAATTATCACACGTTCTCAAATTGGTATCAGAGCAGGTTACGCTAATTTATTGCGTATTCCTATTTTCCGCAAAATCGTGTGATATTGATTTTTTTTGAAAAATCAGTTTTGTGAAAATTCGCATTTTTTTCTATGGAGCACTTATATAATCAAATGCCTATTTTTGATGGGTCTAATTATGCCTATTGGAAAGCTCGTATGAAATCGATTTTAAAATCTATTGACGAGCGGGTTTGGTTGCTTTGCAAAAATGGTTGGACTCCTCCCACGGTCACTGTTATTAACATCACCTCTCTAAAACCCGTGTCAGCCTGGACTGAGGATGATTATAAGTTGTCCAATTTTAACTCCCGTGGTCTGAGTGCTATTTCTGGTGCTATCACTCCTGATGAGTATCGCCGAATCATGACGTGCTCCACGTCTAAGGAGGCTTGGGATGTTTTGAAACTGACACATGAGGGTACGAACGCTGTTAAAGAGTCTAAGTTACAAAATCTGGCCACCCAATTTGAGACTATCACCATGTCTGAGTCCGAATGCTTTGATGAATTTTATGCACGTTTGTCGGACATTGTTAACACTAGTTTTAATTTGGGTGAGGTGATTGATAACACTCATGTCGTTAAAAAGATTTTGAGATCTCTCCCAAAACTCTTTATTCCTAAAGTCATTGTTTTGAACTCTTTGGGAAATTTGAAATCACTTAAGTTGGAAGAACTTGTAGGAGATCTTCAAACCTATGAGATTGACATGTTTCCCAAAACCACTAAGGCTAAGGATAAAGGAATTGCTTTAAAGACTCATTTTAAGAAAAAGAAAGAAAATGTTTGTGAGTCCGATTCTGAGGGAGATTTTGATTTTAATGATATGGCCTTGGTTGCAAAAAATTTTAAAAAATTTCTCAACATGAACAAAAATAATTCTTTGAATAAAAAGAATTTTTTTGAGAAAAATAAAAAGAAAGGAAGGGCCAAAGAAAGTGGTGAGAGGGAAAAAGAGAATAAATCCGATGAGGAGTGTGAGGAAGATTTTGAGAACATCACTTGTTTTGAATGTGGGGGTAAGGGACATAAGTCGTTTGAGTGTCCTACGTGGCTTAGAAAGAAAGGAAAGAAAGTAGCTATGCCCACCACACTTAGTGATAGTAGTGAAGGTGAGGGTGATGAGACTAGTGGTGAGAAGTTTGTAGCTTTTTCTAGTCGTGTGAGCACACCCACCTTGTCCCACAATAGTGCACACGAAAGTGATAGTGATGGTTTGAGCGCTTCAAGTGAGGGAGAAGTGAGAGTGAAAGTGGAGATGAAAGTGAGCTCCAAAAAGCTTTCAGAGATTTGTACACCGAGACCTTGAAAACAAAGAAGTATAATAGGGATTTAGGTCGTCGGGTTTTAGATTTGGAGAAAGAGAAGGAGGTTTTGAGAAAGGAAAAGTGTGATTTGGCCGACATGTTGTCTAGTCTGACGACACGTGTATCCCAACTCGAGAGTGATCTCGAACGTGCCCGGGAGGTCAAAGTCAATTTTCTGAACGCACCTAAGAAGTTTGAAAAGGTGGTTCTTAAGGGTAAAGGTGAGAAGTTAGGAATAAGTCATGACGGTGCTTCTTCTTCCCAATTAGCACCCGAGCCGGTTCCCACTTTAGTGACAGTTTCACATGTGTCTCACCCTAACCCACCTAGGCGTCCCATTCCTATTAGGAAAGTGCGTCCTAGAGTTTTTGAGAGAGGTGTTCCTAGGCCTATTTATGTTTGTTCCCATTGCAAGAGGAGAGGACACCTTAGGGAATTTTTCTTTAAGTTGGGTTATGTGTCACGTTTTGCTTCTACACGTGTTTCTGGCACACATGCACCCACACATGATACTTTACATGCTCCCGGAGACTACATGAGCGAGTTTGCACATTTAGGTGAGCAAGTTAAGTTCTTAGTCAAAGCTTCACAAGAATTGATGGAGGTTTTTCATAAGCTGTCACCACCTTTGGAAAACCCCTCTGCACCTAATGATTGAGGTTTGACTTGTTTACTAGCATAGGGTGATTTTCATGATGACATTGCTTGCCTATTGCTAGTATGTATCATTTTTGTATACATTTTTGTTTTGAAAATTTTTGAAAAATACAAAAAGATTTTATTTTGACAAAAATTTTTGAAAAATCCAAAAAAGATTTTTGTATTTTGTTTGCACCGTTTATGGATGAACACTTAGGATGACTAAGTCACAACATCATTCCATTATTTTCATGTGACTATTTGATAGTGTTTTGAGACAATAGGTCAATTCATCCATGTGCTTTATAATGTTTGGAGTCATTAAGATGTAATTAAGTGTTACTTCCTACATGTTTGACTCATGTTTCCTTTATTGCACACATGCACAGATTTGTTTGATTATTGTGCTTGTCTTATCACATGTTGGTTGGGTGTTTTCACTTCAATCCCGTCCTTAAAACGAACCAAGCGCGATAAATTTGATAAGGAAATTGTGCATATAAAAACCGTTTTGTGAGTTTGTGTGCTTTCTTTAAAAATGGGGAAGGGCTGCGAAAGGTTCATTTTACCTTTGCGAATACTAAGCCACCGTTAAATTGGACCTAAAAAATTGAGGAATTTTATTATCCGAGGTCCAAAGAGGTTAAAAGAGCCCGAAAAAATTTAAAGGCAATAAAAAGAAATTCATGCCAATTATGGGCCATTTAGGTTTTTGCACCAATTCTCCAAAGTTTGAGAATTTAGATTACCTCTAAAAGAAAATATATATGAGGGAGTTTGGTTGGAGATTTAAAACGGGTTTGCACGTCCTTGATATGCTTGAAAAATGCGCTATATAGTTTTGGACGTTATTGGTGTGGGAATCATTTGACTTTAATTTGTTGATTTGCATAAGACGATGTCATCTAAATTCAACAATTTTTACACCTAAGGATACCTTTGATGTTCATTCGTTAGGAGTACACGCATGCATCGTGCACATATGATTGATTGCGTTGATTTACCTATCGAATGTGTTCACACCCATTCATTCCATTTCCATGACTTGGTTGTTTGAGTCTAAATCCATGGTGTGATTTTTGTATCATATTGTTCATATTGATATCCTATCTTTGTATGAAAAATCAAAAAAACAGTTTGTGTTTTTTTTTGTATACCATGACACCCCGATTTTTCTTATTTGATTCATTCTTCTCATTTGTCTATTTGGGGACATCATAAAAAAAGGGGGAGAAAGAATTATCATATTATGGGGGAGAGTTTGAATATAGCTTATGTTTTTATCATATATTGGTATCCATGTTTATCTCATTTCAAACTCGATATGTCACGTGGTATTTGCTTTGTCTCATGTGTGTAGGTATGAAGATTGAAGATCAATATGTTGCACACCCTGATGAGAAAAGTTTTGAGATTTGATGATTGTTGAAGATTGAAGAACAAACGATGAAGATTTATACCTTTGTATCTTTCCATCTTTAGGGTTCATGGGAGGGTAGATTTGTATAGGTCATAAGTTGATAATTCGGATATTTTTTATGTATGTACCGGCATAGACATAGGGGGAGATTTGTAAGGACATTTTTGTCCATTATCAATTTGTATGTCGTACGCCGTTACACCGTTGAAGAAACTCAAGATCGCATCTACATCAACGGATCCGAATATCAAAACATCTTCAACATCATAGCCTCTGCGAGAATGAACTTGGTAAAATTTTGTTTTTACGTTCCTTAAAGTTCATATTTAGTATTGGGAAATTTTTATAAAATGTTTTTTATAAAAATAAGAAGTAAGTTTTTTCAAGCAAAATGAGGCTTTTTAAAGGATTTTATTTTTTTGGGAAAATCGGACCGGTCCGCCCTCTACCCGGACCGATCCGCCTTGCTCGAAGTCCAGTAGACCCCGGATCGAATGCAAACCGATGAAGCAGAAATACCCGAACCGATCCGTCCTCATCCGGACCGATCCGCCTCTTAATAAAAGAACCGATCCGGTCAAATTGGACCGATCCGCCCTCAATCCGGACCGGTCCGCCTGGGATAATTACGGACAGTCCCAGTTTTTGAAAACTCTTTCCTTGGTTTTCTTATTTATACCAACTTCGGGAGAGTTATTTTTAAGACTTTTCAACACGATTTTCAGAGTCCTAAATACTCTAAGTCTTCACCTTTTTGATGTGCCAAACATCTTTTTGATTCACACACAAAAATCCCAATTACTTTTGTGAATCTTTTGGAACCCTAGAACACAAACTTTGTTGTTGTTCATCTTTATGGAGAGATCTTTGCAACCGAGGGCTGCGTGTCATTGCTGAGGGAGTCTCTACAAAGTTTTATGGATGCGTGTCATTGAGGAGAGCTGCGGTTCGTCCTTCGTTGTTTGGGCTGCGAGTCCTTGGAGGGTGCTGCGTGTATTCTCTTGCTGAGTTCAAGACTGCGTGTCTTTGTGGGTTGGCTGCGCGTTGATCCATTGCAGATTTTTCTATGTAATTGTAAGTTGCGACTTGTATATTCATAGTGAAATAAAGGTTTTACCCGAAAGGGGTTTTTTCCTGAATTCTGTGTCTCAGCATATTTTTTGTGTCACATGCTTTATTTATTTATCGGTTGACACACGCACCTTAGATGAATGTTTATGGGCTGAAATTAAATAAGTGTGCTATATTAGAAAGTTGCGAAGTTAATCAATTATCACACGTTCTCAATTTGTCACATTTCTTGACATAACCGGCTATATCTTTAGCCAAGGTCGGCCATCAATACCCCTGAGTGATGATCCTCTTAGACAATGATCTTCCTCCTATATGATTGGAGCAAGATCCTTCATGAACATCCTTTAAAATATACTCCACCTCGGTCGGATGGACACATCGGAGTAGGGGTAAGAGGAATCCTTTCTTCTATAGAATGTCCCCTAAGATAGAGAACTTCATAAATTTATACCTCAGTTTCCTCCTCTCAGCCTTGGAATCAGGTGGCTCACCATATATGATGTATTGAGTGAGTGGATCCATCCAAAAAGGTTCCAAATCTAGGTTGAAGTAAAATTCTAGCTTAGTGTCGTCCTCTTCCACTGCAGGCCGATGAAGTTTCTCCATTGGAACAGAACTTCTGATCTCGATTCTTATAGCTTAAGCCAATCTTTCCAATGCATTGGCTCGGTTGTTGTCTAGACGAGGTATCCTTTTAATCTTGATCTCTCCAAAGTTTTTGGTCATCTTCCTCACCCTTGCCAGGTATTTGGCCATTATGTCGTCCTTTGCCTCATATATGCCCAAAATCTGGATCAACACCAATTGGGAATCACTGTGGACTCAGAGTTGGCCAACGTTAAGTGCTTTAGCAAGGGAGAGTCCAGCCAAGAGTGCCTCATACTCAGATTCATTGTTTGAGGGTTTGAAGTCGAGCCTCAGAGTGTACTCGATATCTGTCCCATTTGGGGCCAACACTATCAGGTCAGCACCACTTCCACTTTTACAAGAGGACTCTTCTATAAATAAGCTCCATATGGTTCCTCCCTCTGAGAACTTTCCTTCTTCGATGACTCCACTTTTCATAAAAAAAATTATTTGTGTTGGCCACGACAGGACTTGTAACCCTCATCTCGGCTTGAACTGGGCCCTCGTACTCTTTCTCTTGCTCTGGCTCTGGCTCTGGCACTAGAATAGTCAAATATTTATCTTTGGCCTCATCCCAGGTGAACTCGGCCATAAAATCTGCTAGATCCCCCCCTTTGATCGATGTCTTGGGCTAATATACTATGTCGTATTCTCCCAATTCAATAGACCAATCCATATGCCTACCCAATTTCTCAGGTTTATGGATGACTTGCGTAAGGGGGCAGTCAGTTAGAACGACCATCGTAGGAGACGAAAAATAGGGCTTTATCTTTCTTGAGGCATGGATGAGAGTATAAGCTAGTTTTTTCATTTTAGGATATCTCTGCTCGGCCACTTTAAGGGCCTTACTGTTGAAGTAGACTAACTTATGTATCCCACTGTCGTCTCGTATAATGGATGCACTGATGGCTCAATCAGACACTGCCTGATATAGATATACCTTCTCTCCTTGAACCAGTAGAGATAGCAAAAGCATAGAGCCGAGGTAATTCAACTCTTGAAAGGTTCTCCCACACTCTTTGTCCCATTCAAAATGCATTTGTCTGTTTCCCTTGAGACGAACCTATTCAATGCGGAGACTCATATTGGTAATCTCTGAACCTCTTTGATTGTCTTAGGAGTCTTAATCTCCACTAGGTCTTTAATCTTCTTGGGGTTGGCTTAAATCCCCCACTGATTCACAATGAAACCCAAAAACTTACTTTCCCCCACTCCGAAGACACACTTGGTGGGGTTAAGTTTCATTATGTACTCATTCATGGTGTTAAAATTTTGCTCAAGGTCAACCACATGAGTGTCGACCTTGAGACTCTTCATCAGCATATCATCAACATAAACCTCCATGGACTTTCCAATATGGTCTTCGAATATCTTGTCCACTAACCTCTAATATGTGGCCCCGACATTCTTCAAACCGAATGGCATGACCTTGTAACAATATGTCCCTTTGTCTGTAATGAAGGAGGTCTTCTTAGCATCGAACAAGTCCATGAAAATTTAGTTGTGGCCTGAGTAGGCATCCATAAAGCTCATCGGCTCGTGACCTGCGATTGCGTCTACCACCTGATCTATCTTTAGTAGAGGGAATTTGTCTTTGGGGCATTCCTTGTTTAGATCCATAAAGTCAACACACATTCTCTACTTGCCATTAGACAAGGCACAATGATCTTGTTTGATATCCACTTTGGATAGATGAACTCCCTCATGAACTCTGACTTTTGAAGCTTCCTAACCTCATACTGGATGACCTCAAACTTCTCTATGGAGTAGATCTTCCATCTCTTCTTGACAGGTTTTGCATCCTCGTCCACATTCCACTTGTGGCATCAGATTTTGGGATCAATTCTTAGCATGTCTTTATGGCTCCATGCGAAGATGCTCTGTCTCTCCTTGAGTAGATTTATCACCTCATCTTTGACCTCTCTCTTTAGGGCCTTACCGATCTGGATGGTTTTTGATAGCTCGTCCTCATTGAGGATGATGGATTTTACCTATTCCGCAGCTTCGCCCTTCTTCAATTTCATCTCGTCCCCAGGGTTGAGAGTATTAATATTGTAGATCATTGTTTTTTTATGATCTTCCCTCTCCTTAACTGATTTGAAGTAGCATTCGTTTGCCATCATCTAATCACCTTGAACTTCCCCTTCTCATAAGGAGTTGGGAATTTTATCATCTGGTGTACAGTCAAGGGCACGACCTCAAATTCTTTGAGGGCTACCCATCCCAAGATAATTTTGTAAGATGAGTAGACATTTTCATCCATGACAAAGAAGTTAATTTTCTTGGTGAGTCTCTTCGGCCAGGCATTTCCCATCATAACGTCCATCTCATACATTCCCAAACGGTGGTCCTTCTCCCCGTTGAAGCCTACTAGAGGATGATGATAGGGAACGAGTCTCTTCTTTCTAAGTCCCAAACCTTTGAAACACAGCCAAAACATGACATCGACCGAGCTCCCCCATAGACCATTATCATAAGCACATCAAATCCATGCACCCGAATTGAAACCACTAGAGGGTTATCATGGGGGGTTAAGATTCCCTTAAAATTAAGACTTGAAATACCCACAACTAGGGTATCCATATCTATCTTATTTGTATTTTCCACCTTTGAGTCTTTCTCAGTTAGATTCATTACCTCGGCTTTGGAATTGCTTTAGCCTCGTCTACATGTTCTTTTTGATCGGCCACCTCCGTTCCTCCCCCAGTGTTTCGTTCAAAAATCATCTTGAAGTCGCTGGAGATCGTGTGAAGATGACCTTTTGGGGTAACATCCTTCGGAGGAAGATCGAGGTCGAACTCATCATCATCATCTGAGGCATTGTAATCTTTGTTTGATAGTTCATCCTCTTTGCACGTGTCGGCCCTTTTCATCCTGGGGTCGTCTCAGCCTCCCCTATAATTGCCCTTATCCACGTACTTTCTCAACTTATTGGACTTCAGCATCTTCTCAATTTCATCCTTGAGAGCAAAATATCTCTCAGTGGTGTGCCCATGGTCTTGGTGGAATTTGCATCATAAGTTCTTGTTCCTCTTGTGAGGGGAGCTTTCAACTTTTTTGGCCACCTCAGTGACCATTAGTTCTTGATCTCATTCAGAATATGCTCTGAGCTGACTGTCATTGGGGTGTAGTCAGCTAACTTATCATCCAATGACCTCTTCTTTCTATCCTTCCCCTTGAACATCTGGAACTTAACTACGCTACTAGTTCCCTTATCCTTATCTGCTTTTGCATCCATGGCCTCCTCCGCATTCATGACCCTACCGACCATAGCCTGAAGTTCATCCATGGACTTTGGAGGATATTCGAACAGCTTCTATATGAGCTTTCCTTTTTGTATCCCTCCTATTAGGGCTGTTATTGCCATGCTCTCCTCATAATGTTCAACCTATATCCTTTCATTATTGAAGCGAGCAATGTACTCTCTCAGAGTCTCGTCTTTGCTTTGCTTGACATATAGTAAGTGGGTTATCTTCTTCCTCGGCTTCACCCCAAAGCATAAGTTATGTATAAATCTCTCCGCCAACTATTTGAAATTCTCAATTGAGTTTTTAGGAAGAGAGGCGAACCACACATGGTCAACTCCCGTCAAATTAATGGAAAAAGCATGACATCTCATCTCGTCCGAGACCAAGTAGATCTCGACCATGAACTGGTACATCTCCACATTATGGACATGATTAATGCTCCCATTATACTTTGGGGTGACCACCGGTGGCTTGAACTTGGCCGGTGTTGGATAGCTTACGACCTTTAACATAAAGATGGAGCCCTCAGTATATCCCCTCTGCATAGGGTCTCGACTCTTCATAATGTCCCATATCTTATCCTCCAATCTCTGTATAGATTCATTCCAAGGCCTCTCGGCCATAACAATTATCTCTCTCCCTATTGGGATTATATTATCCCTCACCCATTCTCTGTTGGATGGATGAACTGAGGGTTCTCAACCAGTCATCCTGTGCCGACTGTTAACCTCCATTTGTTCCTCATCTCAGCCTCTATAGGGTCTGTGGCCGTCGCATCTTTTATTTCTTCTGAACCCAGCAATAATTATGGATCAGGAAAGACGATTTCTCAAGTCCTCTTGTGGGTCGAGCCTCTCAAAGGACGACCCCCTGCTCAATCTGTGTAAAACAGATACCCTTGGTCTATAATCTCGGCCTGGCCTACCTTCTCGACTCGACCTACATTGCCGGTCCCTGCTCTAATTCACTGGATAGACAATACCTCAGATATGTGGTAAGTTTCCTAGTATTTCCTATTGTTCTCATCCTCAATCTGGTCGTCTCCAACCAAATCATCATGAAGTTCTTGACCTTGCCTCCCCAGGCATAAATGCCTAGGGTCAGCAACATCTCTCTGTCTCTGATGAGGAGGAAGATCCTTGTGTGGTGCTTGGGGTGGTCCCCTGGCTGGTAAATCTGGAACATCCTATCTGGCAGTCGGAGTTATAAACTCATCTTCGACGCCGACACGCCTAGCCAATAGATTTTGGCTGAATGCAGTGAACTGGTCTTGTATCTAGCATTGGTTGGCGATAAGTGAGCGAAGAGACGCTACTACCTTAACCATTTCTGACTGAGGTGGGGCTTGTCTGGAGCTTGGGACAACCCCTGGAAGTGGTAAAGCTGATGCCATTAAACTCAGGTGACCATAAACATCAAGTGTTGTATGAGGTAAATGGAAGCTGGAGAAAACTCAAACCAGAGCTCTTTCAACGGTGGTTCAAGCCCAAATAAAGGTGGGGTTGGACTACCACAAGATAATCCGGTGAAGAGTGAGCTGGAATACGAACGAGATTATGATCTATGTTTCTCACAGACGACACCAAAGTGATGATGCTTGCAATAATAACACCAAGTTAAGGTGAATTATAAGCTCAATATCAGACAATCAATGGTGTAATAACACAGTATATATAGAAAAGAATTGAGGATAAGAGGATGAACACAATGATGTAAGTGGTTCAGCCAATCAGGCCTACTCCACTGTGCGGGTGAGTGTAAGTACACCATCAAAATAGAGCTCTAGTGCACTAGTTTACAACACTTAAGCGTTCTCTCTTTTCTATATACAAATGGACAAAGTTTGGCTAGGGTTTTTATATTGCGATCCCTTCTCATAAAGAAGGTAAAGGGTATATATAGTGTGCCCCCAAGCATGTCCTCTCACAAGTCCCCAATTAAGTTTTGACACATGTCCCATAAAATGTTCAAGTAATGATAAGGTAAATATCCTTCACGTGCATGGAAATGTTGTTATAACGATTTTATCCACGTAGGGCTTGAAGCCCATGCACACAATCCCACGCGTGATCCATTCCATGTGACTTGGTAGATGATAACATACCTTTGAGAGATGAGGTGTCATCCTGGATGAGTACAAGACCTCCAGGGTGCTATTGGGTTGCATGCCGACAACTCTCAAGTATAGTCTTGGCTGACTTACATCAGGCCGAGATGAGAATGAACCAAGGTCTGACGATATGTCGGCTTTCCATAGGCAGACGAGATAAGGCATCAGGTCCAACAAGGTGGTGCGATCTCGACCGAGTACGGGACGAGACTGATGAGCGTTTCAGGATGGCTCAAGTGAGCATGTTTTGTGAGGTCGGATAGGCCTGAGACTGGGTTTCATATCGACATATTAGTAATGCGTATGCATTCAATAGCCCTTATACCCGTTCGAGAGTCATTACCCCTATAATGAGATCTCTTGAATTGTCCCGTTTGGATAGTTTGGGACAACATAGTTTCTGTATAAGTATACTTAGTGGCTTAAACTTTTTACTTTTGGTGGAAGTTTTTTTGTCATCTCTTAATGTTCTATGGGTACATACTAAATTATGCGGTGTTAAGTGTTATTTCAATTGACCAATTAAAATAACACTTACACTTGCGAATCTACGTCATGTACTTAGAGAACTATAGGGATATGCTGCTAAATTTTCCTCAAATTGATACAATGTGCATGAACTGCTAAGTATAATACCAAAATATGAGGTCTTGAATGGGATAGGACCACTCACCCTTTAGAGAGATGGAGGAAATATGCAGTCTTAAGTGTGTGTATTCTGAAATTAATATTTGTTTATTGACATTGGTATTCTGAAATTAAAATTTGTATATTGAAATTGGTAATTGGTATAAATTGATTGATAGTGGGTTTACCCTTATAACTCTCGCTCTCTCAAATTGCAGCAATGACGACCCCCTTTCCTCTTCCTCACATATTTCGGCGACCATCTCTCTCTCTCTCTCTCTCTCTCTCTCTCTCTCTATATATATATATATATATATATATATATATATATATATATATATATATATACACACACACACACACACACACACACACATGTATATGTTTGTGCTCATAAATTGTTATAGAATACATGTGTGCACGCACCACGAAAGCAAGTGTTATATAACAAGTAATGAGTGTGAAAAGTAATACGTAATTTTATAGAAGTTGATTTAGAGTAAATTTACACCTACCTAGATAATAGTAACGAGAACCGTAATAGATAGTAGTGACACCGGGTTATCAATCCTTTATAAAAATAAAATAGGAATCTCATTTGGTTCATTCTTATCATCATTGTCGAAAACGTTTCAAATTAATAACCACCTACATTTTAAATAAACCGATGCCAAATTTCATCTTTCATTAAACAACTACATGAAAAAATAAATACAATAACAAGACCATCCACGCAGTAATAAAAATTTGAATCAATCACAAGATAAATAAGTGAATAAATAATACCGAATAAACCTTTGGCTCCCGATACAAAAATCCAACTATGAATCTAATGAATAAAACAAAAATCCAAATAGAATACTTAATAATAAATCCTACTCTAGGACTGAATGATTTAAGCGTCAACGAAAATCCTGTAAGCCTCCACAAGTGCTGTAGCTACGCATCCCTGAAAAGAATCCTCAAATTTGGCGTCCTTGTGGATGGACACCTTAAAGGTTTTGGAAAATAGATTTGATATGGGTCAGAGCCCAAGAAAATCATTTGAAATGTTTTTGCAAGTATTTTAAATCACAGTTTAAATCAGTTATTAGATACACATGTTAGTTCAACGTACACTCCCTTGAGTTCCTTACCTCTTAACTAATGTGCACGTTGAACAAATGATCCGAGATTTGAGGTAAGGAACTCAAGGGAGTGTAAACCTCAAGGTGAGGAACAAATGACCCG
Organism: Sambucus nigra; assembly: GCA_949130495.1. Classification (NCBI taxonomy): domain Eukaryota; kingdom Viridiplantae; phylum Streptophyta; class Magnoliopsida; order Dipsacales; family Adoxaceae; genus Sambucus; species Sambucus nigra. The sequence continues at coordinate 4,680,160 of OX422207.1, read as the reverse complement.
AGATACTAATATGCACGTCGAACAAATGATGCCGACCAAAGGTTTTGCATTTTTCTGCACAATTAACCCGTAATTTGGTTTATAACCCCAAATCCCAAAATTAGGCTAATGGGCCAAGTCCAAATGACCCGAACACCCCCGTATAAGCTTAGTTATGACGAAAATTGCCTCTAAATCCAAATACTACACACGAGTATACTATTTTGACCTTTTCAGAATCAACCGTGACCTCAAAATTACCATTCGAGTCATTCTAAAATAATTTCCCTTCTCGACCTCAAATAGTCCACCTACGACGCTCGGTTGAGATATAACGTCATCACGTCGATATCGCTTGCTATGGCGTAAAACAATTATTTACTATTTACTTAGTAATTTTCTACAACCATTAATCGTTATCTCACCCGATTAATATTTTAATCAACATACAATAATTAATTCAATTAAATTACGGCACACGTGTAATTTAAAAATACCCGAATTAATTAAATCATAAATATTTTGAAATATGGGGTGTTACATTCTCCCCCCCTAACAAAGGAATGTCGTCCTCAAAATTTGGATAAATCTGGTACTAACAGCTTCAGATATAACCTCACACAACATTCGCCTATTCCTAAAGTTGAAAATTATTCTGATGTTCCCGCTACACCTCTACTAACGGTATCCTTCAGTCTGAAGATATATACACTACCATTCAATCTCGTGACCAATCTGCTTTAGTCACCTTACTCTAAAATATTTCATCCTTTTATTTACCAATTCACCTTGGTGACTACTCAACACATTACCATTTTGCCCAACACTTCCCACTATGACGGGTCTATATACTAACGACTATAACGTTCTTCCAGCTAGGAGAAAACTCTAATATCTCTAGGTGACAACTCCCTTATTCAACTAATTTTATGTTTTACACATACCTTTACCCATTCTCTGATTGTATATCATACTAAAAATCCAACTAACTAGGGCACCCATATACCCTATATACAGCGCATAACTGCACAAATCAACTGAATGTAATAGACTTGTTTTAAAATAGGCCTTGCACACTTGGCATGAATATACAATAAGGTTATAATCAACCACCCTATAATAGCATCTTAATCATTCCCTAGGTTGCCCCACCGATCTACTTATGGTGTAAATGTTCTACAATGTTTTCTCACATCAACACTATACGACTATACGACCTTAAATCGAAATATAACTGTTAACTCATAGTTATAACTACATATATGTATAATAACTAAGGTACTAAACCCATATACTAAAGACTAAACATTTCCAAACTCTCGACGTTCGCTAAGTTTCATGTGTGGGATGTATTGCAAAGCGAAATCCAAATAAGGAACCCCCCGATACACTACTAACTAACATTATCGGTCGTTGAGATCCGTTAGGCCCTCAGTGCATAACCTATACCCCCAAATCCCACTCTCATGACATAACAAGTCTACTCGTCCACTCTCATGTCACTAAAGGAGGTATATAACATGACTCTCTTACTATCACTAAGTTCTTAGCGTTATATAAATAACGAATTATATCTCTCCACTCGACAATGAACACAATGCACCCTTAATCACATCAGTAAAAAGTCCCTACGCATTGGGATCAAATGTAACAAGATAACATACTCACCGAAGTCTACGATACCGTATAATATATATGCGCAGGCTCAACTCTCTGTCAGTTATTTCCTCGTAAAATAATATATCTCACCCTGGAATAACAAGCACGATAGTATTATCACAAAATCTACTACCGCTCAAACCCTCGATATCCAGTCACTACACACGATTATAATAAACTCTAGTTTCCTAACTCTAAAAAGTAACAAATCATAACATGAAAATCCTCTTAGTGCCCACACCCGCTCCTCTACAAGCGACACCAAAGATCCCCGCTACCCAACGGTAAATACATTCATAATAAAGTTAATACAACCAACACACCCACTAAATATGACTCACACTCGAATTTTAGTACTAACAATCATATATTGTGACGCAACCATATCACCTGAACTAATCCTGTACACGTAAGGAGGAAACAAAAATATTATCTCCATTTTCCATCTGCCTCGCTTGATCGTCGGGTCCCTGAACGTAATTCTCACATCAGAACTGACCCATGATTTGCTGTAATGGTTGTACATCTAGGACTTCGTCCTATGTTTGCCCCTGCCTTGCTTTGGGCAATCCCTTATTTTATGTCCCACACACCCACAAGTGAAACATCGACTAAAAAAATCTCCCTACCTTTGACCATGGCCTTGATAACCTCCCCCATTGTTGCTTTGGCATTGACGGTCCTAAGGAATGTGCTTCTATTGCTGTTGAGGACCCTATTGGCCCTGTGTGAAACCCTGACTCTCAGGTTGGTAAATTCCTAGCCTAAACCTCTTGGAATCATCCCCCCACTGAGAATCCTTCCCCTGATGTCTAAACACTTATTGTTGCGGTGCCCCACTAGTACCTCTCCCTCCTACTCCAACTGCCTGACTAGATTCTCCCACTCTCTTGATTCCCTTCAGATAGAAACGCTGATCCTGGCAGTGAAGTAGTGCATCATTTAAAACGTCAGTATAAGTGGGTTGCCAATCAAATGTTGCCTGATCCTCCAGGCTAGTCCATCCACGAACTTTATCTTTTTCTTCCCTTCGTTGTTTACCTTGTCTGGTATAAAGTTAGCCAAACGAGTGAACTCTTCCTCGTACTCTGACACCATGAGATGTACCTTCACTACATCAATGAACTTCTTTCTCATCTCCATCTGGACAACTGATGGGAAGTATTTGCGATCGAACTGCTCCCAAAACTCCATAATTGGCATCGTATCTCCGTCCTCTACAGTGGTAACTAACTACCACCACTATAATGCTGCTCCCACAAGCTTGAACATGTGACACCCCACCTAATAAAATACTAGGTGATCAATCCTATACCAACTTAAAACAGGAGTCTCATATGGTTCATTCTCAGCATCACTGTCGAAGACCAACTTCATTACTAATAACCTATTAGGCTGGTGTCAAAATTTTATTTAACTAATCTTTTTAACCAAACCATTCAAATAAATCAATCACAACCGTTTACATGCAACAACTGAAATGAAATAAAATAACTGAACACTCGGTTTTGACATAATACTACCAAATCGAATGTCGCACTAAAAGGCGGTAAAATAATAAATGAATACAGTTGGGCTATCGGCCCGAGTGTTTCTATAGTACCTCCTATATAGATTAAAAGGATAGAAGTGTCTACAGTAATCTTGTATGCATCCACAACTATTGCAGCAAACGTCTGACTCGAAGGAATCATCATCCAGGCGTCCCTATGTCTGGACACCTAATATATATACATATATAGCAAGAGAGAAAAAATAGAGAAACGGGTCAGAGCCCGAGTTTTGAAAATATTTTAGCAAGTGCTTAAATGCCATATTTTAAAATATGAAATCTCTCATATTTAAATTGGTATTGCACTCTCATGAGATACACCTCACCCCTCTTCTAATAGTACGCACCTATTGCATACCTTTTAGACAACCTAGTTAAGCTACTCTGCCTAACTAATCTATTTCACCCATCTTCTAAGATCCTCATATACCCGAGTGCTAAGGGCTAAACTTCTCCCCATTCCCAACATTGCACTACATTCGTGCATGGGGTGTCTCGCGAAGCGAAATCCAAACAAGGAACCCCCCAGATACACTACTACCTGTCAATGTTGATCGTCGAGATTCGTTAGGCCCTCAGCACATAACGTATATATATATTAACTCATATATGTGGATATATAGTTCTCACTAGAACCTATGATTCATATTCATATAAATTCGGATATAAATCTACCGAAAGGGGAATAAATCTTATTCATTGTTTTTATTTTATACACGTTTACTTTATATGATACTTCATCTTCATACACAAGCAATATACTATACGCAACAAGTATAATTATACCTATCATAAGTATAATAACCATCCCTCCGAGCTATAACTCGAGGATGCAGTCTCATAGTGCCTATCCAAATCCGGGTTTACTCACTATACCACAGTACCAAGCCAGACTCACTCATGGTCATGGTAAAAATACACAATGGTGGAGGCGGTCATGTTCCCTATGCAAGTGGAGTACACACATCACACTCAGACACGGGATGATATGACCTGGGGATATACTCTCCCTGCTCCTCAAGCCAGGGTATTCACCCACATCGTGCAACCTCCCTGGATCGCACTAGATAAAATATATAATCTGGCTGTTCCAACCCTACGCCAAAGGAAAGCCAGTGGAACCAGCCTCTAAGATACAAATATACCAATCACACACAGATATATATGTATTTTCGTACCATATTATATATATATACTATAACAACGTCGTATATATATACTATTTCACTTCTCAATAGATATGGCTATAACTGCCAAACTCTCATAGCGATGGCCAATAATCCCGAATGTTCCCATTCGTAACGGTATATAAGTATTCGCATACTTAATATACTAATCCAATAAGTATTCCCTTAATTAATATATAATTCACACCTTAATCACTTCTAAGAATTTTAATATAAACCCGAATATACTAATTCGTGACAATTGATAAGTATACTAACTACTCATCATAATTCCATAGGTATCACATCACCTATAATAATAGTCGTCAATAGACGTATAGGATAACCGCTCAATTATATTTAGCCCATATCCTAGGATTTTCTCAAATGCAATCGGCCCATATTTATTCTAACTGCATAAATATATCTAAACGCACTTGCCTAATACTTCCCGTGAATGTTATTCATACATTCATTAAATCCATATCCCGGATTGTTCACCAAATTAACCCGAGGTTCCCTCTTTCGATCCAAGGTTTACTCACCTTTAATACCATTATCTAGGGCTCCTAATACCACTTCTAGAATCCCCTAAAATAATCTCCAAATATCAGGTTTGATTTCTAACTAACGATTTCGATCTCGGACAGCCTTCTGTAGAAAAATCATTTTAAATAAAAAAAAATTAGAAAAATACGCGGTCAGTTCCCACGCGACTGTATTGAAAAGATCTACAAATTTCATTTTTTTGACCAAGAGCCGAATCGATTCACTTCTAGGTCGAATCGATTCGGAAATGACATTGTCTTACTATTCATCATCTTCTTCAATCCTTATTTTTTCCAACACTCATGGATCTTAACATCACCCAACAACAATATAAACATATCCACACTACAAATTACCCAACACAATAATTTATTTAGGGATTTAACTAATTAAACCAAGAGAATCAACCATTTTCTTAATTAAACCCTAAATTTCATTTGTTCCAATTTCTCACCATAATTTACACCATTAACATGGATTTAAGCTTAGAATTCATCTACTATCATCATCACAATAAATCCTTATGAAAACTTCTCCCCAAAACCCATTTATACAATAATCCCTAAACCCAAAAATCATATAGTTTTACACACTAACTACAATATGAGAAATAAACACACTAAATCATTAAGGAAAGTTAAACACTTGTCTCGTTGGATAAAATTCGATGACCTCGAGTCGAATCCCGCGGAGTTTGGCCGAAAATCCCCTTTTCTCTCCTTCTTCTTTTCTCTCTTTTATTCTCCTTTCTCTCACTCTCTCTTGCCTTATAAGAGAAGAAAAGGGGTTTATCCCTATTAAACCTAAAAATGACTCGTTTACTCAATTACGAGTCCCTACTAGTCCAAAAATCCCCGAAACCCAAACACTACCCCCGGGTACTCTATATTGACTATCTCGGACATTCCAAAACCAACCGCGCACTCTAAATCTTCATTCGAGTCACTTAACTACAATTCACTAATTAAACCCAACACATCTCAATACGTTTTTTTTCCAATTAAAATATTATCCTCTGTCGCTTTACCCACTCTGACATGTAATTAAAATAATCCAACTCACTTACTTAGTCTCAAAAGTAAATGAAACACACCTCTGAAATTGTCTAACCCTCATAATTTCAAAAAATTATTATTCCAAGAAATTCCTCAAATTTTTAATTTTCACCCATTTATGGAATTTAATTATCACCAAAAGTGCGGGGTGTTACAGAACGTAGTCAACATTTGCTTCTGAACATCACTGCACTCAGTCATTCGAAGATGGCGATGTAAGTCCTTCTTCCATTGGCACGCTACAATCACATCTGAGCTCCCCTGAAACTCCGGTGGGTGGACTTTCTAGAAAGTCTCCCTAACTCTCTGCCAAATAGACGACCCCGGTTGGGCCTCGATAATAGGAGCCACTAGCGAATATGGTCAGGCCTACAAAAAGTGAACTTCTATAGCATTCATAACTGCATTGATTGCATTTGCCACTATCTTTGCCACTTGTGTGGCTGTCATCGTCCCCTGCCGCGGCTGTGGTTGCGGTACCTGTGGTTCCTGTTGAGGCTCCCTCTCTTCACCAATCCTCATCACTGCTCTAGCTGGTAATTCGATCTTAGGTTTCATATCAAATTAGATCAAAATGTATGAGTTCACCATCAAATACAAAATAATCAGAAGAAGAACATAAATGCGCATACATAAGGAGGAATACAACAATCCTACAATAAGGCTCTATATCAAAAAATGCTAAGATGAAACGTAAAAATCTATACAGATCCTACGGAAACTAGAACTTGATGCTCTGATACCATCTGTGATACCCCGTCTATTTAAATACCGGGTGATCAATCCGTTATAAAAATAAAACAGGAATCTCATTTGGTTCATGCTTAGCATCACTGCCGAAAATGTTTTAAATTACTAACCACCTATGTTTTAAATAGACCGGTGCCAAATTTAATATTTCATTAAATAAAAACATGAGGAAATAAATACATTAACCAAACCATCCACACAGTAATAAAAATCTGAATTAATCACAAGATAAATAACTGAATAAATAATACCAAATTAACCTTTGGTTCCCAATACAAAAATCCAACTATGAATCTAATGAATAAAACTGAATAAATGAAATAGTTGGAGGGGAAACACACACAAATAGAATATTGCATAATAGATCCTACTCTAGGAATGAACAACTGAAGCGTCTACACAAATCCTGCATGCCCCCACAAGTGCTGCAGCTACGAATCCCTGAAAAGAATCCTTAAATTTGGCATCCTTGTGTCTGTACACCTAAAAGTTTTTGGAAAATATATTTGATACGGGTAAGAGCCCAAGAAAACTATTTGAAAATATTTTTGCAAGTATTTAAATCACAGTTTAAATCAGTTATTAGATACACATGTTAGTTCAACGTACACTCCCTTGATTTCCTCACCTCTCAACTAATGTGAACACCTAACGTCTCCTATCTAGATATGCTACCCATCCTAACTAGACATTCGTATATATCTGACCATAAAAAGTTCAGCTTTCCCCGCACCACCCATACAGTACAGTATAGTATACCATACCTCTCATTAACCAAATTATCTTTGAGCCAACAGTTAAGTTTTTCTTTAACTCAACCGTACCGCCCATACAATACGTTATCGTAACACTAATGATTAAAATTTCGCGTATGTTATTATTAAATCATTTCATTAACTTTCTCTACTTAAATCATCTTTAGATATGCTCTATCAAACTTTACTACCATCGCACACTAAGTAGATTAATTATTATTTTAGACATACACTATCTAGTCTCCCTACTATTACACATAAGTAAGGATAAATCACCCATATATATATATATATATATATATATATATATATATATATATATATATATATATATATATATATATACACACACACACACACACAACATCTCCCGGATTGGCCACCACGATGCACACTTTCATACTTTGTTATTAAGTCGATGTACCTCACGTACCCAATCAAGGACTATCGGTTCGCATATCACCCTCGAACTATAAATAAAATCAACACATGCTGGAGGCAAACATAGTTCCAAGCCTATGGGTTACGCACACACTTAACGTACCCAATTGACCGTTAATACTATTGTACACTCATATAGTCATCGTACCTAGGTTCTATGTTCCGGGGCACATATTCAGACCTCACTAGAATCATCAAGGTGGGAGCGCCCTCTGTGCGGGACATCTATCATAGCAGGTAGCAGAGGTATATTCACACACATAAGAAAGCACATAATAAGCATTCACACAACCTATCCATATGTCGCATATAGGTATACACTCAACCTATAATTAAATTCCATATAGGTATACACACAATCTATAAATATAATCCATATAGTTATACACTTTACCCATGACTATAACTCATATAGGTATACACACCACCCATAAATATAATCCGTACATAGCATATAACGCTCGTATAGATGACGTAATACCGTTTCACAAATATAACTTCGTATCATACATTCGAGAGTCTCACTTACTACTCGAAGGTTCACAATTGTCACTTAAGTTATTTTAGTAGTTAAAATAACACTAACCTACTGGTATTAATCTTAGGCTATTTTTTATCCTCCATATAACCTCAAATCAATAGATCCTGATACACAACGGTCGGTTAACTATCTAAGGTTTTTATACACAATTTACTCCTATTAAGAACTACCCGAACCTTAACCATATGCCCCCTGACCTTCTCTAAGTCTCTACGGAGTTGAAATAACATCCCTAATGCTCCCCATATTTACCGACAGAGGAAAGCATGCAAATAAACAAAAGAGCCTAAAATCGACTTTGGTCGATAGATCGACAGAAGCTGATCAATCAATCGATCAGTTGACCGATCGACATCCTTAGATCGATCGACTGATCTTGGGTTTGATAGTTTCATCCCGGTTGTGTTTTCCTCCACAATTAACCCCTCAAATCTTCGTGAAACCTTCTCAAACTTTCATGCAACTTACCCAAACATTATGTATATATAAGGACCACTTCTTAGGTAATTAATGCATTAAATCTCCACGAAATCCATCCATGAATAGATCAATCCCCTAATTCATCAAAACCCTAGATTTTATGTTCTTCATGTATATACTTCATTAAACCTAGATTTCTCCCTTTATAATTAACACATACATTTTGATTTCATTTTATTTTCATATAGGGATTCATTATACATGCAATCCTAATCATAAGTTTTATTCATCTAAACTGCAATAATATCATTAAGGTCATCGAGTATAAAACCATACACTACCTGGGTATTATAACTTCCTCAAAAAATGCAAGATAAACACTTGCCTTAATCCAACATGTATGATTTCGTGTTGGGTTAGATGATGCTTCCTTCCTTTCCTTCTGATCTCACTCCAGTGATAAAGGTGGTGCAAGAAAATGTTTGATCCATCAAGAAAACTTTTCTTCTTCCTCTCAAATGGCCTCTCCTCTCACCTCTTTTGATTTCTTTGGGTTAAAATATGATTTGCTGTTGCCCCTGCATGTTAAACTTAGGTTTATAACCTCAAATCCCGAAATTAGGCTAATGGGCCAAGTCCAAATGACCCGACCTTTTTGGAATCAACCGTGACCTCATAATTACCATCCGAGTCATTCTACAACAATTTCCCATCTTGACCTCAAATAGTCCACCCACGATGCTCGGTTGAGATATAACGTTGTCACGTCAATATCGCTTGCTATGGCGTACAACAATTATTTACTTTTTACTTAGTAATTTTCTACAACCAATAATCATTATCTCACCCGATTAATATTTTAATCACCACATAATAATTAATTTAATTAAATTACGGCACATGTGTGGCCGAATTAATTAAATCATATATACTTAGAAATACAAGGTGTTACAATAGTCATTGGCTCTTATTTCATGCACCTATTTTCCATTATAAACAAGATGATGGAAAATTGATGATGAAATAGGAGATAATGGCTATCTATTGGGGTTCTCATTAATATAATCTAGGTAGGTTTAATTTTACACTAAATCAACATGTATAGGATTACATATTACATTATCACCCTTGTTACTTGCTATATAACACTTGATTTGGGGTGTGCATGCATGCGTGCATGTATTCTCATATGAATACATGACATAACGATACTGTAACATGATATAATGCTTTTTATATTCTCAAGTTCACTTCATAAGTTGGTGGATTTGAACATTTAGATGGCCATTGAGGTTGTTGGCCCTCGGCATTTCTAATATTTTGAATTATTATTTGAATTATATTTTCGAGTTCTTGAATTGTTATTGACTGGTGGATTTAAACATTTAGATGGTCATTGAGTTGGTTGGCCCTAAGCATTTATAATATTTTGCATTATTATTTGAATTGTTGTTTGGGATTCTTGAATTGTTGTTGACTCGTGGATTTGAACATTTAGATTTCCATTGGGTTGGTTGGCCCTAGGAATTTCTAACATTAAGGGTTGTGATATACCGAATATAAATAAGACAGAAATGAAACATACTATAAATTTTAAAAGCTTGATGTTAAACAATTAATAATGCAAAATGAAACATAACTATGTATAAATCATCACTATAAACATTACTATCGAATAAATGAATATAAGTTTTTGTTTATACTAATCCATAAATATATGCTTCTTACCCGTAATAGGTGATTGTTTGTAATAGCTGTGATGGAATATCCTAAATACAAAGAGTGGATGGGTGAGATAAATAGACTACGGGATGTGTTTCGTAGAGGTGCTAATGAATTTATGAAATACATAAATAGAGGTCGTAATGATGAAGAGTTATCATGTTCTTTGTCTAAGTGTAGGAATGGTAAGGTGTTTGAGTGGAAAAAAGTTGAAATACTTTTGTTAATATGGGGTACGCAAAATAGTTATCAATTTTGTATTTTTCATGGGGAATCAAAAGTTCCTTTTGTCCCCGAGCAACCTTCACAATAACCTTCAATGAGTAGGATATATGTACAAGGGAAGGAGGACAATATATATCATAATATGCTAGAGGATTTAGTTGATGATTCGTATGGAGTTCATGAAGTGGAAGAAAATAAGGTCACTGACGATGTACAAGGTTCAGGTTCTCATGAAGATATCGGGATAAACCTTGACGATGACTACCAAAGTTTAAAATTTAAGGCGTTCTAGCCGTTGTACTCTGGTTATGACAAAGATCAAACAACTTTACATGCCATGGTTGGCTTGCATAGTTTTAAGACCCAATATGGTTTGTCTAGCAATAACGTGATAAGAATTTTGAATTGGGTGAAGGGCTTACTACCCAAGTAGAATACGCTTCGAAATAGATATCCTACTATGAAGGACAATTTGAAAGGTTTGGTAATGAAGTATAAATCAATTCATGCTTATGTGCATGACTGCATACTATACCGAAAGGAGTATGAAAATATCGATCGGTGTACGGTATGCGATGAAACTAGATCTGTGCAATCTATTGGAAAGGAAGGCACAAGCTCAAAAGTGTTGAAATATCTTCCCGTTGGGCCTAGATTGAAGAGGTTTTTCACAGTTCTATGGATAATGGAGATAATGACCTGGCATGCTAGGGCAGAAGTAGGGGATAATATCATGCATCATCCTATTGATTCTCAGCTGGAAAGAGGATGAATTATGAGTATCCCAATTTTTCTCGCGAGCAACGTAACATTTGTTTGGAAATATCAACAGATGGTTTCAATCCATTTGAAAATCTAACCACTAATCAGAGTGTATGTCTTGTTATCCTAGCACCACTAAACATCCCTCTTTCACAATGTATGAGACCTAAATTTTCAATGTTGTCTTTGTTGATACCTAGGACAAAGGCATCAAGTGAGGACATCAATGTCTACTTGGATCCTTTGGTAGAAGAATTAAATGAGTTGTGGGAAGAGGGTGTGCAAGCATTTGACTCTTTTAAAAAAGAAGAGTTTACGCTGAAAGTTATCTTGATGTGGGCAATTCATGATTTTCCAGCTTGTGAGACATTATTCGATTATGAGTACATGGTTATTTGGGGTGTCATATTTGTGGAGAGGAGACTGAATCTCCATGTCTCATCGATAGCGGAAAAAAATATACCATTGCCATAGGAGGTTTTTACCCCCCGATCATAGTTTTAGATTTGATAAAGGTTCTAATTTTTTACGTGTGGGGTTGAACATAGGCTACCTCCGAGAAAACTTTTAGGTTCAGAAATTGAAAGTAAATCTTATAATTATGGCCCTAATATGCCAAGTAAGAATCCTAAATTCAAGAATATCAAGCATAAGAAGACCCCAACTGGGAATGAAACTGATACAAGAAAGGCAAGGTCTAAGAGGTTAATTTTATTTCACTTGACTTATTGGAAGAATAATCCAGTGCACCATGTATTAGATGTAATGCATGTGAAAAAGAACATCACTGAACATATTGTGGGCACATGCCTTGGGGGGAGTCATTCAAAGGATGGAAAAAATGCACGAAAAGACCTTAAATCGTTGAAACTTAAGCCATAACTATGGTTGAAAGAAGATAGTAGGGGAAGGACAATAATTTCCCCTGGTGCATTTACTTTAACGAGTGAGGAAAGGAAGCCGATTTTAGACACAATATATAATTTGAAGGTTCCATCTTGAAGAGTGCGCTTGCGTTCAAATTAAGAAATTATTTAATTAAACTCAGTTTTTCCAATTAAATCCTAAACATGCATCTAGGTGTGATTGAAGATGATGAAATCATGTAAGAACATTCAAACACACACAAGTGAGGAAAAATCCCCCAAAGGGGCAAAACCTTTTATTTTTACTATAATATTGTAAGAGAAGGTTACACGGATTACAATGAAAATAAGTGTGACACAGAAATACCTGCAGGTGTCGGTTCTGATGTCGTCGGCTGGAATCTCCCGCAAGAACTCCAGGTGGACAACAATGAAGAAGAAAGTGGCTTTTTCACAAATTACTCCAGGTGAGTAAGAATGATCCTCATGAAGGTTTAACAAATCACATATATAGATATGAGTGTTTATGTGAATAAAGAAGGCTTAAAAACCTAAAAAGGTGAAGTCTGATTTTGGGCTGTTTTCGCAGAATTCGTTTTTGCAGAAAAGACTTGAAAATCGTGTAGAAGGTGATCAGGTATTTATACGAAAATTGAGGCGACGGCGTTGTTCGAACGAGATAAGCATGTCGCTCGAATGAAGGACATGTGTCGTTCGAATGAGATCGCGCGACATGCCTATCTCATGAGAACGACAGTCCAATGCCATTTGACCAAGCTTGTCGACCAAGGCACTCCGCTTCTACACTTAGAAATTTTTTTTCTTTTGATAAAAACAATTCAGACTTCAAAAATTAATTTCTAAAAAATTCCCAAATATTTATGGAAATATAAAACAACTCCAATAAATCATTTTACCAATATTGCGTAGTGGAGTAGTGGGAATGAGATGAGCAGCACGACGCATGTAGCATGATGCATGTGAAGATGGTAGATACATGGATTCGGATCAAGGCCGTCATGGATGATCGTGTTGATGTGTCGAATGTAGCAGTATCAGACATACAATCTATGATATAGGGAAAACAAAAAAATCCCATATTCTACCCCAGACATTTTTAAACTTATGTCCTTATAAATCTCCCCCTATATCTATGCCGGTACATACATAAAAATTCCGAATTATGCAATCTCCCTAAAACAACTGACATACAAGATAATATCCCCATTAAAGCTTCGAACTGAGAATGCTAGCTGACATGTCGACAATCAAACTTTAAGATCTTCAAATCTTCAGCTCTTCAGAAAATCCCAAAGCTTTTCTCATCAGGGTGTGCAATCCAATAAATATCAATTTTGTACCTACACATATGAGATAAAGCTAATACCCGTGACAAGCAACAGTTTGAAATATAATGATATTCATAAATCAAAACAATTAAACTTAAGCAAATCATTGATAAATCAACCAATAAAATTCTACCCCATAAATTCTTCTCCCCCTTTTTATGATGTCCCCAAATAGACAAATATGAGAAGCACAAATAAATGCAAATGGAGAATGTCACAAGGTAAAAAAAAACTTCTATTTTTGAATTTTTCAAAATTTTTCTCACCAAATATCCTACAAAGAATCACACCATGAATAAACACAAAAATAACCAAGTCAGTGATTGGGGAAATGTAGGGGTGTGATAAAATTCGATAGTAAAATCAATGCATACAAACATGACATATGTGCACGATGAATATCGGATACTCCTAACGAATGAACTCAACATCTTCCTTAGGTGTAAAAATATGGAAATATAAGACATTGACTCAATCAAATTAGCAAATCAAAGCTCAAAGTGTCCAAACCAATAACGTCCAAAATGATTTAATGCTTTTTCAGGATTTTCAAGGAAGTGCAAACCCATTTAAATTCTCTAACCAAACTCCCTCATATTTATATTTGAATAAAGGTGATCTAAATTCTCAAACTTTGGAGAATTGATGGTGAAACCTAATGGCCCATATTTGGCATGAATTTATTTTTATTACCTTTCAATTTTTTTGGGCTCTTTTAACCTCTTTGGACCCCGGATAATAAAATTCCTTAATTTTTTAGGTCCAATTTAATGGTGGCTTAGAATTTGCAAAGGCAAAATGAACCTTTCGCAACCCTTCCCTATTTTTTTAAAATACCACACAAACTCACCAAACGGTTTTTACATGCATTTCAATCTTGTTAAGTTTTATCACATATGGTATGTTGTATAGACATAATTGAGATGGAAACACTCAAGACAATATGTGATAGACAAGTACAATTATTAAATAAAGCCGTGCATGTGTGCCATAAAGGAGATAGGAGTCAAACATGTATAAAGATATGACTAATCACATTTCAAAGACTCCAAACAATGTAAAACACATGGATGCAACGATGTAGCATCTCAAATCACTATCAAACAGTCACATGGAATAAATGGAATGAATTTTGTGACTCGGCTATCTTAAATGCTCATCTATAGAAGGAGCAAATAAAATACTAAAATCTTTTTGTTATTTTCTAAAATTTTTGTAAAAACAAAATCTTTTTTGATTTTTTAAAAATAATAAAAAGCAAAAATAATAATACACATGATACAAACTAGCAATAGGAAGCATGTGATATGAACATGAAAAAACATCCTATCCTAGACACGGACCAACCCGTCAGTCAACTGTGCAAATCCCCAAAGATTTCCTAAGACTCTCGAATCTAAGGGCATTTAAAGTTTTCATGAAGATATAGGCTAACTGATGGTCGGTGGGTACGAAACTCAAGGATACGACTCTCTCCTTAACTAACTGACGTAAAAAGTGCTTGCGTATCCTGATGTGCTTTGTGAACGAACGTTGTACTGGATTGCGGGATATGTGTATCGCGTTTGTGTTATAACAAAAAATGGTCATGGTGTCCTATGAAATCCCATAATCCTCCAATATTTGCTTCATCCACAAGAGTCACTAAAGGCTATGTAGGGACAACTGGCAGTCAAGTAGAGAAGACTACCTATCATACTCCGATATAAGGTTTGATTCATGTCCTTCCCAGAAGTGTCCTTAACAAGGTCGATAGAAGTACTCATAGGTGTACATGCATGCTTAGTGGAGTCTAAACCAGATTTATTCACTAGGTCTCTAACATACTTGGATTGAGAGATGAACATCCCATCCTCTAGCTGAAGAACCTGGAGACCAAGGAAGAAGGTAAGATCTCCTACCTTGCTCATCTCAAGCTCACTTTTCATCTCCTCCTCAAAGTGGTGGTCATGCTGAGAGTAAGTGGATCCAAAGACTATGTCATTCACATAGACCTGGGCAACCAAAATAGCACTGTCATCTCTCCTGACGAACAACGTTATATCAACTCCCCCTCTCTTGAAGCCATGAGCTAAGAGATAGGAAGTAATCCTCTCGTACTAAGCACAGGGTGATTACTTCAAACCATACAAGGCTTTTCTCAGATAGAAGACGTGATCCGATTGCTTAGGGTATTCAAAACCTTTTGGTTGTTCCACATAAACCTCCTCCTGTAGAATGCCATTTAGAAAGGCACTATTGACATCCATGTAATATAACTTGAAGTGCAGATGACATGCGATGGTGAGTAGTAAGCGGACGGACTCAAGCCTCACAATAGGATCAAATGTCTCCCCAAAGTCTACACCCTCTATCTGTGTGTAGCCTTGAGCGACCAACCTAGCATTATTTCTGATTATGGTACCATTTTCATCCATTTTATTCTTGAAAATCCACTTGGTACCTATTACATTAGTCTCACTAGGTCGGGGGATAAGATCCCAGATATTATTTTTTTTAAACTGAAGCAACTAATCCTGTATGGTAGATATCCAGTGTTCATCCTTTAGTGCTTCTTTATGATTCTTGGGCTCGACTGTGGACATGTAGCAATGATGACTAACAACGTTCTCTAGCTGAGCACGAGTCTTAACCCCTAAAGTGGGATCACCAACAATGGCAGAGGGATCATGACTCTTGCGAACCCAAGCAGGTGTGTCCCCTAACATAGGAGTAGGGTCCATAGGGTGTGGGATAAGTAAATCACTGCCAGAAAAGTTCTTATGCTCACACTGATGGCTAGGATCAATAAATGTCGGAGGTTCATCATCTTGCACGGTGAATTTTATTGATTCCATAAGCTTAGATCTCTTCAGTTTGAAAACTCGATAAGCTCTACTGTTTGATGAATATCCTAGCAATATCCCCTCGTCGTTCCAGGAGTCAAACTTTCCTAATTGCTCTCTATCCCGTAGGATGTAGCATTTACTCCCAAAGACATGAAAATATGCAAGGTTGAGTTTCTTATGAGCCCATAATTCATAAGGCATCATAAGTGTGTGTGGACACAGGTAAACCCTATTCACCGTGTGGCATGTAATAGACACTGCCTCTGCCCAAAATCTCCTAGTAACTTTACGACCTAGAAGCATATATCTAGCCATTTCCAGGATCGTCCTATTCTTTCTCTCAATAATCCAATTTTGCTGAGGAGTCTTCACAGTAGAAAACTCATGTTTGATCCCAAGGCTATCAAAGAAAGATCTACCTTTGCTTCCTTAAATTCTGTGCCGTTGTCACTACGTATCCTGTTAATAGTGGCACCGTGTTGATTTTACAGGACATGGCACTTGGTCGTTAAAAAATCTACAGCATCGGATTTATCTCTTAGAAGACATATAATCGAATATCTGGAGAAATCATCTACCATCACGATGATATACCTCTTACCACCCAGACTCTCAGTACGAGTAGGACCCATAAGATCCATGTGAATCAACTCAAGTACACGGGATGTGGTAATGGAATGCAACCTCCTATGGGGGCTAAGGATTTGCTTTTCCAACTGACAGGGTCCACAAACCATTGAAGTTGTCTTTCTAAGTGATGGTAAGCCACGCACTAGGTCCTTTTTAGCTAAATGTGTCAAATCTCTAACGTTCACGTGACCTAGACGTTGGTGCCACAGATCCATAGGAGTGATCATGGCGCTGTTGTAGATAAGTGAGGACGTGGGCACAGTCCCATAGCAAGTATTCGCTTTCCTCACCCCTCATACTAAAAGTTTACCAGCTTGATTATAGACATTACACGCGTCCCAGTCAAACTTTACGTTAAAGTCAGAGTCCCATAGCTGGCTAATGCTGAGAAGGTTTGCTTTCAAACCTTTGACGTACAAAACATTCTCTAGCTTCGAAAATCTTGGTAACTCTTCTTTACCTCGTCCTACAATGCTAGACTTGATCCCATCTCCAAAGGTGACTCTACCATCCTTATAATCCTCAAGGTAGGTAAAAAATGAGACATCACCTGTCATATGTCTGGAGCACCCACTATCAAAGTACCACTGTGAGGTATTATGTGCTTTGAGAGCGACATGAACAACAAGGGCCTTTTTGTCTTTCTTAGGTACCCAAGAAGTGGTAAAATTTTGCTTACCCTTGTTGTTATTGGTTTTAGCCGGGATACGGTAAGCATTCACTAACGGCAAAGAAATCTGTCGGAATTCCTCCATCAAACTATGAGATGTGGCAGCTAAAAACTCAACACGCTCACTCAGATTGGCAAAATCATCAATATGATATGGTGGAGCAGTAGTACATCGTGTCCGACCGATACTATAGAAAAACTCCCTGAGGTGGCCTTTTCTTTTGCAATACGTACAAAAGAACACAGTCTTAGGCGAACCTTGGTTTTCTTTTCTTGGTCGAACTCTCCTTTATGGTTTTTGAGGATGACCGTATGGAGTCATAGTAAACTCAGGAACTGGTCCAGGTACAATTTGGGACCTGGAGGCACCATCAAAACCTATTCCCTGCCTATCACCAAAACCTAAAGCTGGACCGAGGAGCATCTTTCCCATCTTTCCATATCTGTCCTCAATTTGAACCTTGACTTCCCGTGCTCTATCTAGATCATGAGAAAGCTGGGATACAAGGGCTTCAAGTTTTTTCTGAGTCCCCAGGGAGGAATGGAGCTCACTCGTAAGACTAGACACTTGTTTAGTCAAGTCCCCTTTCTATTTCTCAAAACAACTCTCTCTCTCTCTAAACGAACTTTCTTTCTCAACACAGGCAGACTTTCTCTCTCTCAAGGTAGTGCAGGTGGAGGACTCTCTCTCTCTCACTTCTTCTAAATCTTCATCTAGAGTGGTGATCCTATGAACTTACTCTTTGTTACGCTTTTTGGTTTTAAAATACTCATTATATAATTACTCTCGCTCTCACTTGCATCATCCTCCCCCTCACTAACATCGCTCTCACTATCGAGGTGTCCCTGTGAAGTAGCATCCTTATCGTCGTGAGGAGCACTAGAGGTTCTCACATGACTAGCCATGAATGCGGTGAAGTTACATTCATGCGGTGACTCTTCTCCAGAGTTCACCGACTCGAACTCACTGTCGTCTGTAATACCCCGTATTTTCTGTGTTATTTACTTTGGGGATTAATTGAATTAAATGTTTATTAATTGGAAATTAATCCGGATAATAATATTAACGTGATGTGAGTTAGTATTTTATTATAATGTGCATACTTGGCATTATATGAACTTTGGTAATATTGAAATTGTCAAGTGTTTGACATATGAAAATTTGGGAATTTTATTTGACGCGTGTGACCGCCACGTCATGGTATCTTATTAATTTAAAAAGTGAATTTTAGTTCCATTAACCGTATGGTCGTTTTGAGTGCGCCAACGCGTTCAGAAGGGTCGAGATAGTCAGAAAACACTAGCCGGAAGTTTAGTTTGGGTCTCGGGGTATTTGTGGGCCATACCGGCATCATAAAGGGCATTTTGGTAAATTGCATTTTTGGGGAATTAAAAAGTGACGAAAATGGAATTAATAAGCTGACTATTTCCTTAACCCACTTAACCCACTAACCCCACTATATGTCATTATGGGCTACGGGAGAAGTTGATATAGCAATTCAACTTCCACAAACCATTACTCACCTCCATATTCCATTATCTTCAACCTTGGGAAAAGCTTGAGAGAGAGAGAGAGAAGGAAAAGAATTCTGCAGAAAAGTGAGAGGGAGAACAACTTGGCTATCAAGATTCAACACCAAATTCTGAGATAATTAAGGCAAGTGATTTAAACCCTTTTAATTCAAGATATGTTTCCATGTTTAGGAATTTTCGAAATTTATTTTTGGAGTTAAATTAGACCCATGAATTGAAAGATAAAAGCCATGATTTATGTAGGAATTGCATGTAGTATATTCTGGACGAAATTATATGTTGAAAACAGAACCTTGATGATCAAAAGGTAGAATTAGAAGAAACTTAATGATGTTCTTGAATGGAAGAAATCTGGGAATTAGTTTGATGTAGTTTTAATCCAAAGTAAGCCTTTAAATGATGAATTATGGAATTTAGAATGTTATTACTGATGTAGGATGTTAGTATAATGTTATAGTAACCTTATCTTGAAGTTTCATGCTTAAAAATGGTGATTTGGGACGAAACTGTAACTGCAAAACAAAGCAGTCCGTAACAGACCTGTGTAATCGATCGATCGACATTCATCAGTCGATCGATCGACCACAATCGATCGATCGAAGGTCAAGGTCGATCGATCGACCTTTCCAGAATGAATAAAGTTTTCCTTAATTGAATTTTAATGAGGATAACCCTTGGATAATATTATTGGAGACACTGTGGTTACCCTAAATTTTAAGGAAGACCAGTAGGCATGATTTTGAGATTGGACATGAATTGGAATTTAATTTGAGGAATTATTCTAAATTAATGAAATTCGTTATGTGAATTAATATTTGGGTTAATAGTACAAATTTGAATAATTTGATGAAATAAGGTTTGGGGCAGAAGTAAGGACCTTAGGTATAAGCGATGTTATATGAGGGAATTATGGGAACTTAATAGTCTATTCGAGACAGGTTTTAAGTTTAAGATATTACGACGTGAGACGTGTCGACTATTTAAATTATATACTATCGAGGTATATGAAATATATGAATTTGGAATAATGGTATAATGATGTAGAGTATACCCTTATTATTATTGGGATATCTAAGATGTGTGAATGCTTAGTATATAACTTTATGTGTATGACATACCTACCATACTTGCTATCACGGGAGGTTTACGTTCGCTTAGGGCCTTCTTATCCTTGTGTTGCCCGGATTTAGATTGGTGCCTAGAGGACATAGTTCAAGAGAATGACTTATTTGTGAGTTAATAAGCCAGCTGACTATGGAGCGTAGGTATGTACGTGACCATGGATATGATTGAATTATGTTCGCCTCCATTTATGTGTGTGGTGTTGATTCCAACAATTCCTGAGAGATTCGGAATTTGTAATCCTTATGTACGTGATGTACCGGGATGGATAGCAGAGTATGTGTGCACCGCAGCTTAGCCTTTGGGTGCTTGTATTGTATATGTATGATGTGAAAAATATACGGTTAATCGAGAAGGAATTTACTATGCTAGATTGTGAGTATAATTATGGTAATGTTTTGAAGGATAAAAAGAGATCTTTTATCAAATAAATGGTTTGGTTAATAATTGGGAACTTGGGAATTAAAGTAGAACTCTCTATTTAATTGTTAATGACGGAACTTATAACGAGAACCGAGTAGAAGTGTTAGAAACTCTTTAGATAGTTATGAGATAACACACGAATGGGTACAGGAACGTTAGGAGTGCACAGTTAGACGAGAGGTGAGTATATCATGTGAGAGCACGTCCTAACATGTACTTTGCATATACTGTTTTAAATGTTTTTAAAGCACTTGCAGGTTTTTAAAATATCTCCACATTCGGGCTCTGACCCGTTTGCTTTCAAATCTATCTTTTTGTAAAACCATTTTAGGTGCCCAGCCACAAGGTCACCATGCATAGGATTTCCATTCTGATGACGAGCTATAGCTGGTTGTGGAAGTTACAGGGATTTGCTTTTAGACGCTTATATCATTTGGATTCCTTATTCATTATTCCTCAGTTGTAGGGCATGTCGCCCAAGTTCTATTAGATACATTTCCATTTCAGTTTTCAGACGTTGGCATGTATTCATTTCAGTATTCAGTATTTCATTACTTACTTCAGTTGTGAGATTGTATTATGAGGAGTTTTTCCTCCAGTTTTATTTATATCATGTTACGGTTATTCTATTACTTCATTATGGTGAATGGTGTTATTATTTCTTCATCATACTTGCATGTTAATCAGACTTTAAATTAAAATTTGGCACTTACTTTTTAAATACTAGGTGGTTAGTAATAATAAAACGTTTTCGACAGTGATGCTGTTAACTGAGCCAACTTGGCATTTTGAATTAATTTTATAAAGGAGTAGCTACCCGGTGTTTAATTAGTCGGGGTGTCACAGTCACTAAGGGTAGCATTAAGGACAACTTTGCCCTTTTCTCCGTTCAGCCTAGTAGAACACTCAAAATCTCTATGACCCTTACCATCACACTCATAGCATCTCTCACTTTCTTTCTTAGGAGGATCTTTAAAAACTTTTTCATTTTTTCTTTTCAAACTTATTTTTCTCAAAATTCTTTTTATCTTTGAAATTTCCATTTTTCTTGAATTTGGGAATTTTTTTAAAATTTTTAGCAAACAAAGCCAAATCATCAAATAAAAGTCATACTCAGAATCTGACGTTTCTATCTCTCTCTTTCTAGATGACTCAACTCTCTTTCTTACCGACCCCTCACTCTTTCTCTCCTAGGCATTAAGTGAAATTCCCTTATCTTTAGGCTTAACAGATTTAAAAAACATATCAATTTCATACGTTTGTAAGTCTCCTACAAGTTCCTCCAATTTAAGCGTATTTAAATTACCCATAAAATTTAGCACAGTGACTTTAGGGATAAAATGCTTGGGAAGTGATCTTAGAATATTTTTAACAACTCTAGCATTAGGAATGTGTTCACAAAGATTAAAGCTAGTGTTTACAATATCATATAACCCAGCATAAAATTCATCAAAACATTAAGTCTCAAGCATGGTGATAGTTTCAAATTGAGTTGTTAAATTCTTCACTTTAGATTCTTTCACAGCATTAGTTCCTTCACGGGTAAGTTGCAAAACATACCATGCCACTTTTGACGTGGTGCACGTCATTATCCGTCGAAACTCGTCAGGTGTGACGGATCCAGAAATAACACTTAAACCCTTGGGATTAAAAGATAACCATTTAAATTCTTCTTCAGTCCATGCAGTGACAAATTTTAAATTACTCACGTTATCAACAATGATGGAGGGAGGTGTCCACCCTCTTTCAACCAAAATCCAAACTCTTTCATCAAAAGCTTTTAAAGCAGATTTCATGTGGGTTTTCCAGTAAGCATATTTTGTCCCGTCAAAAACTGGCATTTTATTATATAATTTCTCCATTGAACACGCTCCTTTTCAAAAAATCAAATTTTCAGAAAATTGATATCTTAGAAAAATTTTGCAGAAAATTACACGGTATAATTGTGTAATTGGCTCTGATACCAATTTGAAGAGCACTCTTGCGTTCAAATTAAGAAATTATTTAATTAAACTCAGTTTTTCCTATTAAATCCTAAACATGCATCTAGGTGTGATTGAAGATGATGAAATCATGCAAGAACATTTAAACACACACAAGTGAGGAGAAATCCCCCAAAGGGGCAAAACCTTTTATTTTCACTATAATATTATAAGAGACGGTTACACAGATTACAATGAAAATAAGTGTGACACAGAAATACTCGTAGGTGTCGGTTCTGATGTCGTCGGCTGAAATCTCTCGTAATAACTCCAGGTGGGAAACAATGAAGAAGAAAGCGAATTCTTCACAAATTACTCCCAGTGAGTAAGAATGATCCTCATGAAGGTTTAACAATTCACATATATAGATAGGAGTGTTTATGTTAATAAAGAAGGCTTAAAAACCTAAAAAGGTGAAGTCTGATTCTGGGCTGTTTTTGTAGAATTTGTTTTTGCAGAAAAGACTTTAAAATCGTGTAGAAGGTGATTAGGAATTTATACGAAAATCGGGGCGA
Source organism: Sambucus nigra (assembly GCA_949130495.1). Taxonomy (NCBI): domain Eukaryota; kingdom Viridiplantae; phylum Streptophyta; class Magnoliopsida; order Dipsacales; family Adoxaceae; genus Sambucus; species Sambucus nigra. The sequence goes on along the minus strand of OX422207.1, from coordinate 4,656,666 downwards.
CGACGTCATTCTAACGAGATAAGCATGTCGCTCGAACGAAGGAAAGGTGTCGTTCGAACGAGATCGCGCGGGATGCCAATCTCGCATGAACAAAAAGGGGGAGAATGATAGGGGACAAATGGTATATAATCTTATTGTAATCGTATCTTAGTTTATGAGATTTAACTTAGGGGGAGAGCGCTATCTTCTTAGGTTGATCATAGTTGATAAAGGGGAGAATTAATTTAGGGAGAGTATTTATTTTACATGCATTTAATATTCTTGATTTTCCCTATGTGTTTGATAGTTTGCTTAAGTGTGCAGGAATTCTTCTAAATGGCAACTTTCATCGTCGACAAAGATATTGATCCTTGGGTTTTGAGTCAAGGTATGTAATTTTTATTTTGGGTGGGATATTTTTTTTAAGTCTAGTAGAGCTTGACGGCCCTTTAGGTTTTTTTATTGGTTTTTGTCCCGAAATAGCCAAAGAGGGAGATTTGTAAGGACACAATTCCTCGATTGAGTCTCAATATAGTATTGGCTCAATTCCATACAAAACGTTTGAGTCATAGGATAGTGTTAATGTGTTTCGATCCAAGCCTATGACGTGTTAGTTGAAGACGTAGCGGCCAAGATTATAAAGCTTCATCATATGCCGAGTTTAGTGTGCCTCGTTTCTACGTCAACAACATAGTTCCAATATATAGATATATAGGAGCTTGGAAATTTGTTGGGTGTAATTTATAAATCTTTTATAAATAGTTTTAACGACTTTGTTTTACTCGGTAAAATATTTTTGAAATTTTCATAAAAAGTTTTGGACTTAAAATGAATATTTTTTGATTTTCTAGCACGTCGTTCGATGGCACTCGAATCTCGTTCGAACGAGATTACCATGTCGTTCGAACGAACTGGCATCTTGTTCGAACGAGATTACTAGGTCGTTCGATCGAGACTTCTAACGAAATTCCTTTTTCAGCACTGGAACATCGATAGTAAAGTCGTTCGAATGAAATGCCAATGTCGTTCGAACGAAATGGTAATGTCGTTCGAACGAGATTTGGCGGGAACAGTTATTTTGGTAGTTTTTGATGATTTTCCCACTAATTTTACACACTATCTTTTGCCATATTTATCTAGTGCGGTAACCAACCTTTTGGAACTAACCTTTTCACATTCCTCCATCTCCTAGAGTGAGTATTAGAGAGTTTCAATTCCAAATGAAAAAGTTCATGTTTTGAGTGTTTTATTTTTCAAGAAAAAATCGTTAAACACTTTTGTTTACACCTAATAGTTTCTTTATATAAGTTTCTTAATATATATACTTTGCTTGGAGTTTTGGCACCGGTTTTATCTCTACTGTTTGAAGAGTGTTTGGGTTTGCTTCTACATCCCACAAAGAAGAAGTTTATTTGCTGTGATTTACCCACTTGGAGAAAGGCTCCTTGTTCGGGTGACGGTGACTGAAAAAGTCCGATCAGTAGATTCCAAGACCGTGGTGGATCTCCGTGGTTATTCGTTAAGAAGAGGTGCGTACAAGAAGAAGCGTCGGGGCTTGGACGGAGTCAAGTATAGTGTTTGTAAGTCTTTTTGTCTTGTACTTGTAAAACCGTACTTAGTGGATTTGATGCTAGGGTCGTCCGAGGTTTTTTCTCGATGTGGGTTTTTCCTCGTACATCGCGGCATAGTGGTATATTGTTTATTTTATCTTTCACAAAATTCAACTTAGATTCATGCTTAGGTAAAAAGATAAAATTTGGTTTATATCACTACTTGTTTAATTTAGTGCTTCATAATAATTTGGGTAAAACTGATATTGATTTAATTCAAGTCATCATTTAATTTGGTAAAGTTGGTTTGGCCTAATTTGGTAATATTGAATATATGGTTTAGGTAAATTCTAGGGCTTGAGTTGAATTAATCTAGTTTAAGTGAAGAATTGTATTTGTTATTTAATTTACTTTCACTTTGAGTTTGTTTAATTTTAATTTGAATAAAGAAATAAAATTTGGTGTGTGTGTGGTGTTGTGTTGAACCATCTATTCCGCATCTATAAAAGGAAATTACTTTTTGTATAAGAATTTAAAAATTGGGGGTATTTGGTCTTTCAGGTGTATTTATCGTACTTAGTAAATTTACATAAATAATTTATTCATTGTTTTTATTAGAACTTTGTATGAGTATAATCAAGTTCATATCACTCACTTATATAGGATACCTAGTGTGATATTAAACTAATCATAAACCCACTAATTATTTTTCTTTGTGCTAAATTAATACTTAATGTTTACATCGGTCACGTGTAACATAGTTTCAGACATAAGAAAGATATGGAAAGAAATAAGAAAATCGTATCATATAGGTATTGTGAATAAATTAAGGAATACATAAATAACATTTTGTTTCCTCCACACAACCAATATATATTAATATACGAGTGGATATAAAATAAAAGATGGAATCACTAGTAACATATGTATCTTACATCTACATAACCTACTGTGACACCCCGCCTATTAAAATAACGTGTGGCTAGCCCTCTACTAAAATAAAACAGGAATCTCAGCTCGCTCTTAATTAGCACCACTGTCGAAAGTCAAATTAATTACTAGTAACCTATTAAGCCCGATGCTAATTTAAAACTTATTAAGTTACCATAAAAATTCCATTTATAACAAACCTTTCAATTAAATTAAATACACATTCACATGAACCACGGATAATAACTGAACGCTGAAATAAACATAATAATTCTTCCCAGATTTCCTTTCTTCGATCCTTTTTGGTTTCTCCCTTCTCTTTTTTATTCTCTCTCACTTTTGGTCTCTTAGGATGGTGGTATGGATGGACCCTTCCGTCCACCTTACCCTCTTATAAAACTAATCCCAAAATTAGGTTATAGCCTAAGTATAAAATGACCCAAACGCCTTTATGCGGGTCTCGATTAGTCTAAAAATCTCTCGAAACCAACACGTGAGAGAATGATAAGTTCGACCATATTATTCCTCAAAAGGTGCCATGTCAATAGTGAACTGCTAAGAATTATTATATGAGAACTCTACTTGTGGAAGGTACTACTCCCAATCTCCCTTGAGATATAATATACACATTCTAAGAATATCCTCAAGCATTTAATTAACTCCCTCAATCGGCCTATCAGTTTACGGATGGTTAGTCTTACTCAATCGCAACTCAATCCCCATCACCTCTTGGAAACTCTGCCAAAAATGGGACACAAAGATCTTGTCCCGATTGGATATAATATTAATAGGTAGCCCATGTAACCTCACTATCTCAATTATACAAAGATGGGCGTATTATCCCGTCGTGTAATCTATTCGAACTGGAAAATAGTGGGCCACCTTGGTCTGATGATCTATAAAGACCTATATGGAATCGTGACTCCTATATGATGTCAGTCGCGCCGTAATTAAGTCCAACGATATAATCTCCCACTTCTAACTCGGAATATCCAACGACTACAACGTCTTGTTCGCCCTCTGATGGTTTAACTTCACTAACTGACAAGTGATGCACTTTGAGACAAACTGATCAATGTCTCGCTTTATTTTGACCCACCAAATACTGTCTACGCATATCCTGGTACACCTTATCCCCACCAGGATGTACCGCAAATCTCGACCCATGAGACTCTAACATAACTGCATATTGTAAGTTCCTATCCTATGCGACTATAGGCATTCCATTGAAATGTAAACATCCTTCTGAACTGATCAAGTAAGACTTTACCCCCTCTGCCAATAACTGACATACCCTATCCTGATAGTCAATAATGTCATACCTGTTATGGTAAAAGAGTCATCTTATCAAATCTCACCCCACTTCACATTCTAGATGACCAGTAACTCCCCCGTAGGCCATTGGCTTAACGCATTTGCCACCACATTATCCTTTCTCGGGTGGTATCGAATGTCAAAAACTGATAGTACTTCACGAACTCTAACCATCTACGATGTTGAATATTGAGATCCATCAGAATGAACATATATTACAACGAATTGTGATCTATGAACGGACTAAAATTCTCTCCCACGAGATAGTGCCTCCAAACCCCTAAGGAAAACACTACCAAGCCCAACTCCAGATCGTGTGTTGGGTAGTTCCTCTCATGGGGCTTAAGTTTGCAAGAAGCATAAGCTATAGCCCGATACTCAACCTTCTCTCTTCATAACCATTATTGATATGCCCCCATTAACAAATCCACCCCTTCTACCAGGAGTGTCTCTCCCAGCATTCTGGCCCACCAAGTTCAATGGGGAAAGCACTATCGTGCTCCTTTCTTTTGTAGTACATATCATTTTTGGGTTGTGGTTGCAGCTTACCCTAACCATCAAACTACTAGGGCAACTCCAAAATTACTACTAGAGGAAAAAATGAGCTGGAGGATTGGGAATATATTCTCCCTCAAGTGTAACCAGGTTTACGGTAGAGCGATGGGATTTTTCTGACTCAAATGTGGAATTTACGTCCCTGGTGGATCGTGTAAGGGGTTGGGACTATGGGAAAAATACATCCATGCTAAGTATGAAAACCATTTGTATAAAGTTTGTTTTTCAAGCACTGTATGGTTTGGTAAAATTACTTTGAACCAACCAAATAGTTTCTTGAAGATGCTAGTCTCTTGATGGAACAATAAGTCACACACTTTTTGTAGCTGCATGGGGTGAGTTTACTCTCACATTGGAAGATATTTGTGATCTCCTGGGGTTGGACTTTGTTGGTAATGAATTATTTAATTAAGCTAATTTTAAGGAGGAGGAAAATGCAAGAAAATCATTGGAGCAAATCTAAAAGAGGTGCATTCGTCGCTCGAACTAGTGTACTTTAGGTGAGCCGATTCGATATTTCTATTTTGTGGAAGATAAGGTTACTGCTAAAGGGGGGAGTTTGATAAGGCCAATCTTAAAGGTAAGCAAGTTGTTGATTTTCCCCTAACTGAGGAGGGCTTTGGGGATTCCCTTGTGCTACCAACATATATTTTAGTTATCTTCTCTAAGATCTTCTTACCTAGGAAAACCCATGATTGCTTGAGAACGGACTTGATTAATATGGTTGTTAGAATGCTCTCGGGTGTTAAAATACCTTTATCTACTATAACTCTAGGTTAGCTTTATACATGGTTGGACATGATTTATGTTGACACAGTGAGGTCAATCGAAAGTATGACAACACCTTACTAGTCACTACTTTCCTTTACTTAAGATTTCTAAACTTTGCACATTTGGCCATCCTGCCCGTTTCTCACGCGATAAAGGTTCCTCATGTTTGTACATGGAACCATAAACAAAGTATAAAACTACTTATCTCCTTCATTGATAATGTTAACATGTCACAACCCAATTGTATACCAACAAATTCTTTATTGATCCCTCTCGATGGTAGATTTGGTCGATGAAGCTTCTACCAAAAATAATCCTTCTACTAACGTTCTCTTAGTCCTAACTCCTTCCTACCTTCCTTCATTCATGGATTGGGAATTTGTTTCACTATTTTTATTATCCCCATAGAGTAGTTACAACATTTATTTATGACCAGGGTGTTCCCCTTCGCAGCTACATCCAGCTAGAAAAACCTACCAACTTCTCTCCAGCCCGTGGGAACTTTTTGAATAAGAATATGATAGCTCTGTGAACTAGCTACAAAGGGAATTTGGTGATTACCTCCAAAAAGGGACAAAGGTAGAAAGTCCACCAGCTAACTTACTGTATCTTCGGTGACTTCCCATATTTGGGACGCGGTTCCTGTTCCCTCCTGCCTGGTGCCATCAGTTTCATCTGGGGAGGAGTCTGGCTCGGGTAGTGGTGGTGCGTTGTCTCGTCATAGGGGAAAGAGAGCGCGTCGCAGGGGTGGAATCTCTTAGAGAGAGGGGTGAAGGGTAGGTGAGAGAGAATATGGGTTCGAGCCGAGTCTCATTTTTTTTTTCTTTATTTCCTGCAAAATTTGATGTAACACATAAAAATATCTATGCAATGCAATGGAGTTTTTTATTATCTTCTGTTAATGGTGAATGAATGCATGCACATGCGCTTTTTACTTTGCTGCTGAGACCGTAAAAAGAGACATTTTTGGGATTTTGAAGGATAGGTTTTTTTAAAAATGAGAAATTATAAGGGTGGAGGGGGATTTTTGAAATTCTGTTGAGAATATCTATTTATTTTTATTGAGTTTCTGATTTTGAGAAAAGAGGAAAAAGGAAAATTCCCAAAAATGGGGGGTTGCCGACCGACAAGCACCTTGTCCTGCCTACGAGGAATTTTCTATCATGCTGGGATAAATCCCAGCATTACTGCGGCTCTGCCTGAGTTCTCCCAGGGATTTGTTGGTCAGGCTTCTTCGCGTTTTGCCTTTGGCGGACAGACCACTGGTTGTTGGAGGAATGATCTCCCTTTAGGTAGTGTTACAGTCTATGCATTTTTGAGAAGTAAGTTATACTGGATATGCCAAAGCTGTTGTTCTGGGCTTGGTTTCAAAATTATTATTGGTTACTGGGTGACTGCTGGTCTACTCGCAACTTGCAACCATTACTTCATGGATGTCATACTGTCGTAATCCTGTGGCGGTGATACTGGCGGAGACTTTAAACGGCCTGGATGCCTGGAGAGAAGGTCGTTTTGACTTTCTGAGGGGTATCCCCGTGATGCTATTTATGTGGTTATCTGAGAGACTTGTCCTGGTGACTCATCCAAAATATCCTTTATCGGATGTACCCAACTTCTTCTCACGTCATTTCATCAGTGTTGGTTTGAAAAGAGCTGGGAGAATTGGATTGTGGAGCATGGGGGTCTAAATCTATACTAGTCAGTGCCTTAGTGGGGATAGTTGCTTCCTGTTCTGAATCTGGGGGAATACCCGTACGTTCGACTGGTCGGCCTCAAACATAATTATTTTTACTTCTCTTGGTGGCTTCTGCGCCAATTTGGTTGGGAACAGGTCATGCCACCTCGGGCACTAGATTTATTTCTGATAGAAGATTTGGCTGAGCGTCTGCGCTTGCGGCGTGGCTCTCTGTGGGAAAGTCGACGTCCATCGACCCATCCCTCTCAGTCTGTTGGGAGAGTTTAGCATTTCCTTGGGGATTATATGAAATGGTTGTGGAGGAGATTAGTCAGTAAGATTTTTGTAGTGGCGACTGGAGAAAGGTGGCTTGTCTTATTTAACACCATGGAAGGAGGTGTTGTGGTTTTTTCGAAGCTGGTTCGAGCTTATCGATCCATGGAGCATCTGTGACACTCTATTTAGGTAGGGGAAGCTTGGGGACCCCAGGATGTAGATGATGATGATGGATCAGGCTCCTCTAGTAGCTATGGATAAGACTCTTGGAGAGTTTATTTTGTAATGGATAATATGTGTGGGGATTTTATTTTGGCTTTTTTTTAGGAAGGTAGGGGGAAGGGAGTTATTCGTTCCTTTTCCTCACGTAATTTTTATCGTAATTTCTTATTAGTGAAATAAATAAGTTTTTGATCATCCAGCTGTGCCTTTTGATGAATTATATATTTTTGAAATATCTATACTGATCGCTAAGGCATGCAAAATCCTTTTGTTCAAGTACATGTTAGAATGAACTGTCGTTCTCGGAGATGCGAAAAGATTGTTTTTTTTATGAAAAAGAAAGGGCCGTGCTCATGTAAAAATGTATGAGCTGCCTACGTACCTCTGGGGGTTTTTGAAAAATTTGTTGGAAAATGGTCAGAGGATCAAGACCATGTAGTTCTGGGTAGAGAGAAATGAAGAGATTTTTTTTTGGAATAGAAGGGAGATAAGAAAAGTCGTAGCGCGCCGAGATTTCAGACTAGGGGTAGAATTTCTTGAGATGGTCCAGGTTGACTGGATGAGCCAACTCCTCCCCGTCTAAGTCAGTGAGCAAGGCAGTATCGCCGGACAAGATCTTCTTCATAATGTAGGGGCCGCTCCAATTGGGCTTGAATTTCCCTCTGGGGTCCCAGATGGGTTCTACTATTTCTTTGAGGGATAAGTCCCCCTCTCGAATACCGCGGTCCTTGACTCTCTTATTGAATGAACACACTATACGACGATGGTATCATTGTATGTGTTATAGAGATTTCAATCTCCTTTCATCTAAGAGAGTCAGCTCGTCAAGACAACCTTGGCACCAGTCTTCTTCTCTGACTTTGCTTTCAAGCATGACGCGCAGTGAGGGTATTTCCAAATCCACGGGTAGGACTGCTTCCATGCCGTAAACTAGAGAGTAATGGGTAGCCCCAGTAGAGGTTCGGATTGAGGTTCAGTAGCCCCAGAGGGCGTATGGGATCCGGTTAGACCAATCTCGGCAGCTTTCAGTCATCTTGCTGATGATGGCTTTAAGGTTCTTATTGGCGGCTTCGACTGCACCATTGGTCTGAGGTTGGTAGGGAGAAGATTTATGTCTCTAAATCCCATACTCGTTGACCACTTCTGTCACTTCTGCCTCGAAGTGTAAACTGTTATCTGACACCAGCTCGTGCGGGACCCCATATCAGCAGATGATGTTTATCTTGATGAATTTGGCTACTTTCTTAGCCTTCAGCACTGCGTATGACTCAGATTTGACCCATTTGGTAAAGTAATCAATGGAAACTAGGATGAAATCATGCCCATTGTAAGCCTTTGGTGTGACCTTCCCTATGATGTCGATACCTCAGGTGGGTAACGACCATGGATAAGTCATGTTGTATAATTCTCGCGGAGGCAGATGCTGAAGGTTGGAGAACTATTTGCATTTGAGGCATCTTCGGACATAGGCGGTGCAATCCTGGGTCATGGTGGTCCAGTACTAGCCTTGTTGGATGACCTTTTTTGCAAGCATGCGACCGTTCATGTGGGGTCCGCATTCCTCACTGTGGATTTTCTGCATTATCTTTTTAATGTAAGCCCCTGCGATACAGTACAAATGAGTTCCATTAAAGTTCCTTTTGAGCAGTGCTTTGTGACAGATGATGTACTAGGCACCCAATCTTCGGAGTGTTGCTCGGTCTTTCTTATTGGAACCCTCGGGATACCTACCATGTTTAAGGAGGTGCCAGATATCATAATACCAGCTATTGGCTAGCTCGGTATCTTCTGTGGTGACGAGCTCAATGTCGCAACAGTGGGTTGGTTTGTCCTTATTTTAACCGGGAAGGGGGTCATAGTTATTCCTTTGGGTATGTCGACCATGGAGGCCAAGGTAGCGAGGGTATCGACTAGGTTATTCTTTGCTCGAGGTAGGTAGTAGAGGGTGATATCTTAAAATTGGGAGGCTAGTTCTTTTAAGTGGGCATGGAAAGGTTGGAGTTTATCATCCTTGACTTTCCACTTTCTGAGCACTTGACTAATAATGAGGGAAGAATCCCTGTAGATGTCTAGGCATTGAATACCTTTCTTGAGAGCAACTTTGAGGCCTACCGTACACGCCTCGTACTCAGTCATGTTATTGGTGGAGGGGAAATCCAACTTGATGGCGATGGGAGTGTGGGAGTCATCTGGGGCGATTAGAAGTATTCCGATGCCATATTCCTTTTTATTGGCAGCGCCGTTAAAGAACATTTTCCATCGAAGGTTGTCTTGAGCGGCGTAGAGGATATTTTCATCCCTCAGCTTCTTCCATGGGGTAGTCAGCGAGGTAGTCAGAGATGGCTCTTCCTTTCATGGCTTGCTGCGTGACATACACGATATCAAACTCAGTTAGGAGCATCAACCACCGGTCTATTCGACTGGATAAGGCGGGTTTCTCAAGCAGGTACTTAATGGGGTCCATTTGGGATACAAGTTTGATGGGGAAGGCGAGCCTGTAGTCTCACAACTTTTGGGTAATCCAAACAAGCGCGACACAGGCCTTTTCCAAAGCAGTGTAGTTAACCTCGTATCCAAACAATTTGTGACTGGCATAATAGATAGACCTTTTTGTTTGCGGGAATCCTTAAGGTATTGGGATAGCAAAGCCCCAGCTGCAGTGTCGATTATGGTTAGGTATAGGAGTAAGGGGAGACCAGGTTGTGGTGGCATGAGTAACAGAGATTGGGACATATATTGTTTGATTCGATCAAAAGTTTTTGGTAAGCCTCATTCAAAACCTTTATTGAATACTTTCGGAGGATCTTGAATATCAGTTCACAGATGGAGGTTAACTGGCTGATGAACCGGATGATGTATTGCAATTTCGCAAGGAAACCACGGACTTCTTTCTTCATTCGAGGATGTGGCATCTCAAGTATAGCTTTCACATTGGCAGGATCTGCTTCTATCCCCTTTTCACTGACCATGAATCCCAAGAGTTTTCCCTTTATAATGCCAAAGACGCATTTCTATGGATTGAGTCTCATCTCATACTGTCGTAGTCATTCGAAGAACTTTTGGAGAGCGGGAACATGACCTTCTCTAGTTTTGGACTTGATAATCATATCATCCACATAGACCTCAACTTCTTAGTGAATCAGATCGTGTAGGATGGTTGTGGAAGCCCTCTGGTAGGTAACCCCAACATTCTTCAGACCAAATGGCATGACAGTGTAGCAAAAGGTTCCCCATGGGGTGATGAATGCGGTCTTTTCTTGATGACCTGGGTACATTTTAATTTGGTTGTATTCGATAAACCCATCGATGAATGATTTGAGAGCATGACTAGTTGTCTTATCCAAGATCATGTCGATATTGGGTAGCGGATAATCATCCTTTGGATAGGCTTTGTTCAAATTCCGGTAGTCTACACACATTCGAACCTTCCCTCCTAATTTCAGCACAGACACTATGTTGGCTAGCCACGTGGGATATTCGATCACACGAATGAAGCCCATGTTCAACTGTTTGACCACCTCTTCTTTGACCTTGAGCGGCCATTCGGTGCAGAGCTTTCTCAACTTTTGTTTAATCGGATTATAATTTGGAAGAGTGGGGATCTCGTGTTGAGATATTTTGGGATCAATGTCGGGCATATCGTTACAGGACCATGCAAAGACATCCACGAATTCCTTTTACAATTCTTCGAGTTGTGCCCGTTTATGCTCGTCAAGCGTGGCTCCTATCCTAATCTCGCGTAGTTGGCTACTAGGAATGAGGTTAACAATAATAGTCTCTTCTTCATTAACTTGAAAGAGGTTATGTTGTATATTATTAACCTTATTTAGATCAGTTAAGAATTGTTTATTTGTAAAATCATCATCATCAAGAGTTTGATTAGAATCTAAACAATTAATGTAAGGCATAGCAAGATACTCAAAATCTTCATTTATTTCATTAATAGGAAAAACAGCACTGAGGACCTCATCAAAGGAGGTCTTGATTACATTTGATCAAGGATAGACAACAGAAGAAGAAATGGGGTAGACATTAGGGTTAAGTGGGATTTCAATAGTTAGAACTGGCACAATATGCCAGTTGAGGAGAGGTGTATCAGCAGCATTAATCAGGTGGGATGAACCCAGTGATGTAGTGCTAGAATGAACCTTGCAGAGTGTCAGCTTCAGTGTTTGTAAGTTTAATGAGTCCTCAGAGTCACTTTCCTCAGTCTCTTCGGTATCTTTGATGAGTGGTTGCACATGGTGTTGGGAACGCTCGGCCCTTGGGTAGCAATTTTGGAATTCCTTACCCTCTTTGATGAATCGTCCATTTAAGGAGTCACCTAGGATAGTCTGAATGCGGTCTAGCCTCCTCTTTGGTCGAGATTGGCAGATCATTCTGAGCTATTGTTTTGATGGTTGATACCTCAAACCACAAGGAGGGAAATCTTTCTTCAGTTCAATGGGTTCAAGTATCCTTTGCTGTCTTTGCCCTAGCCCCAGTCCGGGCATGAAGTGCATGTTTTTTAATATCTGAATCACATTAACGTTGCCATGAGGGTCGTATTTGATACGATGCAAATATTGCGTATTTCACCCGTTAACCTACGCCTTATTACCCCCTTGGGTATCTTAATCCCTATACTTATGCTCGTTAACCATACAACCTCGTATTTCTATCTTAACATGTTTTGCAGGGGTTAATTGAGCTTTTGTAGGTATTTGGATGCTTAGTATGAAGTTTGGACGCTTTCCGGAAATGTTTCGTCGACTTTTGCAGCTTCGGGGGCAGTTTAGTAATTTTAGCATTCGGGTTTGAATCCCGAGCTCTTCACGGAAGTTGAAGCCCTCTGATTTCTCTTCCCGTGGTCGCCGACGGTGCATGATTCCGAGTTGTATCGAAAGAGTTATGGCATTTTTAGGATGGTTTTGACTTAAAAAGTACACTCAAGGCCACATTCAAGGGCATTTTAGTCATTTCATATTTTGGTTTTTTAGCCTAATGTCTTCTTGGATGTTGTAGTCCTCTGATTATCTTCGCGTAGCCTCCGACCGTGCCTCATTTCGAGCTATAACGAAGAAATGGCGGTATTTTCCGTAAAACAGGACAAAGCTGCAGAATTGCAGACTTGTAGGGCCGAATCGATTCGGATCCCCAAATCGATTCGGTCCTGCAAATTTTTATTTTTCTTCTTCTTTATTCACAAGTTTGCCATGGGATTTTTTATGTATAAATACACTTTCTCTTCACTTTGAAGAGAGATATCTCCATTTTGTCTTAGATTTTAGGGTTTGTAGTTGGGAGCTAAATCCTACTCCTCTCTTGTACTCTTTGTTTTGTAAGTTGTACCTTAACTTTAATTATACTAACTTAGTTGTCTTCCTTAATTTTCATGCTTTTATTTACATGATTTCTCTACTTTCTTGCCTAGATTAATTTATTTCTTGTTGTAATTAGTTTATTTCTTTGTTAATTAGTTTCATTTATGTCTTGCCCTTAGATAAATAGGGTCGGGATTGTGTTCCGCCATTAATGGGCATCGAGCTCCGAAAGTTAGGTTTGGGTAAAATTGCATTTAATTGAAACCTCGTGTATTAAAGTTGGATTATTATGCGTTTAACTTTGTTTGTCACGCAACTTTAGTGTTTATAGCGATATTCCGAATTTAATTCGTGTGTGACCATTTTTCGTTAAATGTTTAATCTCGCAACTTTGGATTAAATTCCTTATTGTGTGATGTTTATGCTTAATTGAAAATGCTCGATTAAATTTCTTTTGATCCTTAACTCTAATTAGTAGTTGTTTCGATCCGTGTGGTAGAATGCGATCCCGATCCTCACTTTACTTTTGTGTAGCATAACTTATTCTTTTCTTTTTCCACCATTCCCAACCATCACCTTTTCTTTTATTTATTTTACACTTTTATTCCTGAAGTTTTAAAACAATTAAAATATAAATTTTAATCACTCCCTGTGGATTTCTTACGATACCCGACTTACCGCTGTGCTTCCCTCGCAAGTGTAGTAGTAGCTTAGGTTTTTTGCATCGGGGCGGCGAAACACACAACGATTGTGTCCTCACACGAACACACTTTTACCGCTCGATCAGTATTCTGGAAAAACCCTTTCTTTAAATCGTCCCCTGCCGGGAGTAGAAGTGGCTCAACTCAGAATCCTAATAGGAGAATATCATTTGACCTGTGCTGTATCTCAAGGAATGGACTGCTGGTGATTGCACCCTCGACATTGTCGCCATCGCCCAAAATGTTGATGACCCGTCCGTCTGTGAAGAACTTTAATTTCTGATGGAGCGAGGAAGACACACCCTTGATATTGTGAAGCCAGGGTCGTTCGAGAAACAAATTGAAACAAGATGGGATGTCGATAATTTGGAATTCAACGATAGGGTTTATAAGTATAACCCCTATTACCAGTTTTATGGACCCCATCACCTCCCGACGGGTATTATCGTAGGCACGTACAGCAACGAAGGTTGAAACGAGATCACTTTCCTTAAGTCCTAATCATCTGAAGGTTCTTAATGGGCAAACATTCAAGGTGGATCCATTATCAACAAGAGAGAGTGGTATGACCTTCCCCATAACTTCGATGGATATGTTGAGTGCATGATTGTGGTTTGGCCCAATTTGAGGTATTTCTTCTTCGAAAAAGGATAGTATTCGGGTAGAGGTCAAGGATCCGACCAAATTTATCGCTTTTTCTAGTGTGGTAGAGGGAGGAACAATGGGTCCAGTGAGCAACTTGATCAAAGCATTTCTTTACAGTTAGGAAGACATGAAAAGCCCCCATAGAGTGATGTTAGCTTGAGTTTTCTTCAGTTGATCGAGGATCTTACTCTCCTCGAGGGTCCTCTCTGGCATAGGAAGGTTTGCAACGCCCATCCCTTTGTCATTTGTTGGTAGTGAGTTTAGGATCTGGTAATGCCTCCCTGATCTAGTCATGTGATTTACTGAAGAAGAGAAGAACACGAATCCCATTTCCTCATCGATCTCGGGTTGTTCTGACACCTTGTTTATCTCTCCAAGGAGTTCTTCAAATGATATCATTCCACACATGTCGACTACTGGGCCAGTTTTTTCTACAGCTTGCTCTTCCTTTGAATCTTTGAATTCTTCTCCCCATTCAGTGGCAATAATTCTGTCTTTCCAGGTAAAGTCAATGCATTCCATAAATTCAAAGGCTTCTTCATACATGTCTTCCCATTCTGTGGGGATATGTAAGGGTTAAGGGACCAGGTGCCCTTGTAGCTTCAGATTATTAAGTAGCTCGGTCATACTGAAAATGTTGTTAGTTTGCGTGAATAATTCTGCCATGATTTGGACAACATCATATAGGCTGACTTCATTAGTTGGTACTACCCAACTGTCTGACTTTCATGCCCATTTCCACGGTTCCAAGAATAGTGTACTGAACCTCTGGCAATCAATAATCATATGTGAGGTCAATTTCAGCCCGAACTCTAGGATTTGGTTTAACACTTCTGACAATTTCATACTTCCATTTCTGAAATGGGTACGGATAAAGTTGCATGCTCTGGTAAGGAGTGATAGTGATTGATCAACGAGGCTAATAAGGTATAGGAGGAAATATGGGTAAGCTTAGAGAGGTTTGGGAGAGTATATGGGTGTGATTTGAGTTGAGGGATCAAATTCTAGGTTCTCTTCTAGGAAAATGGCATTAGCATGGTTTGGGAGTGGGTTATGAGTAGTGTTTGGATTAGGATTGGCTGGTGGGGAATTGGTACCCCCGTCAATTAGACCTTGGATTATGTTTCGGAGGTGAAAGCATTGGTCGGTGGTATGTCCAACAGTTTGGTGAAAGGCGCAATGAGCATTTGTCTTGAAGTTTCTTGGGAGTGGATTTGGAAATGGACGGGGATCCAATGGTTTAATGAGGTTTTGGCTTAACAGGGCCTGGAAAACTTTAGAGAGGGGAGCATGGAGCTCGGTGTATTCTTTTCGGACTGGGACAGAGCGGCTTTCTGGTGCCCACGAGGTGGTTGGTTGAGAGATATTGTTGATGGTTGAGACTGCAGCACTGACAGGCATATCATATTTTCTGGGGGTGAGTTATCCGGACACTTTCTTTGGTTCAAATTCTATTTTAGCAAGACCCTCCTCGATTTATACTCCTGCTTCTCTGAGAGATCGAAAGTGGGGATAGTATTGTCCTCCCATGTTTGCTAGGATATGGGGTAAGAAGTTCTTCTTCACTATGTTGACTTATTCTTACTAGGATGGCCGATTAGTCATGGTAGCTGCTTTTTCCCTCCATCTGGCTATGAAGTTACTGACTGATTCCCCAGAGTTCTATTTGAGCAGTTCTAAATCACGATGGGTGACCTCAAGCTTTTCATTGTATTTGTACTGCAACATGAATTCTCGAGCTACATCCTCCCAACTATGGATTCTGGACTCCTCGAGAGATAAAAACCATCGGAGGGCATTATCCTTCAAAGTTTGATACAATAATTGGGCCATAACTTCTTCAAAATCCCCTAGGAGAGTCACAGAACGATGATAGCTGTGGAGATGAACAATCAGGGGTCCACTTCCCCCAAATTTCTCGATATTTGGCATCTTGAACTTCTCGGGTAACCTCTCTTTAGGATAAGGAGACATGTGGGTGTAGTCCATGTAATTCCTAGAGATTCTGACTTGGTTGAACTTCTTAGTTAGCATCTTGAGATCTTCTTTGACTTTGTTTAACTCTTCCTCTTTCGGATCAATGATCGTAGGCAGGTTAGCCCCAGGCTGGGCAAGATTCGGCATCGAAAGCTGGGCAGGCGGCGACCCATTAGCAGGAGGGGCACGTGGAGCGTGATAATATTCTTTGAGAACCCAGATAGGCTCAAGTGGAACCATAGTGTGAGGGAACAGGGACTCGGGCTCTTGAGGAACATGAACTTAATTTTGTTGCATCTCTCGAACCTCAGTCTGGAGGTTGTCAATCTTGGACACGAGCTGAGCCAAAACTGCAGTCAGATTCGACTGCACAACTTGTACTTGGTATATGTTATCCATGGACAGCGGATGGATACCAGACTCAGAAGAAGTAACAGGAGAACGGAAAGAACTCCGGGGGGATTTGACTAAAGACCGAAGCCAATAAGGAGCCAGGCCAAGGGCGTGCGATTGACCTGAGAAGGCGTAAAATGGGATTTATTTTTGAAAAAAAGAATGAAAATATTTTTGACACATTTTTTTTTAGATTGAGAAGCAAAATATTTTTGGCTTTTCGATAAATAAGGAAAAAAATGTTTTTGGATTTTTGATAAAGAAAGGAGAAATGTTTTTGGATTTTTGATAAAGAAAGGAGGAATATTTTTGGGAGACGGTCTCAGCATGATTATTATGATTATTATGTTCTCACTTGTATTAAATTCTCCTAAGTGCAAAATGAAATGTCGAACGGGACCCGAGCCTGGAAAAGTTGGGTTTCTAATATATGCAAAGCTATGGCTGGACTTGTAACCAAGCTCACGGGCAGGGTACCATTTTAAAAACGTATGAAAATTTGGGTGGCAGGCTGACCCAGAATTTTGGCAGAGTTTCGGGTTGAAATCGACAATCTTATATGTGTGTCCTAGGCTTGACACCTATATTCGGGTATGCAGTTGGTTGGGTGAATCGAACAGGGTTCCCCCCTTTGGCGTGGCTTCCACGATATACGTCATGCTCTTGTGGGCAATCTATACATGTGGACAAGCCATTTGATAAACTTGAGTGTACATGAATCGCCTCACTATATACCTCGTGGGAACGGTACGTGTGAGAGCGAATTCGATATACTCGACATACGTGAATGAGTTCCCTGCGATATACTTCCCTTCATGACTTCGGTCAAGCGGTATGATGAGGGGGAGCCGTTCGATATATGTCGAAGGTATTTGGCCAATGGAAGGTGAGATTCATATCTCTTAGGCTAACCGCGCCCTGCTGGACCAACACCCATCACGAAGTGACCCTCCAGTTACTGGGTAGAATTTGGTCAATAACAATGCTCTTTGGTGATGTCGTGTGAATCATGCATGATTCTCTTATTAGTATCTTATAATGAGAATGTCTTTTTTTATCATGAAAAACAGGGAGCAAAGTACAATTACCAATGGTATACCGAGTATGGATGGGTGATGCGTGAAACATGTGGATATATGTGATCGTAGGTGAACTTGGTGTGGAGTGTACATGGAGAGTTTTCTACAAGTGTGTGAATATAAGAATAAGCATGAGGTACACATGAACAAGGGGAACATGCGAAAATTGGGGAAGATATAAACATAACACCCATGTAAATAGAGTCTATCCCTCAAAATATATCCCCAACGGAGTCACCACTGTGGCCATCCCCGATCCTCACGGCGGGTGGGAGACACTACACCAAATCTGCCGAATTGTCAAGGTCATTGACCTTGACAAATCCAACTTGTCAAGGTCAATGACCGTGACATTTCGAGGCGAGACAACTTTTTTTGTCACGGTCGTGTCACGGTCATTGACTTTGACACAAAACTCGCTTTTTGTGTCACGGTCGTGTCGCGGTCAATGACCGTGACACGTTTGTCACGGTTTATAACCGTGACAAAGCCGTGACCCTTTTAAAAAAAATTATCACGGCCATTGATCGTGATAATTCTGGGCAGAATTTAAAAAAAATCTGCTGGGTAGTATGGCCACTGCCACTGCCCAGCAGTATATTTGTACCTGTTATAGCAACGTTGTACCTGTTCCAAACATCATATATCCAAACAAACTAAAGATAATGCAAATATATATTCAAAATAGAAACTATTTAAGAAGAAACAACATCACCATCAATTATCTCAAATCTACAAACTATTTGCATGAAAAAGAGATTTTGTACCGCGACGCTCGGGGACACCTCCTTATCCTTCCCTTCTCGTCCGAATAGCCACATAAGTATAGAGCATACGTGGCCTACCCTTAGGGCCACTCCCTGTCCCCTGAATTGAAATAAAGTAAAATTAGTATCCTCCCCTCAAATATAAATAAATATAAATCGTAATTGAAATCGAAATCGACATTAACATATAAATATAAATACATTACCTGTAGTGTCACTCAAACAGCTAACTTGAGCTCATATGGCACCTCCTTCCAACTAATGTACCCCGGGCAATCGTGTCAAATATAATTCTCTTCATATCTAAACACTAAGAAATACCATAATCCTATTAATCTCCTCTCCACACACGCACACTACACAAGAGTGAAAATGATAAAGTGCAGATCAATTAAAAGCATTAAAAATGGATGTTTCGGTACAAATTGAAATATTCATTACAAATTGAAAATTGTTTCAAATTTGGGTTATCATAAAAAATGGATTGATATTCGGTAGGAGCAGCCAAGTCATCCACACTACTATTTAGACGCCTTGGCGCGTGTTGGACAATTGACCACGGCTCGTTGTTTATATACTCCGAGTAAAACACTTGCTTAACCTTTTAAAATGCACAAACAAACCGCTCATCGCTCACGTGGTCGTTGCTCTTCAACTTGGACAAGTCAACCATGATCAAATTGGTGACAGGATCAACTTTACAAGCATTTTTATCCTCAACTCTTACCCATTCACAGTAAAATACAACCTCTTTGAAGCTTATATAATCCAATTCAAATATATTTTGGATTACACCATAGTAAGTCATTTCAGCTTCAACGAGGTTTTTATCTTTTGCGCTCGCTCGAAAGAAAGTAAGAGCCTTGTATGAAATTCTCGAGTTCTGTACATTTGTACTTTCCTCATACACTTTAGCGCCAAAAATGTAACCGTTCAATCGATACTTTTTGTACTCTTGTGCCACGAACAAGGGTCCAGTGGATAGACGAGCAAGCCTTGATGTCGCATCACCCATCTTTAGGAGCTGAGAATATAGATAAATTAATTATATTAGTGGTAAAATTTGAGTGTAATGTAACGTTATATAACGACTGTTTTCATTATAATTACCTCTTGTGTCAACCGCCTAAATTCGCTGTCTGATTGTACCATTGTTTTTCGTCTTTTATTGTTCTCACAGGCTTCATATTACTGCATATTACAAAATTAATCATGTATAAAATAATCTAAAACAATGTTAAACATTATAATATTTGAAACTTACTTTTTCCATTCTTCGACATCTTCATGTGTGTCAAATAGATAACGAGCTACTTGTTCATGTTGCAAACTCGTTAATTTCACTCGTTTTCCCATCACATTACCACCATCATCGAGGAATTCATCAGTGTCATCAACGTTGGTCGAGTTAGGCATATATTCCCGAGTATATATTGATGACTCCACAGTGATGTATTCCTCTGCAATTGATCCTGCAATATATCGCGTATTCTTGACGTAATCTTTAAAAACTTTCATCAATCTTTCAAACGGATACATCCACCGATATCTAACTGGACCACAAAGAAGTGCCTCGTCGCATAGGTGTACCAACAAGTGAACACTTATGTTAAAGAATACTGGGGGAAAGTACTTCTCCAATACACAAATCGCTTCGTTCACAGCCGATTTTGAGGCCACTATGTGTTCTCGATTCACTACCTTCTCACACAAGAGGGAGAAGGTAATACTAATTTGCATAATAGCCCTACGCAAATCCTTGTGCTTGGAGAAACAGTGCTTAAACAATAGAGGAACCAATTGAATGATCACATGCCAATCGTGGGACTTACACTTATGTAAATCATGAGTAGCATAATTCACAATCCTTTGCAAGTTGGACGAAAAAGTAGATGGGCCCTTCAAATTATATATTGTGTCTAGAAGCACCTTCCTTTCCCCACTCGTCAAAGTAAACGCACCAGGGGGAATTATTGTCCTTCCCCTACTATCTTCTTTCAACCATAGTTGTGGCTTAAGTTTTAATGTTTTAAGGTCTTTTCGTGCATTTTCTCCATCCTTAGAATGACTCCCCCCAAGGAAAGTACCCACAATATGTTCAACGAAGTTCTTCTCTGCATGCATCACATCCAATACATGGCGCACCGGGTTTTTCTTCCAATAAGGCAAGTCAAATAAAATTGACCTCCGAGACCATGCCTTTCTTATCTCAGTTTTATTCCCAGTTGGGGTCTTCTTATGCTTGACATTCTTAAATTTGGGATTCTTACCTGGCATATTTGGGCCACATTCAGAAGATTTACTTTCAATTTCTGAACCCGAAAGTTGTCTCGGCGGTAGCCTATGTTCAACACCTCCCAATAAAAAATTGGAACCTTTCTCAAATCTGAAACTATGAGCTGGGGGTAAAAACCTCCTGTGGCAATGGTATACATTTTTTAAGCTAGAGGATAGACAAAGAGATTCAGTCTCCTCTCCACAAATAGGACACCCCAAATAACCATGTACTACACATCCGGATAATGTCTCATAAGCTGGAAAATCATGAATATCCCACATCAACATAGCTTTCAGCGTAAACTCTTCTTTTCTAAAAGAGTCAAATGATTGCACACCCTCTTTCCACAACTCATTTAATTATTTTACCAAAGGAGCCAGGTAGATATCAATGTCATCACTTGGTGCCTTTGGCCCAAGTATCAATAAAGCCATCATCGAAAATTCAGGTCTCATACACTATGAAGGAGGGAGGTTGAGTGGGGCTAGGATCAGTGGCCATACACTCTGATTGGTGCTTAGATTTCCAAATGGATTGAAACCATCTGTTGATATAGCCAAACGAATGTTGCGTTATTCTCGAGCAAAATCGGGATTCTCAAAATTCATCCTCCGCCAGGCAGTAGAATCAATAGGATGACGCATGATATTACCCCCTACTTCTGCCTTAGAATGCCAAGTCATTGCCTCTGCAATTCATGGTACTGTGAAAAATCGCTTTAATCTAGGACCAACGGGAAAATATTTCAATACTTTTTGAGGAAATTTTGAGATTGCGCCTTCCTTACTAGTAGATTGGACATATCTAGGTTCATTGCATACCGGACAACGATCGAGATTTTCATACTCCTTTCGGTATAGAATGCAGTCATACACACAAGCATGAATCGATTTATACTTCATTCCCAAACCTTTCAAACTGTTCTTCATAACAGGATAGCTATTTGGAAGTGTATTCACCTTGGGTAATAAGCCCTTCACCCATTTCAGAATTCCCATCACGCTATTGCCAGACAAACCGTACTGCGTCTTCAAACTGTGCAAACCAACCATGGCATGTAAAGTTGTTTGATCTTTCTCACAGTCAGAGTATAACAGTTGGGTCGCCTTAAATTTTTAACTTTGGTAGTCATCGTCAAGTTTTATCGTGCACTTGAATCTTCTACATCATCAGAAACCTCATTCTCCTCAGCTTCATAAACTCTGTACGCATCATCAACTAAATCCTCTAACATATTATGATCTACGTCGTCCCCTTCTACATCTATTCTACTTGTTGAAGGTTGTTGTGAAGGTTGGTCGGGGACAAAAGGAACTTTCAATTCACCGTGAAAACTCCAAAATCGATAACTATCTTGCATACCCGATCTTAACAAATGTAGTTCAACTGTTTTCCACTCAAACACCTTACCATTCTTACACCTAGCACACGGACACGGAAACTCTTCATCATTACGACATCTCTTTGCATATTTCACAAATTCGTTAGCACCTCTGCGAAACACATCCCCCATTCTATTAGTCTCACCCATCCACTCTTTGTATTTCGGATATCCCATCACAGCTACCACAACTAAACACCTATTAAAGGTAAACAAAACTTACATTTATAGTATGTTTTATTTAATTATCCCATCATTTAATTATCCTATTAAAGGGTAAGTGGTCCTATCACATTCAAGACTGCATTTTTCTGTAATATACTTAACAGCTCATGCACATTGTTACGATTTGAAAAAAATTCGACAGCATATCCCCTTAGTTCTCCAAGTACACGACGTAGATTGGCAGGTGTTAGTGTTATTTCAATTGGTCAATTGAAATAACAGTCAAACTTGTCAATCTAGTATGTACCCAGAGAACATTAAGATACGACTGCAGAACTTCCTCCAAAAGTAACAACTTTAAGCCAATAAGAATATTATATAGAAATTATACAGTCTCAAACTGTCCAAATGGGACAATTCGAGAGATCTCATTACAGGGGTAATGACTCTCGAACGGGTCTAAGGGCTATTGAATGCGTACGCATAAGAACTAGAAGGCTAGTATCTATGCGCACTATATTTAATTTCAAGTATGTTTCATATAATGGGTTAATTCAAATACAAAAATAACAGCTCATGGGTTAATTCAAATACAAAAATAAATTCATGGGTTAATTCAAATACAAAAATACAAATTCATGGGTTAATTCAAATATATACACACACACACACACACACACACCCACCTCCCTCCACACACCCCACTCACCACATACACACACACCCCCACCTCCCTCCACACCCCCCACTCACCACATACACACACACCCCCACCCCCACCCCCACTCACCACATACACACACACACACACACAAAATAGCCCCCCACCCACCACACACACACACACACACACACACAATAGTGACTGTCTATTTAAAATAATCTCAATGTTAATTTCATGTATTGAATTTCTACTATTGTTTTGTGCTTTTTATAAATCATATTCAATGTTAGATATGTGTTTTGTTAAGATATCTAAGCTGTTCTATAGAATTATTTTTTGTATCTTGAAGTTTAAGTTCTAAAATAATCAACCTAAAGTTGTGATTCATAAAGTATTATCACAAATATAAACTAAGAGTGATAAAATAACTTAGAGGCATATAAATTAATTGTGACAAAGTAAGATTATGCACCAGAACCTAAAATTTAAAAAAAGTATTTTTATTTAAACCCCACTTTTCTTTCTATAACTCCTATTTTATTAAACTTTAAATATAACTAGTTTTAAACCCCGCGCGATGCGCGAGCGTGTTAAAAATAGTTATATAATTACAATAAAAAATTATCAAATCTTATAATATATGTAAACTACTAATTCTATAAAATGTGGTTTATTGGTACTCCTTCCTTCCAAATACAAAATGAAATAGAGAGATATTACCAAACCTCATCATCATGCATATAAACAACGGAGGAGTCATGTACATTAAAGGAAAGAAAAAAAACTCTCTGAACACTTGATTTTTATATTCAGGACAGTTGTGAAATGTTTTTGTTGATAATATGTCTAAATGCTTTAAGGGAACTGCTAGGCTCCTGTTTCACCAATCATAATCTTTTGCCCAATCCCTATAAACCTTGGTTCTAGTATGTACAATATAATATGTCAAGCCATATTAGAAGCATATTAAAAATAAAACATCCCAGTGTCTTCAAAAATGCTTGTCCGCCTAATGAATTTACCTTCCAATTCTGTCATATTCATTTAATATGCGGATCTAAATAACAATGGAAAAATATGAAGGAAGACCAAAACAAAATATAAATGCCATATTAGTTTTTTCAAATACAAAACAAAAACAATATATAATGACTAATAAGCCAAAAAAACAAATAGTTAAAATAAAATTATATATATATATATATATATATATATAGAGAGAGAGAGAGAGAGAGAGAGAGAGTCCCTAGAAAATCTTGAACACTGAAATTCCAAAAAACCCAAAACAAATTAAAAAGACATCAAATTAGTACCTTTTTTTTCAATAGTCAAACATACAACTTATTAGAACTTAATTATCGAAATTATTGTTGCTAAAAATTTAAAAAAAATAAAATAAGAGAAACTAACTTTCAGTTTTCTATTATTGTGAACCAAAGAACAAAAATTTCAAACTAAACTGTGACATTACCAAAAAGACACCTCTCAATTAGACGCACAAAATTTCTTGTATTAAACCTGCAACTTTTGATGAAGGGGTATAATCAGAAATTTAGCGAACTTCATAAGCAAGAAAGTTGGGAAGATCCAAGATTATTCATGTTCGCTCTGTATATGATCAAGTGAAGGTATTTTTCTTTCACTTCTCCATCATTTTACCAGTAATATCACAAAAACGCCTTATGTAGCGTTAGCGGTAGTACTTCCATATGAAGAAAAGCTGGTGGGCTTGGGAGCTTCACCCCCTCTGATTACTCTGCTATATATCATTTTGAAAGACTGAACTATAGGGTCTGTTTTGCAAACATATTGGCATTCTCAAAGTTTGCTTTCGGTTTTTCTCCCCTTTATCAAAATATAGCATCCAAAACCCCTAAAACTGATTTCAAACGAAACGGTAAAAGCTAAAAGACAAATGAGAGAGAAATAGAGAGTTAACCTTAAAGTTGCAACATAAGTGATGCTACAATCGAACCCTAAAACCATATAATTTACATAAACCTTTGTGTAAAAGAGATAATGTCGAGAAATTGGTTGAGAGAGGCATATAAAGAGAGAAACAGATAATTCAGTGGGTGAGCTAAATAAATGAGTGATTAAGAGAAGAGGGAGGGGAATACGGGATGAGCTTCCATCTAATTATTCAAACCCCTTAACAAAATTTATAGGGATAGGGAAAAGTCTCATTTAGAAATAGAGAAAGATGGGAAGAGGAAATAGACGTCTTGTTCTCTGAACAGGAAAAGGAAGAGCCGGAGATATTTATTAAAGATAAGAGAGATGTATAGTATTAATTGTACGAGTGAACGGACGGATGTGGAAGGGATGAATGAGAAACTTTGGACTTCTCCAAAAGTGTCGTTTATCTAAATTAAGAGAGAGAGAGAGATCGAAGAAATATGCAATAAATATTAGGTGCCAGGTAGATAGGCTAATTGTAAAGAATAATAAATAAATATTAGGTGCCAGGTGGATAGGCTAATTGTAAAGAATAATAAATGCCTTGTTTTGCATTTTATAGTAATAAAAGATTAAGGGTGTATAGAAAGAAAAGTTAAATAGGAATAAAAACAACATTTTTAAAATATGAAGGGCTCACCAATTTGATCAAATTTTTCAACAACATAGACTAAATGATATTTTATTTTTCATGCTTAATTAAATCTATACAATTGTTAAAATTTCCCCACCACACCCCTTGCCCCCCCGCCACGCACACACGCACACACCTACGCACACACACACACACCCCACCCCACCCCTACCCTCATCTTATCTATATATTCATTGCAATTATCTACTTCTTTAATCCTTTATCTTTATATTTATTCTTTGAGATTCTTTTATATTTCAAAAGTCTCTTATCCTCATTATATTTTATCACAATATGCATATCTTATAAGAGAGTCGGGTTTGGCATGAATAATTTGTAATGAAGTCTAGAACGAATCTTACTAAATCAATTGGGGTATTTTCATATTTTTATTACTTTATTAATTTATGACATGAGATAATTATAACTGGAGCATAAATTTCATTATCATAAAGGGATAAATCCAACCAAGTACAAAGATTCTACAAAGTAAAGTGAGAATTAAATTTAAGACTTTCTAACAACATGCATGTGTATGGATTCTACATAGTTGGGCACTAAAGTAACTAATGATATTCCTAAAAACATACAATTGGCAACATTTTGTGAATTTACTAAACTTTATATATTATTATCAAATTCTGTTAAAGAATTATCTAGGGTTTTACCTAATTGAATTAATTTCATGAATAAAATTAACAAATTATAACAAATTATAACAAAATATTAATTTCATACTAAGGTTTACTTAGTTTTAACAAATTATAACAAAATATTATCATATTTTTAGTTAGAAAATTCCACCACCACCCCCTTCCCCCACCACATCCCACCCCCACTACCCCCTTCCCCCCTCCCCCACCACACACCACCACACACATATATACATACACATATACACATACCCCACCCCCTCCCCCTCCTACCCCACCCCCTACCCCCACTCTGCCCCCACCCTACCCCACCCTGCCCCACCCCTACCCCCACCCTGCCCCACCTCTACCCCCGCACACACGCACACACATATATACACACACACATACACACAAACAAATATATAAATGGAAGAGAGAGAGAGAGAGAGAGAGAGAATTAAACCTGAAAGAAGAGAGAGAGAGAGAGAGCAGTGTCGAGAGAGATAGAGAGGGAGGGAACGGCGGGAGGGAAAAAAGAAGGGGGAAAGGGTTTTTGCTGCTAACATTGTCACGGTCGTGTCAAGGTCATTGACCGTGACAATTATTCAAAGAATTGTCACGATCATTGACCGTGACAAGTAAATTTTTCACGGACTTGTCACGGTCAATGACCGTGATAATTCTTTGTCACGGTCATGTCAAGGCCAATGACCGTGACACAAAACGCGTGTTTTTTATCACGGTCAATGACCTTGACAAGGGTGGCCAGCTGAAAGGTGACAATTTGGCCATTTTGGTGTAGTGAGAGAGAGGATCCTAGGTCCCGCACGTCCCTCTCGGGAGCGCGCTTCGACCGGTGTCGTTGATGAGGTGAAAATGTAGAGAGATGGAGTCGGTAGTCTATTTTACTGAAAACAGACAAAAGAAAAGGGAGCCATCCCGAAGGACAACATCCAAAGACATACTAATACATACGAAACCAAAATGATTCGAAAAGTGTCTGGAGGCTAAGTTAAGAAATGGGAAGGTGTTAGGCACCCATTCCGCCCTTACGGTCTCTCATGGGTTGTTGCTATTTTCCTTTATTTCCCCGTGATATGCGTGCATGTGTATATATAGTGGAGATAGGAATCCTCGACTTGCATCATGGAAGAGATAAAGCGAGTTATCCGTAGGAAGGTTCATAAAAATAATATTAGAAAATAGGATTTATGCGTTTATCCTGGCGTTGATCGTTATAAGGGAACGATAACGTATGCGGAATAATACGCCACTAAGAGAAAATATATAGAATATAGGAGAATTGATTTTAGAGAAGATAGAAAATGTGAAAAGTAAGAACAGGACTCGAGTCTCGGGTTTTGCCTCGAGACGCTTACGTAGCCTATAGAGGGATCAAAGTCCACGTAGTTCGCATGCAAAACGAGGGGTGGGATTTATCCCATAAATCCAACTGGGGACTTTTTTTTTGTGTGTATGTAAAAAAGTGTTTGAGTTGTGAGAAAAGTGTGAGAATTCTCGTTTGGAATTTATGAGCAAACCTATTTTTCTTATTTTTTGGGTTTTTATTTATATGAAAATAAGAGATGTGCAATAATACTAGATAAAAAGAATATTTAGGATATGTGAGATGAGAGAATAAAAGTGCTAAGTAATAAAACTAGTTATTGCAAATTTATGAGAATTTAAAGGGTGAATTGAGAAAATTGGACCTTCTTGAAGATCTTGAGCTTGATCTTGAATGTGGGAGATCCACCCTTGCAGTTGGAATATGATAAAGGGTAGTTAATTCAATAAGTTTTATGAAAAGGATGATTAAAAATGAAGGTTGGAAAGGGATTTGGATGTGGAAATCACGCTAACTTCGAGAGAGGTTTTCTAGATTCGCTGAGAGTGATGTATTTTAGATCTGATTTATCTTTGCAATGGGGTCAGGCCCTCCTTTTTATAGACCCAGGGCATTGCCAATCGGCATAGCCCTGTTCCTGCCAATCGGTAGGTGTGTTTAGGCACACTGCCGAAAGGCAAGGTCTGGGACCTGCCGTTTAGCAGTGTCTTTCAGGCCTTTTCGAAAATTGGCCGCTGAGCGCAAACCATTAATCCAAATCATGCATGGGGTGGACCGTTGGGAAGGTAATTCAGATACCTTTGAAAGTCCTTAGGACTGCTTCCAGGTTTGGGAGTTGACTTTGGGTCAAATATGGCTTGGGAGCGCTCATCAGTCCTTTGGATGGGGAAACTTTGAACGCAAACGGATCGTTCGTCCACATGGTAAGTCAGAATCACACATGGGGAAGACCATTGGAAAGGTTAGGAGATTTACTTTGACATTCCAAAGAGTTTGACCTGGTTGGGGGAGTTGACTTGGGTCAACTGGGCTCTGGAATCATTCGATGACCTTTCGGAGTAAAACATATCGTTCGTCCGTACCGTAAGTCAGAATCGCACATGGGACAGACCGTTGGAAGAGGTTTTAATGCCCTTCAAAGATTCATTCAGTCTCGGTCGAGATGAAGAGTTGACTTTGGTCAAACAGAGCCTGGGAGTGTTCGGTGGCCTCTAGATAAGGTTGCGGGGGAAAATGGGTCGTTTGTCCGCATGATAAGTCAGAATTGCGCACGGGATGAACTGTTGGAAAGGGGTTTTAGTGCCCTTCAAAGATTCATTTAGTCTTGGTCGTGCTGAAGAGTCTGACTTTTTGGCCAAATGAAGACTAGGAGAGTCCAATGGCCTCTAGGTCAGTACCCGGGGTATGACCTAGGTTGGCAGCGATGAAGGGAGGTGCTAGGGACCTAAGGAGAGTTTATGGGGTAATAGAATGGGGTGTCTACAACATGTATGAAGCAATGTTTGAAAAATCATTTCTCTTTGCCATATGCTTAATCTACATCAAGGCTAGAAAGTCCAAGAAGTTCGAGAGGGGGTTGTAACTTGGGATGCATAACATGGTCATCAGCTTCAGACTTTAAACTTACTTCAAGGTGGTGGATATTTCCTAGATAATGGAAACTATGAATATGGCCTGGGGGTAAAATCCTTAAGGATTGCACATTTTTGCTGGGCATAAGTGCTAAATAACACAGGCCTCTACGATTATTACTTATATATATAAGGTTCAACTATGAGGTGTCTAGAAACGCCATTTGTGGTTTGTTATTCATCCCATGTTGATTTTGAAATTTCATATCATTTTTTGAAACTTCTTAATCTAGCATGACGTTATGGGTGAGTGTTTATGTAACACCTCGTATTTTTGACGATTTAAATAATTATGTGATTAATTATTATTATGGGAATAAGTATGTAATTAATTATTGTTGTTGGATTAATTAAATTAAAATGCGAGAAATTGATTTGATATTAATTCGGATTAAAATAATTATTAACTCGTGCCAAGGGTTAATACTTATTGTTGATAATTATTGAATATTGCTGTGTGATATGTAATATGGACTTATGATACTTGATAAATTGTCGAAATTGAGAAATACGACAGTTTGGTAATTAAAGTCTGACACGCGTGTGAGTCGTGTCGGGACTAATTGAATTAAATAAAAAGAGAATTTATTTTTATGAACTCTTATAGTCATTTCGAGTGCACCATTGAGTCCGGGAGGATCGAGATAGTCAAAATAGTATACCCAGGTGTTTAGTTTGGGTCCCAGGGTGATTTTAGGCCTAACCGGCACCCGAGAGGGCATTACCTAAATTAATGGACGAAAATTAAGATTAATTATATCAGCCAAGGAAATTCCATTAGGGTTAACAAGTTACATGAAGTTAAGAACGGCTATAGGAGGTGTGAGGGAGAGCTAATTCCAAGAAAAAAGGGCCAAGATAACACCACCTTGCATAATCACCACACCCACTGTGCAGATTGGGATAAGGGGAACACACCCATACCAACATCACCAACGGATCAGACCATCATAGTCGAGGAAAGTGTTTATTACTTGCTTTCTTTTAGCAATGATTATACTCATGTTAGAGTAGGTAAAATTAATCATGATTTACATATGAATTGGGTGAAAATTGGAGATTTAAATTATGATTAAGGATTGGTTTAATTAGTAGTTTAAAGTCCTTCATGTATGTAGAGGATTAATCACGGAATTGAATTATATATTGATGAACGAATCTGGGTTGGTTAGGTTCTTTGATTGAAAATTTGGAAACTAGGATTCATATGAATTAATTTGGGGATTTTATAAAATTATGATGATTAAGGATGAATTAATGATCCTAGGATGTTAATAATGATCTATAACCTGTTAGGTGTTGATGGGTATTGATGATGAGGCATTGGGTGTTGAATCTTAGAGGTTTTTAGGTTAAAAAATGGTGAAAAATGCTGAAATCTGGGCAAGAAGACGAACAGGGACATCTCGCCCGAAGTCGTTCGCGCGACACGTGGAAGTCGTTCGCGCGACATCCCTTCTGGGTCGAGCGACGTAGTGAATTTTGGGAATTTTCTCAACGTCCAATTTTGAGTTTGCCGATTTATTGGAGTGAGAGAAACTGCCAAATAATAAATTCAAATAGGACATAATTTTAGGAAAAGTATGTGAGAATTAATAATTTAATTATTTTGGTATAGAGAGAATATACTGTGGAGATTACGAGAGACATAGTAATCTAAATATTTATACTATACATAGTGATGTGATTCAAATACGTATGAGGAGTATATATGTAGGTTGGATAAATACCTATAAATTATAATAGGATGTGTGTATGCCTATTATGGGAAATTATTGTTAAGAGCACTAATGGGTGATAACCCGGGGGTGTAAGAATCTTATAGTTAAGCGCACTAATGAGTGATAACTCGGGGGTGCAGAAACTCTATTGTTAAGTGTACTAATGGGTGATAACCCGGGGGTACAAGGATGACTATTGTGAGGCGCACTAATGGGTGATAACCTGGGGGTGCTGGATTATTATTGATAGGTGCATTAATGGGTGCTAACCCGGGGATGCAAGATTCTATTGTTAGGCGCACTAGTGGGTGATAATTCAGGGGTGCTGGATTATTATTGATAGGTGAATTAATGGGTGCTAACCCGGGGATGTAAGATTCTATGGTTAGGCGCACTAATGGGTGATAACCCGGGGGTGCTGAATTATTATTGATAGGTGCATTAATGGGTGCTAACCCGGGGATGCCGAATTTTCTGGATAGGTTCACTAATGGGTCTTAGCCCAGGGGTGCATGATTAGTATATATATATGTATAGGGATGATGTGACTATATATATATATGAACTTGTGAATATTCCTACTGTGTGAAATTAGTAGACTTGGTAATAATAATCATTACATTGCACCAAGTGGTCTTAACCTAAGGCTGCAGGATTAGTGTGTATATATAGGGATGATGAGACTATATATATGTATGAGTGTACATGGGTAACTTTCTACTTTATGAGAATAGTATATACAATGGAAATGAGAAATTAAATAATCTTAGTAGATAAAAGATTAACCATTCAAACGGTGAATAATGAAACTTAGTATGTGAGATAAACTATCTGAATAGCGTATTGTATGGGCGATACATGAATACTACTAGTGAGCATAGTTAGTATTAGTATGGTTTCTGACTAGTTAGACTGGGTGATATAACTAGGGGAGATTATATGTACATTAGTTGTTCACAATAGATGAGAGGTGAGAAACTCATGTGAGAGTTCGATAACTAACATGCGTATAAGACTTATTTTAAGAACCAGTTTTAAATACTTGCTAAATCATTTTTACACCTCGGGCTCTGACCCGTTTCTTGTATCTCTTCTCTTCGTTGATATATATATATATATATATATATATATATCAGGTTCTCAGCCACAGGGGTACCAGATTTAGAGATTTGAGTTGCTTGACGTGCTGTAGTTATTGTGGAAGCTGAAAGTCCTTGCCGTAGAAGCATCTATATTTTCCATTCAGTTTCATCTAGACTTATTATTTAGGGCATATGTCGCCCACTTCTAGTTCTTGATCAGAGATATTGTATTCAGTTTATTTTATGGTTTGGAGTTTTGAACTGGGAGGTTTTACTCAATCTTATTTATTTCAGTAGTTGATTCATGTTCAACATTTATTATATTCCTATGTGTGGTGAATGGTTTATATTTTAAGACGGAAAGAAATGGATTTACTTGTTTTTACTAAAATTGGAAATGTTTTGACACCTAACTTAATTTTATATTAGGTGATTAATATGTTAAAAAGGTTTTCGACATGATGCTAAGAATGAATCAACTGAATATCCTGTTTTGAATTGGTAGAAGACTGATCACCCTATATTTAATTGGGCGGGGTGTCACAGGTGGTATCAGAGCCAGGTTCTAGTGTCTTTTAGGATCTGTGCGGCTTATTACGTTTCAGTGTGGCGTTCTTTGATATAGAGCCTTATGATAGGATTATTGTGTTCCCTTACGTATGCGACTTACGTTCTCCTACTACGAATTATAATGGATGTGACTCATTAGATGAAATTTTGTGTGATTCGAACATCGGACATTTTAGGACGACCAACGAGGACCGTAAGAAGAACAGTGGGAGGAGAAGCTCAACAAAAGACATAGAGTAATCGGGACAAAAATCACCATGAGGATTACTTAAGCAAGAGATAGTAAAGTCGTCACTCGAGAGCTGTGGGTTCCCAGGATACCGTCATAGATAACGGTGGAGAGATCTCAGAACCACCTAGCATAGTCGATAAGGGGGGAATCAGGGACTCTTATGAAAACCCATCGGAGAAGATGCGGAGAAGAAAATGAGAAAGTGTAACAAACCAGCGGAGGTAGAAAATTCGAAGGCAATTGTGTAGAGTTTGGCGTGACGATACTCAGAATTTAATTTGGAGTTAAAAGTTATAGCTCGTAGGAGCATCATGTGGTGATTAGAGGCAATCACCAAATATTAAGAAGTGTGTTTGAAATTTAGAGAGAAATTTGGGTACAAATTGACCGCG
This sequence comes from Sambucus nigra, assembly GCA_949130495.1. Classification (NCBI taxonomy): domain Eukaryota; kingdom Viridiplantae; phylum Streptophyta; class Magnoliopsida; order Dipsacales; family Adoxaceae; genus Sambucus; species Sambucus nigra. The sequence goes on along the minus strand of OX422207.1, from coordinate 4,623,837 downwards.
AGGTCTTCCATTCGATGTGGTAACATAATGCGAGTGAAATTTTGATTTTTATCACAATGAGTAAGATAGAAATTGATCGTGAGAGAAAGGTCGAATTGCATAATGAACTTCGTACCTGGCAGAAGGGCATAAATTATCCAAGGGTCTATAGTTGATAAAGGACTAGTGAGTAGAATACAAGCATGGATGAGGAATCCAACTAAGATGACTAATGTTGATGTCGTCAAAGTTATACGGTTGCTAGTGATTGAAGTCTTTCCAGAAGAAGTGAGCAAAGAGGGTTAGAGAATCTGTCTGAAGGGAAGAACTGGACAAAACTGTGTTAGTGAAACACCACCTAAGAGTGTTCCCAATAGGGAACTCATTTAGGTGATTTCGATTAATTTACTTCCTACAAAGTGACAATGAAGTCAGTCATGGCCGCGGAGGCCAACGATAGTTTCGAAAGGCCACCGTAGCTAGTAAGTTAAGACTACTCAGTTCGAGAGAAGGACATTTCAAAATGGTCAGTGGGACCAGTGACGGGGAAATGGCTCGTGAAGTTTCGCTATGTAAAGAAATTAGGACTACAAGGGTTGAATATGACCACAATTGAGAAGTGAGACCGAAAAGATTAGAAATGGTAAATCATGGCATTAGGCATAATAAATGGAGGAGCGAGACTTTCGGCGAAAAAAATTGGGGTTAAGAGAATTAGGCCCAGGAAATTTATAACCCGAGAGTGATGGGTTCAGGCTGGACCAGTAGATGTAATACCCCGTATTTTTGTGATATTTAATTATGGGGTTTATTGAATTAAATGTATATTAATTGGAAATTAATCCGGATTAAAATACTAGCGGGATGCGAGTTCGTATTTGATTATAATGAGTATATATGACTATATATGAATTTTGAATTATGAAATTGTCGTGAGATGAAATACGACAATTTGGAAATCTTGTTGAGACGCGTGTGATAGCCGCGTCAGGAATATAATTATTTTAATTATAAAAGTGAATTTTATTTTTATTAACCGTATGGTCGTTTTGAGTGCGCCAACGCATCCGGAAGGGTCGAAATAGTCAGAAAACACTAGTCGGGGGTTTAGTTTGGGTCCCGGGGCATTTTTAGGCCATGCCGGCAACGCATAAGGGTAGTTTGGTAATTTTGAATTTTTGGGAATTAAAACCTACGAAAATTGGGAATTAAAAAGCGGACATGGTAATTACCCACTAAACCCACTAACCACATCCTAGGACTTAATAGGCTACGGGGATTATTAGAATTGTTCCAAAAGTTCCTAAGGCAAACCCTAGCCACCATTAGCACTTTGGAGAATAAGGCTTGTAGAGAGAGAGATAGAAGGATTCTGCAGAGAGAGAGAGAGAATACTCCATCAAATCGACATCAAAATCAGAGATTCAAATAAGGCAAGTGGTTTAATTTCAATTAATTGCAGAGAATGCTTCTTCCATGCGTAGGAATTTGTTATAATTGTATTTGTTTGGGAGTTAGATGAAAAACCCATTAAATTTGGAACTAGAATCTGCATATTGATGAGGAATTGCATGTAGAATTGTATGTAGGCGATTATTCTGATGATAATAATATCTTGGATGAAACAAAAATGGATTTAATTAGGCTCATTGATGATTTATAAATTTTAGGGTTCATGTTCATGTAATTTGGGGTTAAATGAAGAAATTTGATGATTTGATAATGTTTAGGAAGGATTTGACCCTACATACATGTTTAATTATGACCTATGAATGTTTAGTACGAATTAGGAACCTTAAAATGATGTTGGGACGATTTTTATGTGGGATTAGGAGTGTAGAAATGTTGGAAAAACGAGTTAGGGAAAATCAGGGCTCCAATCTGGCCACTCGTTAGAAGACCTGCCCAGGTCGTTCGAACGAGCTCGTTCGAACAAGCTTCTAACGAGTTGACCATTGACTTCTAACGAGGGTGAAGTTCATTCGATGCCTTTCGTTCGAACGAGATCTCGTTAGATAGCCCACTTAGTTCGAACGAACTCTCGTTCAAACAGCCCCATTCGAACGAGACTTCTAACGAGCTGACAGTTTAGGCTTTTTAGCCTGTTTTGATTTCACGTGTCCCGTAACCTTATTTAATGGTAGAGATAACTTTCCCTTGATGATAAATTGACATATTAGGTATATTTGGGATATAATGAGGAGTAAAACCTAGAAGTGTAGTTTGAACCTAAGGGAGATTATGAATTAGGACGTGAGTGTCTATTTCGATGCGAGAACTATTGACGGCCTACATAATTATATTAAACGGGAACATATAAATTGTGTAACATTATATGTCGGTACGAGAATGAGAAGTGTACTAAATAAATTATGGTGATTACTAAGAAGTGTGCATACTTAGTATATGGATATGATTTTATGTGTATGACATACCTACCATACTTGCTATCACGAGAGGTTTACGTTCGCTTAGGGCCTTCTTATCCTTGTGTTGCCCGGATTTAGATTGGTACCTTGATGAACATAGGTCAGAGAAGGACTTATTGGTATGTTAATAAGTCTGCTGATCGTGGGAGCGTAGGTATGTGCGTGAGCCATGTGATGTGACTGTGTTCGCCTCCATTATTTGTGATGTTGTTATCTGAGAACGATTCCTGAGAGATTCGGAATGCGTGATCCTTATGTACGTGATGTACCCAGATGGATAGCAGAGTATGTGTGCACCCCAACTTAGTCTCGGGGTGCTTGTATTGTATATTTATGATGTGAATAATATACACTTAATTAAAGGGAACTTTCAGGTTGGTATTGTGAGTATAATTATGGTAATGTTTTGAGTAAACATAACGGGTTAACCGATAGTAAATTGTATTACCAATTGAGAATCCGAGTTTAAATAAACCCCTCTATTTAATTGATAACGCTAGAATGTAATATGGGAATCGAGTAGTGAGTGGTAGAAGTTATTAAGGTTTGATTAGATAGGTATGTCATTTAGATGGGTACAGTACGATAGGAGTGCACCCGTAGTCGAGAGGTGAGAATTTCATGTGAGTGCACGCCCTAACATGTACTTTGCATTTAATGTTTTAATGTTATTAAAACACTTGCTGTTTTTAAAATGATTTCCACTTTCGGGCTCTGAACCATTTGCTTTCAAATCTATTTTTGTAAAAACCATTTTAGGTGCCCAGCCACAAGGACACCATGCATAGGTTTCTCATTCAGGTGACGAGCTGTAGCTGTATGTGGAAGTTACAGGACTTTGCTTGTAGACGCTTCATCTATCTTGACTCTATATTTAGCATTTATCAGTTATAGGGCATGTCGCCCATTTCTTTTAGAGACATTTCATTTATTTCAGTTATTCAGATTTTGGTTTGTAATTAATTCAGGATTCAGACTTGTCATTTTATTTTCAGTTGTGGGATTGTTGTGAGGAGTTTTCCTCCGGACTTATTATTATATGTTGGTTATTTCATTACTTCGTTATGGTTAATGGATTATGTTGTTCTTCTATTATTCTATTATTGCATGTTAATCAGATTTAAAATAAAATTGGCAACTTACTTTTTAAATACTAGGTGGTTAGTAATTCTTAAAATATTTTCGACAGTGATGCTATTAACTGAACCAACTTGGCATTTCGTATTAATTTAATAAAGGAGTAGCTACCCTCTATTTAATTAGTCGGGGTGTCACAGGTGGTATCAGAGCATCAGGTTCTAGTGTCCTTTAGGATCTGAACGGCTTATTATGTTTCTGCTGAGCTTTCTTTGATGTAGAGCCCTATATTTTTGGACTGTTGTACTCTTTTGTATTTGCTATGTTCTTCAGCTATTTTGAGTTTATAATTGTGAACTTATAAAATTTATTCTTATTTCAGATGCCTCCACGATGTGCACAATGGGTTCCCAGGGATGCAACTCCAGAACCACAGCCCGCACCAGTTCAGTGCACTATGAATGCCGCTGAGGTTGCAGCCATTGTGGCCCAGGCGGTAAATGCCGCACTAGCCATAGTTCAGCAGGCACCACCTCAGGCGCCAGTAGCAGCGCCAGTTCAAGCACATGCATTCCCGTCTGCTTGGGAACATGTACGTGACGCTTTTCAGAAGGCACACCCACCGGAGTTCGCAGGTAGCTCCGATGTTGTGATTTCGAGCCAGTGGAGGAAGGACATTCAGGGACACCTGAGGATGTATGAGTGTACCGATGTCCAGAAGCAGATAATAGCTACCTTTAAGTTAGTGGGGTCTGCACTGCAGTGGTGGGAGTCTATTACCACCGTGGAGGAAAGAGATACTCTCATGATTCAGGAGTTCTGGGTGCGGTTCGACCGCAAGTACTTTCCGTCTGCTGTTCACACGGAAATGAGGAGGAAGTTGATGAACCTTCGACAGGAGGGTAAGACTGTGGTCGAGTATGAGGCCGAATTCACCAATTTGCTGAATATTATCCCAGATGAGATACCTACAGAAGAGAAGAAGATACAGAAATTTACAAACGGGTTGACTTGGAGGATCCGTCAGCATTTGTTGGGGAACCTATCGTTGGCCACTTATTCTGATGTGGTTAACGCTGCACTGTTGCACTACCAGGATCATCGCTTTCACATGACTGAAGGCAAGAGGTCCGGAGAGTCCAGCCATCAGGGCAGGACTGGGGGAAATGGTGCCAGTGGGGCACATTCTATTCAGGGGCAGAGACAGGGTGATCAGGGTTCCCAGCAGGGGGATCACAAGAGGTTCAGGTCGGGAAATTTCAGGGATGGACAAGGAGGTTTCCGACAGGGCCATCAGGGTCCGAACGGTCATCAGGTCCAGCAGGGTTAGAATGGCCAACAGCAGCAGTTTCAGCAGGGCCAGCAGGGCCAGTGGAGGAACGGTAACGGCCACCAGGGCTGGGGGCAACAGGGACAGAGAGGGGGAAACTTCCCGGGGAAGTGTTTCGTTTGTGGAAAGACTGACCATAAATGCCAGGACTGTCCTGATAGGGGCAGGGCCCCGCAGCAGCAGCAGGGTGCTCGACATGAGCCACAGAGGCCACTTTTTCCACCAGCCCTCCCATCTCCAGCTCAGGTGCCAGCGCTACCAGCCATTCCAGCAGTTCCTGTGCAGTAGGGGCAGTTACAGTATGGACGTGTCTATAACATCCACCAGGCAGCAGCTCTACAGGCACCACACACGATTGAGGGTATGTTTCCTATCCATGGTACTATGGGTCGGGTTTTGTTTGATACGGGGGCAACGCATTGTTTTATAGCTACACATTTTGCGAAAGCCTTAGGATTGTTAGCCACATCAGAGAGCACAGTGACGTGTGTAGACTCACCATTGGGGAGTGGGTCACTTATTTTCTTTATATGCCGGGGAGTGGGGGTAGAGATTGGTAGTTTGGTATTACCTGCAAACATGTTGGTATTAGATATGCATGTGCATGATGTGATTATCGGTATGGATTGGCTCGCTGATTATAGAGCCATGATTGATTGCTTCGGTGGGAGCATTATTTTTACCATTCCGGAGCAAGAGATGTTTGTAGTGGCAATGCCTCGCCCAGAGGGAGGTTCGACCGCTCATTTGTACTACATAGAGGAGGATACCTCTAAGGAGGTTGTGATTCCTTTAGATTCGATCCCAGTTGTCAGGGAGTATTCTGATGTGTTTCAGGAGATACCAGGCCTACCCCCCAGTCGCGAGATAGACTTTGTCATAGACTTATTACCTGATACGAGACCTATAGCACGCGCACCGTACCGTATGGCTCCGACAGAGATGCGAGAGCTACGAGATCAGATTGAGTAGTTGTTGGGTTAGGGGTTTATACGGAGGAGTACTTCGCCGTGGGGTGCCCCTGTGTTGTTCATAAAGAAGAGAGATGGTTCACTAAGATTGTGTGTGGACTAGCGAGAGTTGAACAAGGTCACGATACGGAACAAGTATCCGTTGCCTCAAATCGATGACCTATTCGACCAGTTGAGAGGAGCTTCTTTCTTCTAGAAGATTGATTTGCGATCGGGATACCATCAGTTGCGTATCAGGGAAGGGGATGTCTCGAAGACTGCGTTCTTAATGAGATATGGTTCTTACGAGTTTCGGGTTATGCCTTTTGGTTTGACCAATGCTCCAGCTGTGTTTATGGACTTGATGAATAGGGTGTTCAGAGATTTCCTAGATTAGTTTGTCATTGTCTTCATTGATGATATTCTGGTTTACTCCCAGACAGAGGAGGAGCACGCTTAGCATTGGAGGCAAGTTTTGCAAATACTACGTCAGAACGAGCTGTATGCAAAGTATGAGAAGTGTGGGTTTTGGCGGAAGGAGGTTCAGTTTTTGGGGCATATTATTTTCGACCAGGGAATATCGGTTGATCCGGGGAAGGTATCCAAAGTGAGGGAGTGGGGACAACCCACGACACCGACTGAGATCCGTAGTTTCTTGGGCCTAGCAGGATACTACAGGAGGTTTATTCGGGGATTTTCGAAGATAGCAGGTCCTTTGACACATCTGACTCGAAAAGGTGTGCCGTACATTTGGAGTGATGCTTGTCAGTTGGCATTCGATGAGTTGAAGGATAAGTTGAACTCAGCACCTGTGTTAGCATTGCCGAGACCGGGAGTTGAGTATCTAGTTTACACCGATGCGTCCTTACAAGGACTTGGAGGTGTATTGCAGCAGGAGAGTCAGGCCATACCTTATGCTTCCCGTAAGCTTAAGCCTCACGAGAAGAATTACCCCACCCATGTGTTGGAGTTAGCGGCAGTGGTATTTGCCCTACGGATTTGGCGACATTACCTTTCGGGGGAGAAATTTTGATTGTTCACAGACCACAAGTCCCTACAGTACCTATTCACGCAAAATGAGTTGAATATGCGGTAGCGAAGGTGGCTTGAGTTTGTGAAGGACTATCAGTTTAATATCCAATATCACCCGGGGAAGGCTAACGTGGTAGCAGACGCGTTGAGCCGTAGACCGGTAGATGAGGTGGCAGATGTGTGGAAGGCCAAATGGAAGGAGTTGGGACACCAGGATGCAGTGGCCCGATCATTCATGTCTGTGATGACCGTTACATCGCAGATTGTCACGAAGGTAGTAAGGGCATAGGCAAATGACTTGTTCTGTCAGGAGCAGATAGTTCGATTACTAGCAGAGGGAGCTGAGTCCTATACCGTTAGCTCAGACGGAGGATTACGCTTCAATGGTAGATTGGTAGTTCCGAAAGGGGAGGAATTGCGGCATGAGGTGATGTCAGAGTCGCACGGCTCACGGTACATCCCGATGGGGACAAAATGTACCAAGACATGAGACGACAGTATTGGTGGAGCGGGATAAAGAGAGATATTGTCGTGTTTGTTTCTAAATGCGCCACTTGTCAGCTAGTAAAAGTGGATCATCAGAGACCGGTAGGACTTCTACAGTCATTGGAGGTCCCGATGTGGATGTGGGAGAGCATATCCATGGATTTTATTACGGGGTTACCTACGTCACAGAGAGGTCACGACTCCATTTGGGTAATTGTGGACAGGTTGACCAAAGTTGCTCATTTTCTACCTGTAAGGACAGACTACACTGCGGGACAGTATGCCCAGCTCTTTATTGCAGAGATAGTGAGACTTCATGGTGTACCCCTAAATATCGTGTCTGACCGAGACAAGATATTTGTTTCACAGTTTTGGGAAAGTTTTCAGGAGGCCATGGGCACGGAATTGCGGTTGAGTACGGCATATCACCCGCAAACCGATGGGCAGACCGAGCGTACAAACCAAATGTTGGAGGACATGTTGCGTATATGCATCATTGATTTTGATGGTGGATGGGAGCAGTATCTTCCACTGGTGGAGTTTGCTTACAACAACTCCTACCAGTTCACCATTGGCATGGCTCCATTTGAGGCGTTGTACGGTAGACCTTGTCTTTCCCCAGCATGTTGGTTGGAGGCGGGGGACAACAAACTACTTGGGCCGGAAGTGATTCAGTATACTTCGGCGAGGATAGAATTGATTCGGAGTCGCATTCGGGTAGCTCAGGATCGGCAGAAGAGCTATGCTGATGCGAAGAGGTTCTTCAGGGAGTTCCAAGTGGGGGACCAGGTTTTGCTCAGAGTATCTCCTATGAAGGGGATCATGCGTTTCGGGAAGAAAGGGAAGTTGGCACCGAGATATGTGGGACCATTTCCTATTATTGAACGGATTGGACCGGTTGCGTATAGGCTTGGGTTACCGGAGCATTTGCATCGGATTCATGATGTGTTTCATATTTGCTCGCTAAGGAAATATCTTAGAGACAATTTTGCTCATTCTCACATTGCTTTGGAGGACATAGATCTTCAGCCTGATAGCTCCTACGAGGAGGGGCCGATTGCTATTTTGGACCGAAGTGAGCGGAAACTGCGGTCAAAGATAGTTCCGTTAGTACGTGTTCAGTGGCGACATCATAATGTCGAGGAATCCACATGGGAGCGCGAGGATGAGATGAACGAACGTTATCCAGAGTTGTTCTTACCAGGTACTTTCTAGTTCTGAATTTCGGGACGAAATTCTGTTATTAGGGGGGAAGTATGTAATACCCCGTATTTTTGTGATATTTAATTATGGGATTTATTGAATTAAATGAATATTAATTGTAAATTAATACGGATTAAAATACTAGCGGGATGCGAGTTGGTATTTGATTATAATGAGTATATATGGCTATATATGAATTTTGAATTATGAAATTGTCGTGAGATGAAATACGACAATTTGGAAATCTTGTTGAGACGCGTGTGATAGCCGCGTCAGGAATATAATTATTTTAATTATAAAAGTGAATTTTATTTTTATTAACCGTATGGTCGTTTTGAGTGCACCAACGCGTCCGGAAGGGTCGAAATAGTCAGAAAACACTAGCCGGGGGTTTAGTTTGGGTCCCAGGGCATTTTTAGGCCATGCCGGCAACGTATAAGGGTAGTTTGGTAATTTTGAATTTTTGGGAATTAAAACCTACGAAAATGGGGAATTAAAAATCTGACTTGGTAATTACCCACTAAACCCACTAACCACATCCTAGGACTTAATGGGCTACGGGGGTTATTAGAATTGTTCCAAAAGTTCCTAAGGCAAACCCTAGCCACCATTAGCACTTTGGAGAAGAAGGCTTGTAGAGAGAGAGATAGAAGGATTCTGCAGAGAGAGATAGAATACTCCATCAAATCGAGATCAAAATCAGATATTCAAATAAGGCAAGTGGTTTAATTTCAATTAATTGCAGAGAATGCTTCTTCCATGCGTAGGAATTTGTTATAATTGTATTTGTTTGGGAGTTAGATGAAAAACCCATTAAATTTGGAACTAGAATCTGCATATTGATCAGGAATTGCATGTAGAATTGTATGTAGGCGATTATTCTGATGATAATAATATCTTGGATGAAACAAAAACGGATTTAATTAGGCTCATTGATGATTTATAAATTTTAGGGTTCATGTTCATGTAATTTGGGGTTAAATGAAGAGATTTGATGATTTGATAATGTTTAGGAAGGATTTGACCCTACATACATGTTTAATTATGACCTATGAATGTTTAGTACGAATTAGGAACCTTAAAATGATGTTGGGACGATTTTTATGTGGGATTAGGAGTGTAGAAATGTTAGAAAAACGAGTTAGGGAAAATCTGGGCTCGAATCTGGTCACTCGTTAGAAGACCTGCCCAGGTCGTTCGAACGAGCTCGTTCGAACGAGCTTCTAACGAGTTGACCATTGACTTCTAACGAGGGTGAAGTTCGTTCGATGCCTTTCGTTCGAACAAGATCTCGTTAGATAGCCCACTTCGTTCGAACGAACTCTCGTTCGAACAGCCCCGTTCGAACGAGACTTCTAACGAGCTGACAGTTTAGGCTTTTTAGCCTGTTTTGATTTCACGTGTCCCGTAACCTTATTTAATGGTAGAGATAACTTTCCCTTGATGATAAATTGACATATTAGGGATATTTGGGATATAATGAGGAGTAAAACCTAGAAGTGTAGTTTGAACCAAAGGGAGATTATGAATTAGAACGTGAGTGTCTATTTCGATGCGAGAACTATTGACGACCTACATAATTATATTAAACGGGAACATATAAATTGTGTAACATTATATGTCGGTACGAGAATGAGAAGTGTACTAAATAAATTATGGTGATTACTAAGAAGTGTGCATACTTAGTATATGGATATGATTTTATGTGTATGACATACCTACAATACTTGCTATCACGGGAGGTTTACGTTCGCTTAGGGCCTTCTTATCCTTGTGTTGCCCGGATTTAGATTGGTACCTTGATGAACATAGGTCAGAGAAGGACTTATTGGGATGTTAATAAGTCTGCTGATCTTGTTAGCGTAGGTATGTGCGTGACCCATGTGATGTGACTGCGTTCGCCTCCATTATTTGTGATGTTGTTATCTGAGAACGATTCCTGAGAGATTCGGAATGCGTGATCCTTTTGTACGCGATGTACCGGGATGGATAGCAGAGTATGTGTGCACCGCAGCTTAGTCTCGGGGTGCTTGTATTGTATATTTATGACGTGAATAATATACACTTAATTAAAGGAAACTTTCAGGTTGGTATTGTGAGTATAATTATGGTAATGTTTTGAGTAAACATAACGGGTTAACCGATAGTAAATTGTATTACCAATTGAGAATCCGAGTTTAAGCAAAGCCCTCAATTTAATTGATAATGCTAGAATGTAATATGGGAATCGAGTAGTAAGTGGTAGAAGTTATTAAGGTTTGGTTAGATATGTATGTCATTTAGATGGGTACGGTACGATAGGAGTGCACCCGTAGTTGAGAGGTGAGAATTTCATGTGAGTGCACGTCCTAACATGTACTTTGCATTTAATGTTTTAATGTTATTAAAACACTTGCTGTTTTTAAAATGATTTCCACTTTTGGGCTCTGACCTATTTTCTTTCGAATCTATTTTTGTAAAAACCATTTTAGGTTCCCAGCCACAAGGACACCATGCATAGGTTTCTCATTCAGGTGACGAGCTGTAGCTGTTTGTGGAAGTTACAGGACTTTGCTTGTAGACGCTTCATCTATCTTGACTCTATATTTAGCATTTATCAGTTATAGGGCATGTCGCCCATTTCTTTTAGAGACATTTCATTTATTTTAGTTTTTCAGATTTTGGTTTGTAATTAATTCAGGATTCAGACTTGTCATTTTATTTTCAGTTGTGGGATTGTTGTGAGGAGTTTTCCTCCGAACTTATTATTATATGTTGGTTATTTCATTACTTCGTTATGGTGAATGGATTATGTTGTTCTTCTATTATTCTATTATTGCATGTTAATCAGATTTAAAATAAAATTGGCAACTTACTTTTTAAATACTAGGTGGTTAGTAGTTCTTAAAATGTTTTCGACAGTGATGCTATTAACTGAACCAAATTGGCATTTCGTATTAATTTAATAAAGGAGTAGCTACCCGGTATTTAATTAGTCGGGGTGTCACAGTAGAGTCCTCGTTAATAGTAGCATATAGTATTTCAGGGTCGATGGGGCCCAGGATGTAAATGGGAGTTCAATAAAGCTATAATTGAGGCCTAGAGAGTTTGGGCCAACATTTCAATAATGGGCGCGAATCTCACATGATGGAATAAATTGTCCATGATGAGAGAGGACAATTATAGGATGAAATCCTAGGATGTATGACGATTGCAGATGTTCATGGCTCTTGATGGCAGCCACGTGCTAAGACCCTGTGATTTGGCGAGACTGGTGAGGTTTTGCTTCTTCCTTGTGAGTAAAGGATAGATTCTAGTGACATGGGTGTGCCACAACTTTTATGTAAATTGGAAACCCTAAACTTCGCGTGCGGATTGAGTTTAGTGGGAACGGTAGTTTTAACACTCTTGTTACAAACGTATTTCTCGTTGTTAGCAGGGCATTTTGATGATTGCCCGTGAGTGAATCGGGTAGGCCCTAAGAATATGTTTTGTTGTTATATTTTACTACGGCAATGAGTCTGCTTTAGTATAGTTTACTATGGTAATGTGTAGTGATTAATTATCGGAGGGTTAATCGATAGTAAAATGTAGTGATATGACTATCGTGCCGGATACTCCGGAAGGAGAAATCTTTATTTTGTACGGCGCCACCTGAAATAGGGCTGGGCCCAGATATATGAATATATTAAAATTTTCATGGTATTATAGACCTCAGAGAGTATGTCGTCTAGTTGTATGTGATTCCAATGCGTAGGAACTTATTTTACTGAGGAGACTCAGGTTTCATTGTTTTCTTCTTCAAGCAGAGAGATAGAACCCGTTATATTTATTGCGCTGAGTACTTGGGTTAGTAAGAGCGCCATGTTTCATGTTATTTTTAGGTACATGAGAGTGGAAGAGTAAACTTTTATGTACATATACGAAGATTGTGGGAAGGTACATAGTATGGACTAAGGGCCTTATGGATCATGACAATCGACTAGTTTAGATAGTAGTGTATCAGGGGGGTTCCTTATTTGGATTTATCTTTGCGAGACATCCCACACATGGAACAAGCGAACGTTAGGAGTTGGAGAGAAGTTTGGTTGATAGTACATAAGTTTTGTATGTTGGTTTTTGTACCTATAGGATAATATAATTGAGAGTTGATAATTCTTTTATGACTTAAGGCCAATAGAGTCGCCTAATCTTAGTATCATTCTAAATAGAGCAATGATACCATTGAAGGATTGATTAAATTTTGACTAGTGGGGTGGTTGAGTGCACCCCTACCACATCAGTATACCGAGTGTGCAAGAATTGAAGTAAGAAAATTTTATGTCATTTGTATAAAAATGCGCGTGGCATAGGGTGTATGGGCGCCCTAGGGGATTGAATCAAACGGTGAATTATGATTATCTTGTGAATTTGATAACATGTATTTGGGTAAGCCGAAGATTACTCTGTAAGATTTGTTAGAGACTTACGTTTCAAAATAAACTGAGATTTTGAGCCAAAAAAGAGACTTGTGTCACACGATATGACAAAGTCACACGTATCACGATTATGAGTACATTCAAGGGAGTATAAAATGTATCAGGATACAAATAACAGTGGTAATGGGTTTAATGTAGAGTAATTTTCGAAGTTAGTCTTGCAATGGGTCAGCTGACTGTTAGAAAAAGGGCGAACAATTCGAAACCAGCAGGGACTCCTTCCACTAGAGAATGGAAGAGTATCCCTAATGATCTTCTCATGTAGCTGAGATGCTAGGATTATAGGTACTAAAATGCGATTGAGTACGGCCTAGTACCCACAAAGGGATGGGCAGGACAAGAAGAATAATCGGATGCGGGAGATAAAATTTTATATGGACCCTGAGATCTTAGAGGAAGACGAGAGCAGTACCTTCCACTAGTGGAGTTTGTGTCCAAATAACTCCTATAAGTTCACGTTCGGGCAGAGTGCTAGTAGAAGTATGACATAGTAAACTTTGTTATTGTCCTACTTGAGAGTTAAAGGTGGGGGACCGATTGTGATTACAAATGTCGGAGAAGAATCGATATTATCGTATATATTATGTGTGAAATATATATTGCACAACAAATTTACTTGTATGAACGACATGAGGCGAAGTCGTATGTATCTGAAAGGAGGATAAATCTACTAAGGTGCAAATAGTAGAAGACTAGATAGTGAATATCTAAAATATAGTAAGTAGTGAAACTTAAATGGTAAGGCTAAGGAAGGAGCCAACATAACAGGGTAACCTGGAGCTTAAAACAAACACATGTGAAGTTTTCATTATTAAGGGTATTCGATAGCGTACCATATGGGTGGTATGGAGTAGCTTACTTAGGAGCGCAATGATGCGATGCGCAATGTTTTTATAGCGTTGTCTATACCTGGTATACTTTTTCTGAATTTCGGGACGAAATTTCGTTGTAAGGGGGGAAGTATGTAACATCCCGTATTTTTGATGATTTAAATAATTATGTGATTAATTATTATTATGGGAATAAGTATGTAATTAATTATTATTGTTGGATTAATTAAATTAAAATCTGAGAAATTAATTTGTTATTAATCCGGATTAAAATAATTATTAACTAGAGTGACAAGGGTTAATACTTATTGTTGATAATTACTGAATATTACTGTGTGATATGTAATATGGACGTATGATACTTGATAAATTGTCGGAAGTGAGAAATAGGGCAGTTTGGTAATTTAAGTCTGACACGCGTGTGAGTCGTATCGGGACTAATTGAATGAAATAAAAAGAAAATTTATTTTTATGAACTCGTATAGTCATTTAGAGTGTGCCATTGAGTCCGGGAGGGTCGAGATAGTCAAAATAGTATACCCAGGTGTTTAGTTTGGGTCCCGTGGCGATTTTAGGCCTAACCGGCACCCCGAGAGGGCATTATGGTAAATTGTATTTTTGGGCTATATTAATGGATGAAAATTAGGAGTAGTTATATCAGCGAAGGAAATTCCATTAGGGTTACAGGAAGTTAAGAACGGCTATAGGAGGTGTGAGGGAGAGCAAATTCCAAGAGAAAAGGGCCAAGATAACACCACCTTGCACAATCACCACCACAACCGTGTAGATCGGGATAAGGGGAACACACCCATACCAACATCATCAATGGATCGGACCATCATATTCGAGGCATGTTAGAGTAGGTAAAATTAATTGTTGATGTAAAAAATTAGATTATATCTAATTATTTAATCACAGATAAAATAAAATGAGACAACGAAATTTTAAAGTGGTTCAGCCTTGTAAGAATGGCCTACATCCACTGTTTCTATTATTGCTGACTGTTTGGAAATTCTTGATTACCAGTTTAGTCAAAAAATTCCCGGTCCCCCTACAATGAGGATGATACAATGTATTTATAGCCCTCAGGTTGTACATGTGAAAGGGTAATACATAGCTGTCCATTAGGCATATACATCTGTATGATAATAATAAGCATTTAATGCGCAGTCAATCTGTTGGTTATCCTACTATTAATGCTCTATTCGAGGTGCATCTCGGACCGCCTAAGCTGCTCAGACCGCCTAAGTAGCTCGGTACTCATAAGTTGCTCGGTGTATTAAAGTTCCTCGGAGAACTCCTGTTGGTCGGAGCGTCTGAGTTGATCGGGGAAGCAGAGTTCCTCGTTGCAGTATGGCTCCTCGAAGAGCATCTATTTCTCTGAGTATTTGAGTGGGTCGGGCAAGTTGAGTTCCTCGAAGTGAAGGTGTTGTTCGGAAGTGTTTGTTATTGCCACGCAGATTTCCACGTGTCTTCACTCAATTGAGCCATGTCAGTAGACTAAATTTGGTATCAACAGAAGCCCCCAATGTTTCACAGTTCGAAATTTGAGGAGTGTGGAACATTCTTTCTCGAAATATGGCGGTTTTAAATGGTCATCCTGAAATTTAGGAGTATTTTCTTTTGTTTTTATTTGTCCTTCCAAATTCGTAGAATCAGACTTTTTGAATTTTTATAACCGCTTCGATTCCCGCGCCCTTTTTGTCTTTTCAGCCGCTGGTAACGTAACCGTCTCTTTTTGTAATCATTATCTTTACCCATTCCCAAGACAGGGTATTTAAGCGTTGCAGAAAATCCCCTCGTCTTCTACTTTTTCAAATTTGTCTCTTTGAGTTTTCCATTGTCTCTCTCTCCTGTGCGTTCATCCCTTTCATCATTCGTTGTCAACAGACTCATCCTTTTTCCTGTAAGATCTTCTTCTTTCTCTTTAATTTCCTTTACTCATCATGGTTTACCCTGTAGAGTCGCTTGATAAGTTTCGTTCTGATTTCTCTATTCCTTCATGGGTTATTTTGGAGGAACTTTCTGAGCCCTCAGATTATTTTCGTTTGGCTGAGGGACATTGGTTCCCCAGTCTCTTTGTCGCTGAATGTGGTTTTTCTTTTCCCCCAAACCCTTTATGTCTGGAATTCTGTCAATATTTTGACGTGGTTCCTGCAAGAATATCCCCCAATACGTGGAGAATAGTTAACGGAGTTCATAGGTTAAATCAAATTCATGGAACTCGTATAGGAATTCTAGAAATTATGTTCTGTTATAGATGGGATGTTGGTGACAATACTTTTTATTTAAAAACTAGGTTTTTAAATAGGGCTTTAGTGGTCAATCTCCCAGATGCCAATACGGACTACTTCGAGCACGGGGTTGTTATAAAAAATTGGCAAGACCCTCCACTGATTAGAAATGATGTGTACCAGGGTCCTAGATGTCCTCCTTATGGCAATGGGATAGGTTGTTTTTATTTTATTTTATTTTTGAAATTATGCTTCCTTTGTGTTTGATAAAATGTGTCACTGATATTTTAAATTTCACCTATTTGCAGTTGACAGCAAAAGAAGGTCTCCAAAAGAGACAGAAGTTAATTTAAAACATCTAAAACTTATCTGGGGTTTGCATCAGACTATTACCGACGAGCATATCAGGTCAGCTTCATATTTGTTACAGTATAAGAGTTACACCTCATCTTTTACTGCTCGTCCGGTGATAAGTGAGGTAGAACCAGTACCTTCTTCTGCAAGTTCTTCACCTGAGTCCCATATCCCTCTGAGTGAAAGAATGAAGAAAAGAAGAGCTCCTGCCATCTTCGAGAAATCTGCCTCTGTTGCTGGAGAGGCAAAGAGAAGTAAACATGATGTTACAGAAGAGGGGACAAAGAAGATTGATGCACCCCCTACGGCTACTATTGTGAAGGTTGTCGAGAAGCCCCCAGTGGCTCCGATAAAGGACGTTTTTCCAAGTGATGTGATTGTTATCTCTCTGACTAAGACTACATCGTTAGTCGAGACCATTCCTGTTCCCCCGAGGAAGATGAAGAAGAGCTCCTCGATCAATTTGGCTGAATCCATCTCACAGCCCCCGATTACTGGAAGTGGTGTTCCCACTTTTGTTGCCCCGAGCTCTGCCATGAGCTCGGTGAAGTCTTGGATCATTCTCGAGATCCAAGGTATGGAAGAAAATCTTTCTCGGGACATGGTTACCTCATTAGCTGCTGGTCATATAGCTTCTGTAAGTATCATTGTCCTCAACTTTCATTTTTCCCTTGTTACATCTGTGTACTGACTTGATATCATTTTCTTTTCCCAGTTGGTGACCTATTTTAATACCATTTTAAAGAAAGATGAAGCTATTAAAGCTTCAAGCTCCTCGTCTGGTGTAGAGGAAGCTTTGGTGTGCCTGACGCAGTCTTTGAAAGATTATCGTCAGAAGTATGACGATGATAAGGCTGCTTGGGAGGAGAAACTTGATTCCACCGAGCAGGAGAGAAACCAAGCTGTTGAAGTCTCCAAAGGTTTGGATAAGAAAATAAAAAACTTGGAAGAGAAGAATAAAGAGCTCGATGAGAAGCTCAAAAATGCTAGGGAGCTTGAAAGTAAGCTAAAAAATGCTGAAGAAGAGTTGGGCCGACTTCGTGAAGTAGGTCGTCAAAAGGAAGAAATAGAGAATAAGCTGAAGGCTGCCGAGGATCTTCTTTCCGAGAAGCTTTCCTTGGAGAAAGAGAAAAGGAAGTTGGCTATAAAAAAGTCTTTCAGCACTGGCTGGGATAAGGGGTGGAATAAAGGTCTGGCTGCCATGATGTCGCGGGTGGAATATGGTAGCCACAAATACTTTAGGGATGGCTGGGTCGCTGCTCTGCAAGAGATGAAGGTCGATGAAAATTCTGACCTGTTTCAGCGACACATCCCGGGCCCCCCTCCAACTCCTGAAGAAGAAGAAGAGGATGAAGCCGCCTCTGAGGAATCCTCCATGGTGATGGGAGATCAAATTCCTCATTCCCCAACTATCCAGTCCACCAGCGAGCAACTTCAACCATCCATTGTTTCAAATTAGCAACTTCCAGCACTCCCCGAGCAACTATCTGTACCATCCGAGCAACCTACCTCCTCGTCCCAGCCTCTCGAGAAAGTTTTGGGAGTTAAGGAAAAGGTGTAGAGTTGTTCAGATTTTTCTTTCTGTTTATTTTTCTTTATCAAATGTAACTCTGAATTTTGTACTTCTCCTTTATGATGTAATAAAATTTGAATTTTTGCCTATTCATACTGTTGTTTCTCTTCTTCATGCTCTGTTTGAACTCTTATTGATTCTTGCTTTCTCTTTCTTTACTAGTTTATGGCCAGGATGGAGTTATTGACTGCTCATGATACAAAATTGTTGAGGCAATGCAATGAGTACTTTAAATCTGGTCATACAGATATGAGTGCAGCACAAATCGTTGACATCCTCGGTCAAGGTGCTTCAGAGAAAGCAATTTTAGCCTACCAGTATTTGAAGTGCCTGCTTGACCGTGCAGTGGCTAATAATGTAGCATATTATGAAATGATTGAAGATCTCCAAGGAACTCTTGAAGATCTTTAACAACAATATAAGGAATCTACAACCCTTTTGCACGAAGGATACGAGAAGAAGTATCAGCAAATGAGTGCTGATAAGGGATACGATAAACTGTTTGCTGCTTACGATGTGAGGGAGAGAACTTTGAAGGTTGAGATCGAAGAGCACAGACAGATAGCTGAGTTGTTAGAGAAGGAAAATAATAACCTGCAAAGAGAGGTGTCTCATTTGAAGTCTGCAGCTTCCACCTCAAACGCTTTGGTCCCTGTGAACGACGAGGGATTCTCTTTCTTTGAGGTCGAAAACGCCAACCTGAGGGATGAATTAGAAACCTTGAAGAGAGCTGGCCCTTCTACATCTACTCAGGGATGAGCAAGAGCTCCTCGGGGACGAGAAAGAGCTGCTCGGATTACTATCGAGGAACAGAGAACTCAATCTGCCCTGGAGAACCAGGCCTTCCAACTGATGGCAAAGAACCAGGCATTGGTTGAGATGTCTAAGAAGATCAGGAATCTGGACGAGCAGCTTTCTTCACAGAAGTCTGCCTTGGAGAATAAAGAACTCTTTAGAAAAAGTCTTCACGAGCAGTTGGAAAGGTTGACTTATCAGTTCCACAAGCAGCCCAGAGAATTTTGGCTGGCTGGCTACAATGAGGCTCTTTACCATTTGGATGATCGGATCCAAAATGCGAATAATGAAGGTTACAAACAAGGGTGGTTGAATGCCCTGGGTGTACTACAACTGGAATAAGGTCACTACTTGTGGGATTATCATAATCATGGGTTGCTCGACTTGCCAGTGCCACCCTTCAAACTCGACATGAGCTGGATCCCTTCCCGGGTAATCCCTTAGTGTTTGATTTCCAAATACCTTGGTGATTATAGTATCCATTCCAATGCTGAAATATCTCGCCTCGAGCACCTACTCGATCGACCATCTGTGATGAACATCAGGATGCTTAAAGATCTTAATTTCATAAACTTCCCTTATGCTTTTAGACGATCCTCCTGCTGGTGAGGAACCTATTTCAAAAGCAGAGGGGAAGAAACCAATAGAATAGGAATCTTGATGTAATAATTAATTTGTATTTCATTCTCAATGTATTCTGTTTTTGGATTTAATGAAAGACTTTTATTTTTGTTCGCAATCTTGATTGCCATTGCCTTGTGGTTGTAAAACACTTTATATATGTATATCTGTTAAAAAGATAACAACATTGTGTTATTTGTCGATCAACTTATTATCGACTAGTTTGAATTTGTGGTAATCATTTGACAACTAACCAAACTTAATGATGTTTTGTTTCTCGACCAACTTGGTAGTAATTTAAAAAGTTACGAGTATCAAAAATTTTGCTCGATCACTTTCTCGTACTCATAAAATGTTTCTGACCAACCAAGGTCACTTTCTTGTACTTATAAAATGTTTTCGAGCAACCAAAGTTGGTAAATTTTTCTTTTCGACCAATTACAGTTAGTGGGTTTTTATTCCTGATCAACCATAGTTAGTGAATGTTTTCTTACCGACCAACTTTGGCACTTTTTGGAATAGTTTTTCTTCCTAACCTTAGTTGGAATTTTTAGGAATAGTTTTACTTCCTAACCAACCTTAGTTGGCATTTTTAGGAATAGTTTTACTTCCTAACCAGCCTTAGTTGTCATTTTTAGGAATAGTTTCACTTCCTAACCAACCTTAGTTGGCATTTTTAGGAATAGTTTTTCTTCCCAACCAACCTTAGTTGGCATTTTTAGGAATAGTTTTACTTCCCAACCAACCTTAGTTGGCATTTTAGGAATAGTTTTACTTCCTAACCAACCTTAGTTGGCATTTTTAGTAATAGTTTTTCTTCCTAACCAACCTTAGTTGGCATCTTTAGGAATAGTTTTACTTCCTAACCAACCTTAGTTGGAATTTTTAGGAATAGTTTTACTACCTAACCAACCTTAGTTGGCATTTTTAGGAATAGTTTTTCTTCCTAACCAACCTTAGTTGGCATTTTTAGGAATAGTTTTGAGTAGTCTGAGTTTTGCTGAGTAGTGTGTAGCAAAGGAGAGAACTGGGCAGAACATTGTCACTTTATTCATACTAACGAAAATGTATTACATGAGAGTTTACATCACTGATAATACTTGCGCAAGTGTTCTGCATTCCATGCGTTCTTAAACTCCTGCCCTTCTAAAGTTGCTATTCTGTAGGTTCCTGGTCGAACAACTTTTGTAACTCGGTAAGGTCCATGCCAGTTTGCTTCCAATTTATTATGCTTTTGAATCACTTTCTTTATCACATAGTCTCCTTCTTTTAGGTCGCACTTCTTTACTCTTTTGTTGTAGAACAAAACTGTTCATTGTTGGTAAGCAGCATTCCTGATGGCTGCTTCTTCTCTAACTTCCTCGAGCATGTTTAAATCCAATCTTCTCATTAAGTCGCTCACAGGGGAATTGAAATTCAGTACTCTGTGTGTTGGGAGACCCAACTCGGCAGGTATAATGGCTTCACTTCCAAATGCCAGTATATATGGAGATTCCCCTATTGCTGCTCGGGGAGTAGTTCGGTAAGCCCATAGTACTGATTGTAGCTCGTTGATCCAATTTGCTTTCGCGTCATTCAGTCTTTTCTTCAAGCCATTCAGTAGTGTTCTGTTTGTTACTTCAGTTTTTCCATTGCTTTGGGGATGGCCTGGTGCCGAGTGGATCATCAAGATATTTGACTGATGACAATAAGCAGCGAACTCCTCATTGTCAAATTGTGTTCCATGGTCTGTAATGAATGCATGGGGAAGACCATATCTACAGATGATATTTTTCCAAATAAATTGATACACCTTCTCGTACGTCATGTCGACAAGAGGCTCAGCTTCTACCCACTTAGTAAAATAATCCACTGCGACAACGAGATATTTAAATCTTCCTCTGGTCGTTGGAAGTGGTCCGACTAAGTCAATTCCCCACATAACAAATGGCCAAGGGGAAGTAATGGGTGTCAACAACTCTTGGGAATTTCTTCGAATGGAGGATAAGTGCTGACACTTGTCACATTTCTTAGTCTAGGCTATACAATCAGCCCTCATCGTTGGCCAGTACTATCCTTGCGTCATAACCCTTTGCAAAAGCGTCCGACTTGCTACATGGGCTCCACAGGACCCTTCATGGATCTCTTCAATCAAGTCTTTCACCTCGGTGGGGTGCACACATCTTTGCAAACCTGCGATAATTCCTCATCTGTACAGAATACCATTATTCAGTACATAACGAGCAGCTTTAAACTTCAATTTTTTGGCTGCAAGTTTATCAGTTGGTAATTTCCCTTCCTCAATATATGCCCTGGTGGAATCCATCCAAGATGGTCCTAAATTAAAGGTAATAAAATTCATCATAAAATCTTCATCTATACTCCAACCAGCTAAAACTTCAATTGGGATTGTTCTTCGTAACTCGGTACGAGTAGCTGATGCTAATCGAGCTAAGGCGTCTGCCCTCGTATTCTCCATTCTTGGTATTCTGACCAGCTGAATAGCAGTAAATTCTGATACCAATTCCCTTGCCTTTGCATGATACCTGATCATTAATTCTCCTTTGGCTGCATATACTCCCATCATTTGATTTATGATCAATTGCGAGTCACTAAAGACAATAACCTGCTCTGCCCCCATGGTTTTTGCCAAACTAAGACCTGCAATCATGGCTTCATATTCAGCCTCATTATTCGAAGCTTTGAATTGGAAGCGTAGGGCATATTCCATGTCGACCTCGTCTAGACTATTAAGAACAATCCCTGCCCCACAGCCTGTTGTGCAAGATGAGCCATCCACATATAAACTCCATATAGGTAACTTGTCTTCAAATTTCTGATGTGACAGAGTTCTTCGGTGGAAAATTTGTTGCTTCCTTTCACCCTCTCCTAATATTTTTTGCTATTCGTCGATCATCACTTCTTGCCCTTTTACCAACCTAAGTTGGTCTGGGCTTGAGTTTGATGATTCTGTAACATCTACTTGCCCTTTTACCAACCTAAGTTGGTCTGGGCTTGGGTTTGATGATTCTGTAACATCCACAGGTTGATCGGTGAGCAGTTTTTGCTCCTCGGGGGTATCAGGATAGGTGAAATCTGCTATAAAATCTGCTACTGCTTGCCCTTTAAGCGATGATCTGGGTTCATAAATTATGTCATATTCACTGAGCTCTATTGCCCAATACATCAATCTTCCTGATTTTTCTGATTTATGAAGAGCTTGCCTCAATGGCATATCGGTATATACGACTATAGTATGAGCCTGGAAGTATGGCTTCATTCTTCTACTTGCTTCGATCAATGCTAGTGCCTATTTTTCCAGCTATGGATATCTGATCTCTGCTCCTCGGAAGGCTTTGCTAGTGTAATAAATTAGTTTTTGCACTCCATTCTCCACTCTTATTAATGCCGAGCTAACTGCATTCTCTGACACTGCCAGATACAAGTACAATTTTTCTCCCATCACTGGTCTGGACAATAGTGTAGGTGCTCCCAGATATTTCTTCAAGTCTTGGAAAGCCTTCTCACATTCATCATTCCACTTAAAAGTCTTTCGGAGCATTTTGAAGAATGGGAGACATCTATCAGTTGCTCGCGATACAAATCTGTTGAGTGCTGCTACTCGTCCTGTAATACTTTGCACTTCTTTCTTCGTCATTGGAGATCGCAGCTCTAACAGAGCTTTGATCTTTTAAGGGTTTGCTTCAATGCCTCGTTGATTGACAATGTACCCGAGAAACATGTCTTCTCGTACTCCAAATATGCACTTCGTCGGGTTCAGCTTCATTTGATATTTATCTAGATGATCAAAGGTCTGGCCTAAGTCAACTAGATGATCAGCAGCTTTCTTTCTCTTTGTCAGCATATCATCAACATAGACTTCCATATTGCAACAGATTTGTTCTACAAACACCTTGTTCATCAGCCGCTGATATGTTGCACCTGCATTTTTCAAACCAAAAGGCATAACATTATAACAGTAAGTTCCCCTAAGGGTAATGAAAGAAGTACTCTCCCTGTCTTCAGGTTTCATCTTAATCTAGTTGTATCCAGAATAAGCGTCCATGAAGCTCAACAGCTCGTGTCCCGAGGTAGCATCTACTAATTGATCAATTCGGGGCAAGGGAAAGTGGTCCTTTGGGCATGCTTTGCACTACACCAAAATGGGAGATTTGTGAGTGCTGTTAGCACTCACAAATGACCTTTATAACTGCTATTTACCGTCATAATTTAGGGGGTGACAAAAGAAAATTTATAACTCCTAACAGCAGTCACAATTTTTTATAACCCCTATGGAGTTATGACTGGTGACCCCAATTTGTAACTGCTGTCAGCAGTCACAAATATAACATTCATAACTGCTGTGAGCAGTTACGAATGTTATATTTGTGACTGCTGACAGCAGTTACGAATCTTATATTTGTGACTGCTGTTAGCAGTTATAAAATTGATAGTAGTGACAAATTTGTGACTGCTATTAGCAGTTACAAAATTGATTTTGTTAAATGTGGTAAGAGCTATTACAAATATCTTTATATTTACACAAAATAATGAAATAATGAAAGTAAAAGAAATATCATGATAACAAGTCTAAAAATTTTGACAACATTTCATTTATATTTCTCATATTCCAAATATCCAGTACACATAAAACTTGTTTAAACTTAATTTAACATCAAACAACCCCTTCGTGGGCGCCAAGTACAAAATGAACATAGAATGAAAAAAAACTAAAAAAAATAATGACACAACACTTTGACAACATGAAATATGTTGAACATGTAACAAATCATTCTACACCCAGACTAGGGGTCACCACGCGGTGGATACATTTCGTGAAGTCTAGGTATATCAACTGTAGAGTATATTGATGCGGTGACATCCTCCCTCGTGTACTCAGAGTATGCTTGTTGAGCAAGTTCAATGGACTCAATTTTTTTTAATACGGCGCCTCGGTATCCTTTGACTTGTGCTTGTGTTGGTTTCCACGAAGTGTAAACACTTGGATTTAGGCCTTTGAATACTACGTATGTCGGATATACCATGTGTATGTCTGCAAATAATAACATGTAACTATGTTAGTTACACTAGTAATAACCATAGTCAATGGAAAATAATAGACCAAAAGTTCAGTAAAAGAGGAATAGAAGAGAAGCTATGGTAGACATAGGAATAGAAGATCATCTATGGTATATAGAGCCACTATGGTCAATAGAGGTTTAAGAGCAACTATCACAATTAAAAAGTATTATTGACCAGGGATTAATATGGAAAGCTAACGAATTAAAAAGCTAATGGTATTTTTTTTATAAGAAGCTAAAGTGTATAAAAAGAACCCGCCTAAGGGGCGGAAGCCTGTATACAAGACATATAAAGTTCTAAAAAAAGCTAATTTAGTCATATACAAAGACTACAGGCGTATACCAAGTCGAACCTAAAGTCAATATTCATGGTAAGACGAATAAATGTTTTGGCTATAATAGGTTGACATGTTAGACAGGTTAACATGTAAGACAAATCAATTATCTAAACATGACACATATTTCACATATCATAACATGAACTACACACAACTCTTAATAAGTTGATCGAGTAAATTAACCCTGACCCAAGTCAATTTTAATTTTCAGTCAGAGTTTGACATAAATACAAAAATTCATTTTGAAAAAGAAATGAAAATACTGAAAAGGTTAAGTTTCTAATTATGAGTGTCCTGTGATCATTCAAACTTAATACTATGTTACTTAAAAATAATATTCAATATATATATATATATGTGTGTGTGTGAATGTATCTGTAAAAACCTATTTTTATATACCTGCCAACCTGCTTCAATGGTGTTAAGGTCTCCAAATGAACGAGAGATGACCCACAATTGTGATAAGTTGAATTCGTATTGGTTAGAAACTCGAGGATCCCACACATTTATGATGGTTGTTGCTCCATAATACTGATCTCTAGTTACATACCCAACTGCATACCGGCAATGGTGTGACTTCCCAATTATCCATATGACTTCCATCATGTTCTAGTTATTCCAATAGAGGATATATGAGATTCGTGCTTGATCTTATTATTGCTTCTTGGTTTTAATGACTCCCTACCTACCTACTCACACTCTCTTACCAAAACGCACACACCCCGTATACCAGCTGCCCCCGCTTATCTCCCCATATATATCAACTACACTCTCATCACCTACAACAAAATATCCAAACTCCCTATCCCAATTGGCCAACCAGAAAACCCATACCCTATAACCTCTCATCCATATAGCCATGTTTCCCCTCCCACTGTCACCCATAACCACACCCCTGTACAAACCTGCCAGCCCCCATCGAACCTCCTCTACAACCCCTTAATCCCTCTGTTGATACCCCCATTGCTACCATACATGTTCACCCTACAACCCACCTAAACCCATAATCCTCTTACCTGCATCGACAAAACATCTTTCCTACCCCTGCCATTCTCCCACTCCTCCCAAACCCATAATCATACACCAACACACACCTCACGCAGCCACCTGTTGCTACAAACCCCCTCAAATGGGGATATATATTAGTACAGTAGTTGATAACTTATAAATATGAAAAAAACAAAAAGATTTAAGCCCTACAAATACCTATATATTTCCCATTAAATGGGCAAACATTACGAGCCCCAAGATTGAGATGAGAATAGCAAATATAGTTTCCCTAATAAATGTGCTCGTGAACAAACTGTGGCCATATGAACTACAAAATAACATCAATGCAATTCAAATTTCTCAGTAAGAAGATGCTCCAAATAGCATACATATGATTCTAATAGAAGTTCAAGGCAGCAACATATATTTCAAATGATTTATCAAAGCATAAAGTCAAAGTGATGATTTCTTATGATTTAACCCTATAGATCCATAAAGATCCATCAGCAAATCCCACTAAAACCAATTCTCTTTTTATCACTTGCACTATACAAAACTTCCCCACAGTTTTGAAATTCTCTAGAGCGGCCAATACTGTTTCTCTTTATTTATTTTTTCTATTTTTTCAATTGATTCCCTTTATTTTGACTGGTCACAAGGTGTTTATTCTCTAGCAATGAATCCATTCATTCCTTTTGATCATATCAAAAGGACACCGATACTGACTTTAGGCCAGGTCATATAGTGACAATTTGGTGTCCAATGAAGGTGTAAATGGTAACAAGCCCGTCTAATTCAGTGCTCATTTGGTTCGAGTATCCTGGATTAGTAAATTCACATATGAAGTACTTTATTCATTTGGAAAGTTTAAATGAAAGTATGCCAACTGTTTTCCTAAAGTTCAAACTTATATTAGTTTAATAGTTGGGGATTCCAGAAAAGCATAAAAACTTAGACTGAATCAGCACCCAAAGTTTGTTCGAGTACCTTTCTACAGATTGGGAGGGGTGACAATGCAGTTACACAAGGGTTGCAACCATAGCTTGATGCAATATTGGTATGAAAGAAGCATCCGCTCATAGTTCGCGTGTAGTGTGTTTTCTTCGTAGTAATATGTTTGTGTGAAATCATGCTGAAAGCTCAGAAATAATCATAAATGGACAAAATACAAAAGGCTAAAGGAAGACCTGATGACATGGCCTCCAAAACCACGAGACCGAGTGTCTCATATTCTGAAGGCATTATAAAAACATATTCGCTAGCGTACGCCCCTGAGAGATCATCGCCTAGTAATGTCCTCGCGAATACTGCAGGCATGCCAGCAAACAATTTTTCTATATCTTCCCTGTTAGAAAGGAACCGTGTGGCTTGAGTATATATACTGATGATGCTTAATAAGGAAAAAAATCATATTCATGCCTCTCGATAATTATTTAGCATTTTATGGTGTGTGTGTGTGTGTGTGTCCAACAATTTGCAAATGAAGCATCAGACCATTAAGATGTGGCATTCAGGGCTACTTTTTTCCTCTTTTCAAAGATTTGGGCTATTCATACTGAAGGTTCAGTAAACATGACTGAACATCAGTTATGCATATTTGACCAGAGCATTTCCCGAATACAGATTTTGTAGAGAACTATAGTATGGAATTTCCTATTTTTTGTGATTAAGAAATAGTCATATGCTCCATAATTGTTTTAGGATTTATATTTGGTAATTTCTATAATATTACTATTAGAACCTCTAATCATTATATATACAAGTATTGTATCCTGCAAGGGAGGTTTTTTCATAAATTGATAATGGAAGGGTTTAATCTCATATTCCCATGTTCTTTTAGGTGAATCAAACTTTTTAATATAAACCCTCTATTTTAGGTATTCTGCATTGAGGATTAATAAGTTCTAGGGTAGTTATTCTACTGATCCTTAATCACTTCTCTTCTATTGCATACTTCGTCCCAGCCTGATGATTATGTAATATTGATGTATCTCTCAGAATTTGAGCCAAAGAACACAATTGGTTGTTAATTTGAAGTTTAATCTGTTGGTGACATGTAATCATGATTCTCATAGAAAATCTTATTCACGATTCTCATTAGCAAATCCTAACAGTTCCCGAGGGAGGATTAATTTTTGGGCAGCAAATAATTACACCCATATTAGCAAATCTACCCGAGTATGAGTTTTTGTTTACTGAGAAGCTTCGTGTGATACCTGAAGATAATCATCCTCAACTAGTTATCGAGCAGGAGCCCATTTCTAATTTGACTATTGAAGAGAGTGAAGACTCTCCGGATGGGCCATTTATCTTTACTCAGCCACATACTAATATTGAGCAGGTCACTAACTCAGTCTCTGCAATTTTTCCATCCGAGAGTGACTAATTGATTGTGTCTTTAATGTGCAACTATAAAAGTTACGTAAATCTGTTGAAGTTACAAGCATAAAGAGGGATGAGGTTGACAAGAAAGGTGTTGGTAGGGAGGGCAAAGGTGATGGTTGATCGCAGCAGCCGATGGGGGTGGGGTTAGGCAGAGGGTTGGGGATGGGGTGGGGGTGGTGTTAGGTTCTCCAACTAGATGGGAATGAAGAAGAGAAAGAGGGGATTGATATGTGAGTGATAATTTTTAATTATATTAATAAAAAATAAATAATGCCACATTAACTGCTCGACCATCAATTCCATTAAGTCTCTTGATGAAAGCTTACCGAATGGTTAACTTAAAATTGCACGAATTCAATTCAATGAAGTTAAAATTACAAAAATTTAAGAGTAGGTCCAAATTTTAAAAATGCCAATTAACCCAAAAATAAATTTTCCTATTGCTTAACAAAAATAATGCCTAGTAATATGTACACATCAACAAGTTGATCAGTAGTGGAAAACATACCACTCAGTATTGATAATCACAGACTGTTATGTGCAAGTGATAAATACATCCTCAACAAGTTTCTTGTCAACCGATCTACCAACCCGCCTCATCCACCCAAAGTCATCATAAATAGGTCCCAACCATGTCGATAACAAAGAATATCTCGTATCCTTAGGAATAAAAATTTACCCTCTTATATGTGCTATACAAAGTTGTGCATTAAATTTGTTGATTTCATGCCTCTATATGGTGGGAATGTTTGAGGGAGTATAGAAAGCTCTTTCTGATAAGTCCATAATTTCACAAATTCATCCCCCAGTTTGTTTTTTTATAAGAATATCAACAACCTATCTCAATTTATCGGCTTCTCGAGCTATCTCACCCATCAAGACCCCTTGATCGCGCCTGCTTTCATTTACAGATGTAGCTTCAGTCAAGATTATTATAAGATAACTAAGACATGTTTGACATATGTTGTAAAGTTTATCTTTTGATATATAAAGCCTATTTTGTGGATTGATTGGATCAAGAAAGGAGCCGAGATGAAGGTAACTGGTTTGTGCACTATTCCTTTTTCAATTGGCAAAATTATGCGGATGAAATGCGGTTTGATGTGGTGGATATGGATGCATATCACATGATCCTAGGGAAGTTTTGGTAGTTTGATGTAGATGTCATTCATAGGGGCAAGATAATGTGCACGTTTTCTATAATAATATGCAGATTCTCGGCCTTATAAAAGAGGAGTTTCTTATGGCTCCCAAGCCAATGGATAATGTGTACGTTTTCTATAATAATATGCAGATTATCGGCCTTATAAAAGAGGATTTTCTTATGGCTCCAAGCCAATGGATAATGAGAGCCAAATTCTTATGCGTCCTCTCAATCAATCTTTTGAAATCCTTCACTTTATAATGCGTCTATATAAGATAGCCCTCCAAAATCAGAATTGCATTGCATAAACTAACTCTAATACTTTCTTAGGTCGATGTACTTAAAACCTCACACGACTATTTCTAAATGTGTCTATGAACGAAATCTCATACCCACTGAATAATTCAAACAAAAAATCAATGATAAATTTAGTGATGCACAGGGGAAAAATGTATTTTCTTTGTTGATATAGAACATCGATTAGAGTTTAAAGTTTGAAGTTAGAACAAATGTTTTCTATGCGAAAAACAAGTACCACTAAAAATGATATCTGAAAACAGACAGAAAAACAATATTGATGTTGTCTCTACATGAGTTTACCTTAAATTTAGTCAATGTAGGACACTTTATAAATGTAATTAGAACATGTCAGATCATAGCATGTTTATATAACCTACACATTGAGAGTTCCCAACTTATCGCGCAATCAATCGATATAACAAAATTTTACTGCCTAGAATCACTCAAAACAAGAACAGTAATTCTAATCGAACACATGATTTTAACACATTTTTTACAATAACATGCCAAAAATAAATAAATGGTGTTTGAAATAAAACCGGTGTACTCCATACATTAACTAAAACAATTTTAACTTTTAACATAGTTTATCTCAAGAATGTATCAAAACTTTTGTGCATGGCTTAGAATTACACAAGATGAAAAGTCATACATACACCGATAGAAAAATCAAACATGTATTTGTTTCATATGAGACAAAGTTGAGGAATTAATTACCTTCCAACAGAGGTATTAGTTGATAAATGATGCCCCAAGCCTTTTCTGATCAAATCAAATGAGATTTTCAACTTGAATTTTCTGTACATATGTATGGTAAATAACGCCCTTCAAATCATCACATGTATCAAAATTGAGTTTAGATAACAAGAACAAATAAAAAAATTCGTATAATTTGTAATGTGTTGCATGATGAGGATCAACCTCTATGTATTATAGTTTCTCACCAGATGTTCCAAGAGGAGGTGATTATCACAATAGTGTATGCCAAATGCACTAATAGTGAAAGAATGCCTCTGTGGACCTGTTTAGATATTCTTTGCAATAAATATATTAATAATCCCCATCTTATCATTGGGGATTTTAATATTGTCTGCTATCTTGATGAAAAAATAGGTGGTAATTAATATTGTTTGCTATCCAAAAGAAGCTTATGGAGTTTTTGAAAGCATATGAGGGATACTTCTGGTCAGCGAATTAATAAAATGAAAAGCTCATTTATAGTTGACACCAAGATGCCTAAAGATACTAGAAGAAGAATTGGATGAGTTATTAATTTAAAAGAAATATCCTTTCTAATTAAATATCTGGGATGCCCTTTATACAAGGGAAGGAAAAATTACTAGCACCAAGTTCAATCTAACACTCAGGTATGGGTTAGACATCATGGCATAGGCCAAGATTACTGGCACCCCAGAACTTTATTTGAGATTATTAAAGGAGTGGGCACTCCAGTCAAACTGGAAAAAAATGCATACCTAAATGTTTACAACAATGAAAAATAAAGGAAATAGCAAAATTATGAGTTATTGCAAAAAAAAAACGCAGACCTAAATGTTGAAAAAATCTTCATAGCATAACTAAAAACAAATATAAATAAACGCAGACCTAAATGTTCAATGAAATCAAAAAAATGTAGTGTTCTGACCATTCCACTAGTTCAGTGTATACATAATTGAAATTTATTCAGTGAATTCAAATAACACCCAAATACAATACAATTACATCATAGCATAAGAAAAAACAACAATAACAACATCATAAAATTATTACATTGATACCTGAAAAGAAAGCAAGTAAAGATTGGTAGGACCAGATATGAAATAAGAAAACAGTTAGTATGAGTAACACCTAAATAATGCCAGCCACAAGAACCAAATGTATTCTTGAGATAATCTTCACCCTCCTCTGCATCCCCCAAATCATATATAATTGAATAAACACTACATGTACATATATATACTTAAATAAACAGAGAGAGCCGTTACCTTTAGTTTGGGGGTGATAGTGATTACGACGGTTTGGTCGCAAAGACACCAAATTTTATCGAGAATGGCTCTGGAGATTGAAGAGGGATGGAGGAGGGAGCGGGAGATTGAATAGAACATGGGATAAAGAAGAGGGAAATTAAGCCTAGTCAAAATTTTGGGGAGCTCTAACAGGTCATAAATTAACTCTTACACAAAAATTTGTGACCGCTACGAGCAGTCATAAATTTTTGACCGCTAATAGCAGTCACAAATTAAGTCTTAAGCCAAAATTTATGACCGCTATGAGCGGTCATAAATTTGTGACCGCTAATAGCAGTCACAAATTAAGTCTTAAGCCAAAATTTATGACCGCTACGAGCAGTCACAAATTTGTGACCACCAATAGCGGTCACAAATCTAAAATTTGTGACTGCTTATAGCAGTTATAATTTTATGACTGCTCATAAGAATCATAACTTATGCCTACGGATAAATTTGTGACTCCTTGTGACAGTTATAAATTTGTGACTCCTTATAGCAGTCACAAATTAATTATATGGTAAGATTTGTGACTGTTATTAGCAGTGACAAACCAATTGACTCAAATTTTTCATTACCCAAATATTTTATGACTCCTAATGGCAGTTACAAATAATGTTGTGACTCCTAATGGCAGTGATAAAATTTGTCACCCCCATTAGCAGTTATAAGAAGGCAGTCACAAAATTAGTATTTTTGTGTAGTGTTGTTGAGGTCGGTGAAATCTACACACATCCTCCATTTGTTGTTCTTTTTCTTTACCATCACCACATTTGCTAACCAGTCTGGATATTTAACATCTTCAATAAAGAAAGCTTTCTGGAGCTTCTCGACCTCTTCCTGTATAGCTTAATTCTTCTCGGGACTGAATACTCTTCTTCTCTACTTTACTGGCTTGATCTCCTTATTCACGTTGAGTTCGTGACATAAGAAAT
The DNA here is from genome assembly GCA_949130495.1 of Sambucus nigra. Classification (NCBI taxonomy): domain Eukaryota; kingdom Viridiplantae; phylum Streptophyta; class Magnoliopsida; order Dipsacales; family Adoxaceae; genus Sambucus; species Sambucus nigra. The sequence continues at coordinate 4,591,329 of OX422207.1, read as the reverse complement.
TTGGGTTTATTCCGGGGATATCCTCATGACTCCATGCAAAAGTTTGCTTTCTGCTTCTTAGGAAAGTTATCAATTTCTGTTTTAGTGAGGCCTCCAATGACGAACCTATTTGAGTTGTTCGTTCAGGGTGCTCGTCGTCCAGAATGATGTTTTCAGTAGCTTCCACCACCTGTCCTTTCACGAGTTGGGACTCATCTCTAGGATCCAATGTTTCAATTTTCGCACCTTCCTCCACTTGATAGGTAGTAGTCTTTTTCCTTGATTCCTCCAGTTCCTCTTACTCGGTAGATGAATAGTAGCATTCCCGAGCTACTTTTTGATCACCCTTCACAACTCCTACTCCAAAATTTATTGGAAATTTTAGGCATTGATGTACCGTAGATGGCACTGCCTCGAACTTCTTCAATCCTACCCTTCCCATGATGATATTGTAGGCTGATTGAACATTTTTATCCATCACGAAGGCGCATATTCTTTCTATTCGACAAGCAGGCCATGTACCAATGAATATATCCAATTTGATCGTCCCAAGTGGAAAAACTTTCTCGCCAGCAAAACCGAGGATGGGTCTATGATAAGGTTCCAGTTGAGATAGCTTTAGATTTAAACTGTCGAAGCACGAGTAGAACATGATGTCTGCCAAGCTACCATTGTCTACCAGTACTCTTGAAATCATTACTTCATTCATCCTCATTTTGATCACCAATGGGTCATCACGAGGATATAGAACACCTGCGAGGTCGTTCTTTGAGAAACCAATGACCAATTTCTCTTTGTTTACCTTTCTCGAGCGATCCTCCTCAGCTAGATTTATTCGTTGAATGTATGAGCAAGCTTGAGCCTCACAGAGGTAAGCTTTTCTCTCTGCAGTAAGGTCTCCTCCTCCTGCATCTCCACCTGTAATAACATTACAATCAAATGACCTAAGCGTATTGAAAATACCTCACGTTTTGGCTGCCTTGGTCTCTTAGGAAGATCGGGGTCGTCTTTTGGATCAACTTCATGGTTTTTTTTCTTGTTCTCCTCTTCTCGACGAGGAGATCTAGATCTTTCTCTTATTCGGTCGCTGTTTCTTCTTTCATTTCTACGATCAACATACTTTGCTAAATTTCCTCGTCTAATAAGTGTTTCAATCTCATTCTGAAGAGCTATGCAATTTTTGGTCATATGGCCATGATCTTTGTGAAAATCATAATATTTTGCCTTATTCCTCCTGTCAGGGAATGCCTTCATTTTTTCTGGCCAGTTTAATTCCTCGTTGTTCTTGATTTTTTCTTGAACATGGTTGATGTCTATCTTCAAAGGAGTGTAATTATCAAATTTCTTCAATACCTCCCATGACGACCTTGTTTTTGATAATTTGTCACCACCATTGTTCTTATGCTCTTTTTTCTTATCTTTATCACCTTCCACCTTGGTTTCTTTGGCATCTATATTCTTCTTCGCAGCCATAGCCTCCTCGGCATTCATGATCTTGGCCACTTTTCCCATCAGATCTGACATGGTTCTGGGTGGATCTTTGGCCAAAGTGTAGTACAACTTATTGGGCAGCATCCCACTCATCAAGGCGGTAATTACTGTCTTTTCTTCATAATCAATGACTTCGAGTTTCTCGTTATTAAAACGAGTTATATAATCTCTGGTACTCTCACCAGCTTTCTGTCTAACACTTAACAAATGCGCTACTCGTTTAACTGGCTTTGCCCCAAAACAGAAATTTCCAATGAATAACTCGGCCAGTTGAACGAAAGTTGAGATCTTACCCCGAGGAAGAATATTGTACCATATTTGAGTAGATCCGGTAAGAGTTACTGAGAATGCTCTGCATCTCATCTCATCTGGAATAGCATAGATGTCGGCTGCAGCTTGGTATTGTTCTACATGAAGAACATGGTCGGCCTTTCCATCATATTTGGGGGTCACAACAGGTGCTTTGAACTTTGACGGTGTGGGAAAATCCACAATGGCCTGGACAAAGGGTGTCCCTTGAACAAAAGTTCGTTATAGTGGGTTCTTGGCCTTAACTATTTACCCTAGTCTGTCTTTCAGCCTCTGAATAGAGCCTTTCCACGCATCATTTCTTTCCTCAGGCCTATTGGTTCGAGCAAATGATCGCGTTGAGGTGGCTTCCTGTGATTTATCTTGATGAGCAACTGGTCGCGACTGGGCAGATCCTTCCCTTAAGTCAGATGATCGTCTAAAGCTCCTCGACGCAGCCTTAGGAGGACTTTTGTTCCTCCTAGGACCTAATCGATCAAAAGGAGATACCCTGCTTAACCTTTCTAGCGCACTAGTCCTTTCTGGAGAGAGCGTGACACGTTGTTCAGTATCTGTGGCTCGTACTAACGAAGTTCATCCAGGTTGATAAGAAAAATCTTCAGACTCCTCACTACGATATGAATCGGTACGCCTAGTACGTGAAGAAAGTAAACGGGTATTTCTTTGAACACTTCGATGTCCTGAATGGGTCGGTACTCCGCTATGAAGGGTTTGTATGAGTTGTCGCATAGTTTCTTGCATGGCTGTCTGGCCCTGCGCCAGATTTGTCATGATTCCAGCCAGATCTGGAACGTTTGGCGGAGCAGATGGATTTGGAGGGCTTCCAGCGTTTCGATTGCTGGGTTCTGGATTATCAGCCATTTGTAATGAATATTTTTTGATAAAAAACGATATTACCAGTTGTTTCCCGCAGACGGCGCCAATCTGTTAAAATGAGACAAAGAAATTTTAAAGTGGTTCAGCCTTGTAAGAATGGCCTACATCCACTATTTCTATTATTGCTGACTGTTTGGGAATTCTTGATTACCAGTTTAGTCAAGAAATTCTCGGTCACCCTATAATGAGGATGATACAATGTATTTATATCCCTAAGGCTGTACATGTGAAAGGGTAATACATAGCTGTCCATTAGGCGTATACATCTGTATGATAATAATAAGCATTTAATGTGCAGTCAATCTGTTGGTTATCCTACTATTAATGCTCTGTTCGAGGTGCAGCTCGGACCGCCTAAGCTGCTCGGACCGCCTAAGTAGCTCGGTACTCATAAGTTGCTCGGTGTATTAAAGTTCCTCGGGGAACTCTTGTTGGTCGGAGCGTCTGAGTTGATCGGGAAAGCAGAGTTCCTCATTGCAGTATGGTTCCTCGGAGAGCATCTATTGCTCGGAGTATTTGAGTGGGTCGGGGAAGTTGAGTTCCTCGAAGTCAAGGTGTTATTAGGAAGTGTTGTTATTGCCACACAGATTGCCACGTGTCTTCACTCAATTGAGCCATGTCAGCAGACTAAATTTGGTATCAACATTAATCATGAGTAGGTAAAATTATTACTTGCTGTCTTTTAGCAATAATCATACTCATGTTAGAGTATGTAAAATTAATCATGATTTACATATGAATTGGTGAAAATTGTAGATTTAAATTATGCTTAAGAATTGGTTTAATTAGTAGTTTAAAGTCCTTCATGTATGTAGAGGATTAATCACGGAATTGAATTATATATTGATGAACGAATCTGGGTTGGTTTGGTTCTTTGATTGAAAATTTAGAAACTAGGGTTCATATGAATTAATTTGGGGATTTTATACAATTATGATGATTAAGGACGAATTAATGATCCTAGGATGTTAAGAATGATCTATAAACTGTTAGGTGTTGATGGGTATTGATGATGAGGCGTTGGGTGTTGAATCTTAGAGGTTTTTAGGTTAAAAAATGATGAAAAACGCTGAAATCTGGGCAAGAAGACGAACAGGGACATCTCGTGCGATCTCGCGCGAAGTCGATCGCGCGACATCCCTTCTGGTTCGAGCGACGTAGAGAATTTTGGGAATTTTCTCATTTCCAGTTTTGAGTTTGCCAATTTATTGGAGTGAGAGAAACTGTCAAATAGTAAATTCAAATAGGACATAATTTCAGGAAAAGTATGTGAAAATTAATACTTTAATTATTTCGATATAGAGAGAATATACCTTGGAGATTACGAGAGCGATAGTAATCTAAATATTTATACTATTCGTAGTGATGAGATTAAAATATGTATGAGGAGTATATATGTACGTTGGAGAAATATCTATAAATTACAATAGGATGTGTGTATGCCTATTACGGGAAATTATTGTTAAGAGCACTAATGGGTGATAACCCGGGGGTGTAAGAATCTTATAGTTAAGCGCACTATTGAGTGATAACTCGGGGGTTCATAAACTCTATTGTTAAGTGTACTAATGGGTGATAACCAGGGGGTACAAGGATAACTATTGCTAGGCGCACTAATGGGTGATAACCCGGGGGCGGTGGATTATTATTGATTTGTGCATTATTGTGTGCTAACCCGGGGATGCAAAATTCTATTGTTAGGCACACTAATGGGTGATAATCCGGGGGTGTTGGGTTATTATTGATAGGTGCATTAATGGGTGCCAACCCGGGGATGCAAGATTCTATCGTTAGGCGCACTAATGGGTGATAACCCGGGGGTGATGAATTATTATTGATAGGTGCATTAATGGGTGCTAACCCGGGGATGCAGGATTTTCTGGATAGGTGCACTAATGGGTCTTAGCCCAGGGGTGCAGGATTAGTATATATATATATATATATATATATATATATATATATATATATATATATGAACTTGTGAATATTCCTACTGTGTGAAATTAGTAGACTTGGTAATAATAATAATCATTACATTGCACCAAGTGGTCTTAACCTAAGGGTGCAGGATTAATGTGTATATATATGGATGATGAGACTATATATATGTATGAGTGTACTTGGGTAACTTTATACTTTATGAGAATAGTAGATACAATGGAAATGAAAAATGAAATAATCTTAGTAGATAAAAGATTAACCATTCAAACGGTGAATAATGAAACTTAGTATGTGAGATAAACTATCTGAATAGCGTATTGTATGGGCGATACGGGAATACTACTAGTGAGCATAGTTAGTATTAGTATGGAATGTGACTAGTTAGACTGGGTGGTATAAATAGGGGGAGATTATATGTATGTTAGCCGTGCACAATAGATGAGAGGTGAAAAACTCATGTGAGAGTTCGATAACTAACATGTGTGTAAGACTTGTTTTAAGAACTAGTTTTAAATACTTGCTAAATCATTTTCACACCTCGAGCTTTGACCCGTTTCTTATATCTCTTCTCTCTGTTTCTATATATATATATATATATTATATCAGGTGCTCAGCCACAGGGGTACCAGATTTAGAGATTTGGGTTGCTTGACGTGCTGCAGCTTTTGTGGAAGCTGTAGGTCCTTGTAGTAGACGTATCTATCCTTTCCATTCAGTTTCATCTAGACTTCTTATTTAGGGCATATACCGCCCACTTCTAGTTCTTCATTAGAGATATTGTATTCAGTTTATTTTATGGTTTGTTGTTTTGAACAGGGAGGTTTTACCCAATCTTATTTATTTCAGTAGTTGATTCATGCTCAACATTTATTATATTCCTATGTGTGGTGAATGGTTTATATTTTAAGACGGAAATAAATGGAGTTACTTGGTTTGACTAAAATTGGAAATGTTTTGACACCTAGCTTAATTTTATATTCGGTGATTAATATGTTAAAAAGTTTTTCGACAGTGATGCTAAGAATGAACCAACTGAATATCCTGTTTTGAATTGGTAGAGGACTGATCACCCTATATTTAATTGGGTGGGGTATCACAGTTTACTTATAAGACAAGTTAGTAAATAAAGGATACTATGTTTAATTGATTGACAGTGTCAGGGGATTCAATTTAGTGCAAGTTGACCTAATTATGTTTGTGCCAAAGATGAGTCAAACTAATGCATTTTCTCACACATTAGTTGTTGTGATAAGTTGATCAATTTAGTAGAGTTAAATATAATTTTTCTAATAATATGTATCATATTCATCATACAATTTGGAATGAAAAAATAGGATTTATGTACCCGGCATCCAATAATTAGGAAAATGCTATGTTGATTTGAGTTGAGTATATTCATCATACAATTAGAACAATGACAGATTCAATGTTAAGAATACGATGCTGGTGTGAGAGTTATTTTAAGCACCCTTAACAATTCATTATTTTAAAGTAACTTATCGGTTATTGTACCAATGTGAAGATATTTTAGTGCAAACAAAATATCTTTTCACTTTATTATATGATTTATATCTATATTGATATTAAATTCAACATGGATTCCTACATCTAGGGCAGTTTTAAAACCAAGATTTTCATTTCAATATTAGTTATTCATTTCCATATTTTTACCCATATGGTTAGTGTGTAAACTTGTGTAAGTAAATTGAAGGAACTCAACTGAAGCCACCTTTTAAGGAAGTAGTTACCAAACTTTCATATTCTAACCTCATCATAATTAGTTCCAAGAAGTGATGGGCACTGACGGTTCCTGCCCCTTAAAATAAATCTTGACCTTTTTTTCGTGCCAACTACACAAGCAAAGCTTATGTTACCAACGCTAGTGATTCACGTTTTACCATATTAGAAGACATTTTAATGAAATATTTAACATTGGGTATATTATTTTAGAGTTTAATGGAAATATTTATGGCGTTAATTTTTTACTTTCCATTTTAAACAGAGACGAAAGATGAAGTCACACCAAATAGTTTTAACTTATTAAAGTATAATTTTTTAATGGAGATTTTTCAACAACCTCTTTGACTCTTCGTTTATCTATGCCAATGAAACATAAACATATTATTGGTATCTTAATGACACATATTTGCGATTAATTAACGACAAACTTTCCTACTATGTAGTTACACGTTTATATAAGTATATCTAAGGCAAATCTTTAATACCAAAGCACAATCAACTGGTACATAGTTATTCAAAAACATTAAATTGATATATATTCCTTAGTTTTGAGCATTGTAAAACTACATAGATATAATTTTATTTTCATTCTAAAGGCAAATAAAAAAAAAATATGTAGATTCATTTTGTTTTGTAGATTTATTAAGATAATTATTTTTAGCTTTTCCTTATCATTAATTTCTATATTTTTTCTCCACCCTCAAATAGGGGTCTTAAACTTTTTTAAGTATACAAATTTGCTGACCCCATCCAAATGAGGGTTAAAATAACCCTTCAATATGATTGGTAGGAATATAAATGACTGTACAATGGCCTCATAGTTTTTAATGAGTATTTGAATTAATCACATTAGTGAGTGATGTTAACCGTCCTTAAAAGATTCAACAGATTTAGAATTCCTTTTTTATCACCATGAAATGTTTGTTTTCTAACGTGACTCTAGTTCTTCTTTAACAAATTGATTCAAATTTTAGCATCATTTTTGGGTTCCCTCCTAATGGATGATGAAGGGGGTTCCATTTTTTCAATTTCACATTCCATGTCAACAAACGAGAAAGCTATTAGACCAAGTCAACAAGGGATATCTTAGTAATACCAAACTCCCTCATACCATTTTCAGACCTATTAAGAATTTGAACTCTCTAATTGTAATTTATGTTTATCCAAACTCTTCATGTAACAGATTAAACTATCCCGTGTATAAAATACCATATAATTATGATAGTGAATTACCGAGACTTAAGTAAAAAAAAACTTGAAATTGTATGGTATCAGAGCAAGAACGGTCCAAAAATATATAATCTCTTGTTCACTCTCCCAATAGATTATTCAAATAATGCTCGCACCACCCAAATCACCTCTTCCACTCCCCAATCTGCTTCTCCCACTCTTTAAACCATTTTAATTCGCCATTGAATCTCTATCAAACTTAATACCAACAAATATTTCTTATGACTTACACAGTCCAAATCATTATTAAAAGGCTATGGTCTTGAGGGTTTTATTGATGATACAAACACTTGTTCCCCAAAAAATCTTTCTCCCATTGATTCAATTGTGAATCCAACATATTCATAATGGAAGAAGCAAGACCAGATTATGCTTGATTGATTATTATCTTCCCTCTCTGAGACTATTCTTTCTCAAGATGTGGGATTGACATCCTCTCATGATGTTTGGTTGCCTCTTGAGAATTATTACTCCTTCACATCTCGAGAAAGGATTATTCATATAAGAAGCGAGTTACAAGCCTTGCATAAAGTCTTAAAATCAATGTAATAATATTTTTCTCGTGCCAAACAATTGGCTAATGGCCTAGTTGCCTCTGATCAACCAATGACTGAAGTTCATCTTCAACAAATAATTCTCAACGGTCTTGATCCTACGTATGATGCCATTATTTCTACATTAACTACTACCATGAAAAATCACACAATGGATGTTTTTTCGTATCACTTGCTTGCATTTGATCAAAGGATTAAAGCTCAAATGCTCTCCTCCAATAACATCATATTACTCATATTGCTACCCATCATCGTTACGTGCCATCCATGTTGAACTATAATCAAACCAGATAAGGGAACAGTCAAATTATACCACGTTATAATGGAGCAAATAAAAATTGTCACCATGGTAATGCCAGTAATCATCCACAACAATGTTCACAGTGTGTTACCGGATGGTGTAAGTTATGTGATCGAAAGAATCATACTGCCATCACATGTCAGTATCATTTTGACAATTCATTTAATGTTTCCCTTCACCACCAGCAACATATGTTGTTGCACTAGGTTATATCATTTACAACAATTAGTTACCAGACACCGGGGATATAAATCACCTCACATGGGACTTAAATAGTTTCCATCTCCGATCCGAGTATAATAGTCCTGATCAATTTCGAGTTGGCTACAATACAAAGCTTCCAATAACAAACATTGGTATTGCATCATTTACTCAAAACTCTAGGACATTTCATTTACAAAACATTTATCATGTTCCTAAAATATCTGCGAACTTACTTTCTGTTTCATAATTTTCCAAAGATAATCGTGTTTTTTTTTAATTTCACCCAACCTTTTTTGTGTTGAAGGATTGTTGCACTTGAAGGTACTCTTATAAGGAAATAATAAGGGGGAATTTATCCTTTTGACATTTTCTACGAGTTTCACATCCCAGGTCCAGCTCCTTCTTCATTACTTTCATCATCTACTTTAGTATAACACAAGTGTTTACGTCATCTGATGATTTGGACAGCCAATAAAGTTATTAAGTCAAACTTTTTACCAATGTCTAGTAAGTGTATTTTGTCACTCATGGCATGCCAGTAAGAATTGAAAACTTCATTATTCTTCAAGTTCAAATTCATGTAATGGGTTTTTTAATTTATTTTTTTTATTTATGGAGACCTTCGCCCATAATTTTAAGAGATGGTTTTTACTATTATTTACTGCTTATGGATGTTTACACTCATTACACTTGGATATATCCTCTTATTCGTAAATATGTAACTTTATCCATATTCATAACATTTAAAAACAAAATTGAAAACCTTATTGAATATAAAATAAAGTTTTGCAATTTTATAATGGTGGAGAATAAAAGAAGTTTACCCCATACCTCAATTCTCAAGGAATATTCCATCATTTTTCGTATCCTCACACCTATGAATAAAATGGTTTAGCTGAACATCGCCATAAACACATTGTTAGGACTAACCCTTATATTTTACATCATACCTCAATTCCTTAAAGTTTTTGGGTTGACATGCTCACCACAACTTGTTACCTAATAAATCGATTACGATCTGCCAAAAATACCCATAAATCTATCATTGAATGTCTCATTGACATAAAATCAAATTACACAACTCTTCTTCTTTTTGAATATCTTTCTTACTCATACAATAGACCATATAACCCTCACAAACTGACATATAGTTATCTTCCTTATGTGTTCATTGGGTATTTCCATGCCCACAAAGGCTACTTATGTTATCATCATCCCACAAACTGGGTTTACATATATCGACACGTTCTTTTTGCAGAAAGAGTCTTCCCCTTTTCAGAGAAACTTTAAATCTTGTGTATGCATCATATACCCAAGTCACAATAACCATTTGTGATATCACTACCACCCGAACCCAATAGTTATTTATCCACACAAACTCTTACGCTCATAAACATTGAGACTCCCCCAAATCAAAGTGAGTGTAAACACTCCAACTCGTCCTCTTCAACTACCCATCATCGATACTAACCCTCATTCTTCTTCATAAAAAATCAACACACCAATGACCCTTTTGTATCCAACTTCACCTCGTATTGATACCCCACATATTGCCACAAATGTATCCCTCTCTTTAACCTTTATAATATCTCTTGCACCTGTACAACAAGATACTGACACCAAGTCGGTTGTCTAACATAATATGTTTACTCAGGGAAAAGCAGTGATTCATAAGCCTAACAAATTATATCTCGGTGCCATAAATTATCCCTTGCAGGTTAATGATGTGACTTAACCTACTTGATTCACCTAAGATTCATTGAATCCAAATTAGCGACATGCAATAGATGATGAATCCAATACCCTTCTTGTAGTTGACAGTGATGAACCTTTGAAAGATCCATCTATATATTAGCGTTTGGTGGGTAATCTAATTTCTTTAGCTAATACCAGAACAATATATCATTTGTTTTGGGGAAAATTAATCAGTTTATGCACAAACCCTGTATGACTCACTTGGATGAAGTATATCACCTTTTGTAGTATCTTAAGTCTTCTCTGGGACTTCAGTTACATTATACAACAAGACCTTAACATGGAGGATTGCAGAGCTACACTGATTTAGATTATGGAGGAACTTGTAATGTCCACTCTACAAATGGTTTTTGTAACTTTCTTGGTAGTTATCTCATCTCCTAGAAACGTAAAAAAAAAAGATGCCATTTCCCGTTTCTCTGCAGAGGCAGTATATATGTCCATGACCTTGGGCACGTGTGAGATTATATGGATTTGTTATATTCTTAGGGAGTTATGATTTTGTGAGAAAACTTATTTTTTTCTACGTTATGACAATAAGTCGTCTATTCAACTTACTTCCGATTCAGTTCTTCATGAGAGGACAAAGCACACTGAGATAAACATCCATTTTCTCAAATAGAAGGTTTATCACGAGATCATTACTCCATCGTTTGTTTCTTTAGGAGAACATGTTGTTGATGTTCTTACCAAACCAATTAGTCCTTCTCTTCTTCGCACTTTTACTGACAAGATTCTCTTGGACGATATCTACTCTATAGCTTGAGGGGGAGTGTTGGAATATTTATATTATTTATGTAATTTACCATAAGGGTAATTTGGTCCCCCAGTGTATTTCCTCATTGGTATAAATAAGCTCCTAAAATTTTAGGGCCCAGTATTGAATTCTAGCAATCTGGTGTAATACGTCTGACTTTTCCTTCTACTCGGTTACTACACTAAGAAAAATAGAACTTATAAATGCTAATATTAGGTAAACCTAATACAAATAAAGTAATTTCTTTCGAGTTTACTTTTGCCTTACTACAGTATGAAAATGCCAGATAGGAATATTTCTATTTATAGTGCCTAAAAATATGTTTCATTGTTCAAAATGAGATGATATGGAAAAATAATGAGTTTCTAACCCCCATGGCCCCTAAACTATGTTAGTTTTACCAATTTAGTCCTTAAAGAAAAAAAAATGACCAATTTTGTCCCCAAACTATTACATTACAACCTTATAAAACCATTTGTTAGTATTATTGTAGACACCCCATTCTGTTACCCCCTAAATCGCCTTAGGTCCCTAGTACCTCCCTTCATCACTACAAACCCCGAGTCATACCCCGAGTACTGACCTAGAAGCCACCGGGCACTCCCAGGCTCCGTTTGACCAAAAAGTCAAACTCTTCAGCTCAATCGAGACTGAATGAATCTTCAAAGGGCACTGAAATCCTTTTCCAACGGTCCACCCCATGCGCGATCTTACCATGCGGACGAACGATCCGTTTGCGTTCGAAACTTGATCTCGAGGCCACCGGGCGCTCCCGGGCTCTGTTTGACCTAAGTCAACTCTTCAGCTCGACCAAGACTAAATGAATCTTCAAAGGTCACTAAAACCCCTTTCCAATGGTTCGCTCCGTGCGCGATTCTGACTTACCATGCGAACGAATGATTAGTTTGACTCCAAGAGGTCACCGAATGCTTCCAGGGCCCGGTTGACCAAAGTCAACTCCCCAAGCCGTGCCAAACTCTTGGGAATGTCTAATTACATCTCCTAACCTTTCCAATGGTCCACTCTGTGCATGATTCCGACTTACCATGTGGACGAACGATCCATTTGTGTCCAAAAGTTTCCCCGTCCAATGGTCCGACAAATGCTTTCGAGCCATATTTGACCCAAAGTCAGCTCCCAAAACCATTGGTGGTCCAAAGGACTTTCAAAGGTCTCTGGGTTAACTTTCCAACGGTCTACCCCGTGTAATATTCTGACCAACGGTTTGCCCTCGACAACCAATTTTTTGAAAAGGCATGAAACACACTGCCAAAATGGCAGGTTCCAGACCCTGCCTATTGGCAGGTGCCGATAGGTAGAACCAGGTCTATGCCCATCGGCAGTGACCTGGGCCTATAAAAGGAGGCCTTCACCTCATTTGTAAAGGGAGCCCAGATCTGATAACAATCGCTGTCAGCGAATCCCAAAAACCTCTCTCGAAGACAACACGATTTCAACATCCAAATCCCTTTCTAACTTCCACTTTTCATCATCCTTTTCATCAAAGTTGGTGAATCCATCATCATCCAAGTGCAAGGGCTTCTCCCCAACATTCAATATCAAGCTCAAGATCTTCAAGCAGGTCCAACTTTCTCTTATATTCTCAATAAATTATTTTATTACTTAGCACTTTTATTATCTCATCTCACACATCCTAATAAACTTTTTATTTAGTATTATTGCACATCTCTTATTTTCATATAAATAAAACCCAAAAAACAAGAAAAAGAGGGTTTGCTCATAAATTCCAAATAGGGATTCTCATACTTTTCTCACACTTTTCTCATAACTAAAACACTTTTTTTCTACACACACACACACTCACAAATAAGAGATCCCCCATTTGGATTTATGGGATAAACCCCACCGCTCGTTTTGTATGCGAACTACGTGGACTTTGATGCCTTTATAGGCTACGTAGGCATCTCGGGGTAAAACCCGAGACTCGAGTCCTATTCTCACTTTCTCTCTCATTTTCTACCTTCTCTAAATCCAATTTTCTTATATTCTATATACTTGTTCTTAGTGACGTATTACTCCATATGCGTTATCGTTCCATTATAACGATCAACGTAAGAGTAATCGTGTAAATCTTATTTTTTAATATTATTTTTATACCTTCCTACGGATGACTCGCTTTATCTCTTCCATGATACAAGTCGAGGATTCCTATCTCCACTATATATATACACATGCACACATATCACGGGAAAAATAAAGGAAAATAGCAACTATCCACGAGAGACCGAAAGGGAGGAATGGGTGCCTAACACCTTCCCATTTCGTAACTTAGCCTCCGAACCCTTCTCGAATCATTTTGGTTTCGTATGCCCCAGTATGTATTTGGATGCCATCATTCGAAATGGCTTACCCTTTTTTCTTTTGTCTGTTTTGAGTAAAATAGACTGGCGACTCTAAATCTCTCTACATTTTTACACCTCATCTCAAACGACGCCGACCGAAGCTCTCCCGAGAAGGATGCGCAGGACTCGAGGATCCTCCCTTCACGTGACCGCTCGCGATGAGGACCGAAGATGGCCACAGTGGCGACTCTGCTGGGGACTTGTTGTATGTTTTGAGGGCTTGACTCAATTTACACGGATGTTATATTTGTTTATGTTTCCCCTATATCTTCATGTTCCCCTTTTTCATGTGTATCCCATGCTTATACTTTTGTTCACACACTTGTAGAAAATTCTCCATATAAACTTCACACCACGTGTACCTAGGATCACATATATCCACATGTTGCACGCATCACCCATCTATACTCGGTGTACCTTTAGTACTTTTACTTTGCTCCTTGTTTGGTATAATCAAGAAAAGTATGCTCATTATAAGATACTAATAAGAGAATCATGCATGATTCACACGACATCACCAAAGAGCATTGTTATTGACCAAATTTTACCCAGTAACTGGAGGGTCACTTCGTGATGGGCGCTGGTCCGGCAGGGCGCAGTTAGCCTAAGCGATATGACTCTCACCTTCCATTGGCCAAGTACCTTCTACATATATCGAACGGTTCCCCCGCATTGTACCGCTTGACCGAAGTCATGACGGGAGGTATACCGCAGGGAATTCGTTCACGTACGCCGAGTATATCAAATTAGCTCTCACACGTACCGTCCCCATGAGGTATATAGTGAGGCAATTCACGTACACTCAGGTATATCAAATGGTTTGTCCACACGTACCGATTGCCCGCAAGAGCAAAACGTATATCGTGTAAGTCACGCCAAAGGTGGGAACCCATTCCAATTCACCCAACCAACTATATACCCACATATAGGTGTCAAACCTAGGACACACACTTTAGATTGCCGGTTTCAACCCGAAACTCTGCCGAAATTTCGAGTCGGCCTGCCGCCCAAATTTTCGTCCATTTTTAAAATGGGACCCTGTCCGTGAGCCTAGTTACAAGTCCATCCGTAGCTTTGCATATATTAAAAATCCCACTTTTCCACGCTCGGGTCCCGTCCGACATTGCATTTAGGAGAATTAAATCCAAGTGAGAACATAATAATCGTAATAATCATACTAAGTTCCGTCTCCAAAAACATTACTCTCTTCTTTATCAAAAATCCAAAAATAGTTTCTTCCCTTTTTCTCAAAAAAACAAATCCCATTCTACGCCTTCTCAGGTCAATCGCAAGCCCTTGGCCGGGCTCTCTATTGGTTTCGATCTTCAGTCAAATCACCCCGGAGTTTTCTCCGTTACGCTACTACTTCTTCCGAGTTCGGAATCCATCCACTTTCCATGGAGAATACAGATCAAGTACTAGTCATATAGCCGGATCAGACGGCCGTCCTAGCTCAGCTCGTGTCCAAGATTGACAACCTCCAAATTGAGGTTCTAGAGATGTAACGAAACCAAGTTCCTATTCCTCAAGAGCCTGAGGCCTTATTCCCTCGTGTTATGGGTCTGCCCAAGCCTATCTGGGTTCCCGAAGAATACCAGCACGCTCCACGTGCCCCTCCGATCAATGGGCCATCGCCTGCTCAGCTTTCGATGACAAATATTGCCCAGCCTGTGGCTAACCTACGTATGGTCGTTGATTCAAAAGAAGAGGAGTTGAATAAAGTCAAAGAGGATCTCAATATGCTCACTAAGAAGTTTGACCAAGTCAGAATCTCGAGGAATTACATAGATTACACCCACATGTCTCCTTATCCTAAAGCGAGGTTACCCGAGAAGTTCAAAATGCCAAATATCGAGAAGTTCGGAGGGAGTGGACCCCCGATTGTTCATCTTCGAAGATATCATCGTTTCATGACTCTACTAGGGGCTTCTAAAGAAGTGATGGACCAATTGTTTCAGCAAACATTAAAAGATAGTGCCCTCCGATGGTTATTATCTCTCGAGGAATCCAGAATCCGTAGTTGGGAGGATGTAGCACGAGAATTCATGTCGTAGTATAAATACAACGAAGAGCTTAAGGTCACCCGTCGTGATTTAGATATGCTCAAATAGAACCCTGGGGAATCAATCAGTAACTTCATAACCCGGTGGAGGGGGCAAGCAGCTACCATAACTAATTGGCTATCTGAGGAGGAACAGGTCAACATAGTGAAGAAGAACTTCTTGACCCATGTCCGAGCAACGTTGGGAGGACAATACTATCCCCACTTCCGAGCTCTCAGAGAAGAAGGAGTAGAAATAGAGGAAAGCCTTGTTAAAATATAGGTTGAACCAAAGAAGATGTCAGGACAGTTCACCCCTAGAAAGTATGACAAGCCTGCATGTGCTACAGTCTCAACCATCAATAACATCTCTCAACCAACCACATCATGGGCACTAGAAAGCCTCTCTGCCCCCATTCGAAGGGAATACACTGAGCTCCATGCTCCCCTCTCTAATGTTTACCAAGTCCTGTTAAGCCGAAACATCATCAAACCCTTGGATCCCCGTCCATTGCCAAATCCACTCCCAAGAAACTTCAAGGCCGACGCTCATTGCGCCTTTCACCAAACTGCTGGCCATACCACCGACCAATGCTTTCACCTTCAAAACATAATCTAAGATCTCATTAACCGGGGTACTATCGCCTCACCAGCCAATCCTAAGTTAAACACTACTCACAATCCACTCCCAAATCATGCCAATGCCATCTTCTTAGAAGAAAACTCAGATTTTGATCCCTCAACTCAAATCACACCCATATACTCTCCTAATCCTCTTTAAATTTGCCCATATTTACTCCTACACCCTACTAGCCTCGCTGATCATCCACTGTCACTCCTTACCAGAGCATGCATCGCTATCCGTACCCGTTCTGAAAATGGAAATATGGAATTATCAGAGGTGTTAAACCAACTCCTAGAGTTCGGGTTGAAATTGCCCTCACACATGGTCATCGATTGCCAAAAGTTCAGTTCACTATTCTTGGAAGCACGGAAATTGGCCCGAGATTCAGATAAGTGGGTGGTACCAACCGATGAAATCGGCCTAGATATCACCGGGTTACTTAAAATTTTAAAGCTATAAGGGCGCTTCATCCCTTAAACCATATATATCCCCACAGAATGGGAAGATATGTATGAATAAGCCGTTGAAGTTGTGGAACGCATTGACTTTACATGGAAAGATAAAATTATTGCTACTGGATGGGGGGAAGAATTCGAAGATTCGTGTGAAGAACAAGCTTCAGGAAGAATTGGCCTAGTAACCGACATATGTGGGATGATATCATTTGAAGAACTCCTTGGAGAAATAAACAGGGTGACAGAACAACCTGATATTGACAAGGAAACGGGACTCATGTTCTTCCCTTCGTCAGTAAATCACATGACTAGATCAGGGAGACATTACCAGGTTCCAAGCTCACTACCAGCAAATGACAAAGGGAAGGGCGTTAAAAACCTTCCTATGCTAGAGATGACCATCGAGGAGAGCAAGATCCTGGATCAACTGAAGAAAACTCAAGCTAACATCACTCTATGAGGGCTTTTCATGTCTTCCCAGATACACATAAATGCTTTAATAAAGCTACTCACTGGACCCATAGATCCTCCTTCTACCACACCAAAAGTGGCGGTAAATCTGGTCGGATCCTTGACCTTTACCCGAATGCTGTCATTTTCTGAAGAAAAAATCACCAAAATTGGGCCGAATCACAATCATGCACTCAACATCTCTGTCGAAGTTATGGGGAAGGCCGTGCCACTCTCTCTTGTCGATAACGGATCCGCCTTGAATGTCTGTCCACTGAGAACCTTCAAGTGTTTAGGACTAAAAGAAAGCGACCTCGCTCTAACCTCCGCCGCTGTAAGTGCCTACAATAATACTCGTCGGGAGGTGATGGGATCCATAAAACTTGTAATAGGGGTTGTCCCTATAAACCCTGTCGTTGAATTCCAAGTCATAGACATCCCAACTTAATTCAACCTGTTACTCGAACGACCCTGGCTCCACAGTATCAAGGGTGTATCTTCCTCACTCCATCAGAAATTGAAGTTCTTCATCGATGGGTGAGCTATCACCATTTTTGGCGACGACGAAAATGTTGAGCGTGCAAGCACCATCAGTCCAATCCTTGAGATACAACACGGGTCAAATGATATGCTCCTATCAGGATTCCAAGTTGAGCCACTCCTACTCCCGACAGGGGACGGTTTCAAAGAAAGGGTTTGTCCATAATATGACCCTCATGGCAATGTCAATGTGATTCAGATGTTCAGAAACATGCACTTTATGCCCGGACTGGGGCTAGGGCAAAGGCAACAAGGGATACTTGAGCCCATCGAATTGAAGAAATCTTTCCCTCCTTGTGGCTTGGGGTATCAACCATCATAATAAGAAATTTGAATGATCCGCCAGTCTCGACCAAAGAGAAGATTAGACTGCATCCCAACTATCCCATGAGACTCCTTGAATGGATGATTCATCAAAGAAGGCGAAGACTTCCCCTTTTGCGATTTTCAAGAACCATGGTATGACTACACAGACAAGAAGATGAAGCCTAGAATGGAGATCTTTTTCCAAGATAGCTACCCATGGGCCGAAAGTTTCCAACACCAATTATAACCGCTCATCAAAGATACCGAAGATACTGAGGAAAGTTATTCCGAAGATTTCTTCAACTTACAAACACTGGGGCTGGCACTCTGTATGGTTCATTCAGGCACTACATCAATGGATCCATCCCATCTGATTAAAGCTACTGATACACCCCTCCTCAACTGGCATACTACGCCAGTTCTACCTCTTGAAATCTCCCCTAACCCCAATGTTTACCCTATTTCTTCTGCTATTGTCTATCCTTGTTTAAATGTAATCGAGACCTCTTTTGATAAGGTTCTCAATGCTGTTTTTCCTATCAATGAAATAAACGACGATTTTGAGTATCTTGCTGTGCCTTAGATTAATTGTTTGGATTCTAATCAAACTTTTGATAATGATGATTTTGCAAATGAATAATTCTTAACTGATCAAAATAAGGTTAATAATAAACAACATAATCGCGTTCAAGTTAATGAGGAAGAGACTGTTGTTATTAATCTCGGTTCTAGTAGCCAACTGCGTGAGATTAGGATAGGGGCCACCCTTAACGAGCATGAGCGTGCACAACTCGAAGAATTACTAAAGGAATTCATTGATGTCTTAGCATGGTCCTATGATGATATTCCCGGCATTGATCCTGAAATAGCTTGGCATGAGATCCCCACTCTCCCAGATTACGAGCCGGTCAAACAAAAATTGAGAAAGCTCCGCACCGAGTGGTCGCTCAAGGTTAAAGAAGAGGTGGTCAAACAGTTGAACGTGGGCTTCATTCATGTGATCGAATATCCCACATGGCTAGCCAACATAGTACCTGTGTCGAAATCAGGAGGGAAGGTTCGAATGTGTGTAGACTATCGATATTTAAACAAAGCTTCTCCAAAGGTGATTATCCTCTACCCAATATCGACATGATCGTGGAAAACACAACGAGTCATGCTCTCAAATCATTCATCGACGGGTTTGACGGATATAACCAAATTAATATGCACCCAGCCCCCCAAGAAAAAAATGCATTCATCACCCCAAGGGGAACCTTTTTGCTACACCGTTATGCCATTTGGTCTCAGGAATGCTGGGGATACCTACCAAAGAGCTGCCATAACCATCCTGCATGATTTTATTCATAAAGAAGTCGAGGTTTATGTGGATGATATGATTATCAAGTCCAAAACTAGAGAAGGTCATGTTCCCGCTCTCTGAAAGTTCTTCGAACGACTGCGATGGTATCAGATGAGACTCAATCCACAGAAATGTGCCTTCGACATTACAAAGGGAAAACTCTTGGGATTCATGGTCAGTGAGAAGGGGATAGGAGCAGATCCCGTAAAACTGAAGGCCATACTTGAGATGCCACCGCCTTGAACAGAAAAAGAAGTTCGAGGTTTTTTTGGGAAATTGTAATATATCAGCCGATTCATCAGCCACTTAACCTCCATCTGTGAATTGATCTTCAAGCTCCTCCGAAAGGATTCAACCAAGGTTTGGAATGAGGCCTGCCAAGAAGCTTTTGACCGAATTAAATAATATCTGACCCAACTTCCAGTGCTCATGCCACCACATCCTGGTCTCCCTTTGCTCCTATACCTAACCATAACCGACACTATAGCTGGGGCTTTGCTAGTCCAATACCTTGAAGACTCCCACAAATAAAGAGCCATTTAATATGCTAGTCGCAAATTGGCTGGGTACGAGGTCAACTACACTACTTTGGAAAAGGCATGTGTCGCACTTGTCTGGGTCACCCAAAAGTTACGACACTACATGCTTGCCTTCCCCATCAAACTTGTATCCCAAATGGATCCCATCAAATACCTGATTGAGAAACCTGCCTTATTCATTCGAATGGCTTGATGGTTGATGCTCCCAACCGAGTTTGATATTGTGTACATCACGCAGAATGCCATTAAAGGAAGAGCCATCTCCGACTACCTCACTGATTACCCCGTAAAAGAAGAAGATGTCTGGATCTCCGAATTCCCAGATGAAAATATCCTCTGCACCGCTCAAGACAACCCTCGATGGAAAATGTTCTTTGATGACGCTGCCAACAAAAAAGGGATATGGCTTTGGGATACTTCTGATCGCCCCTGATGACTCCCACACCCCCATCGCCATCAAATTGCATTTCCCTTGCACCAACAACTTGACGGAATACGAGGCATGCACAGTAGGCCTCGAAGTTGCTCTCAAGAAATGTATTCAATACCTTGATGTCTACGAGGATTCTGCCCTCATCATTGGTCAAGTGCTCAGAAAGTTGAAACTCAAGGACGAAAAACTCCAACCCTTCCATGTCCACTTAGAAGAGTTAGCCTCTCGATTCCGAGATATCACCTTCCATTACCTACCTCGAGCAAAGAATAACCTAGTCGATGCTCTCGATACCTTGGCCTCCATGGTTGATATGCCCGAAGGAATAACAATGACCCCCTTCCTAGTTCAAAAGCAAGACAAACCAACCCACTACTACCATATTGAGCTCGTCTCTACCGAAGATCCCGAACTAGCCGATTGCTGGTACTATGATATTAAGTGCCTCCTCAAACATGGTAGGTATCCTGAGGGTTCCAATAAGAAAGATCGAACAACCCTCTGAAGACTGTCTGCCCAGTACATCATCTATCACAAAGATCTACTGAAGACGAACTTAGATGGAACTCATCTACACTATATCGCAGGGGCTGAGATTAAAAAAATAATGCAGAAGATCCACAACGGGGAATCCGGTCCCCACATGAACAGTCACATGCTTGCCAAGAAGATCATCCGATATGTATACTACTTGACCACCATGGCCCAAGATTGCACCGCCTATGTCCGGAGGTGCCTCAAATGCCAACAATTCTCCAATCTTCAACACCTGCCTCCGTGAGAATTATACAACATGAGCTCTCCCTGGCCGTTATCCACCTGGGGTGTCGACATCATAGGGAAGGTTACGCCAAAGGCTTCAAACGGACATGAGTTCATCCTAGTTGCCATTGATTACTTCACCAAATGGGTCGAGACTGAATCATACACAATATTGAACGCCAAGAAAGTGGCCAAATTCCTCAAGAAAAATATCATCTGCCGATATGGGGTCCTGCACGAGTTAGTGTCAGATAACGGGTTTCACTTCGAAGCAGAAGTTACAGAAGTAGTCAACGAGTATGGGATTCAGAGACACAAATCTTCTCCCTATCGACCTCAGACCAATGGTGCAGTTGAAGACGCTAACAAGAACCTCAAAGCCATCATCAGCAAGATGACCGAAATTTGTAGGGATTGGGCCGACCGGATCCTGTACGCCCTCTGTGTCTATTAAACCTCAATTCGAACCTCTACTGGGGCTACCCCTTACTCTCTGGTCTACGACATGGAAGTATTCCTACTTGTGGAGCAGGAAGTACCCTCGCTACGCGTCATGCTCGAAAGCAAAGTTAATGAAGGAGACTGGTGCCAAATCCATCTTGATGAGTTGACCCTCCTGGATGAAAAGATATTGAAAGATCTTTACCACATACAGGGGTACCATCGCCAAATAACGCGATCATTCAACAAGAGAGTCAAGGAACGCGGTGTCTCAAAAGGGGATTTAGCCCTCAAGGAGATAATAGAACCCATCTGGGACCCCAGAGGGAAATTCAAGCCCAATTGGAGCGGCCCCTACATTGTGAAGAAAATCTTATTCGGCGGTGTCGCCATGCTCACTGACCTAGATGGGGAGGAGATGGCTCGCCCAGTCAACCTGGACCGTCTCATGAAATTCTACCCCTAGTCCAAAATCTCGGTGCGCTACGACTCTTCTCATCTCCCTTTTATTCTTAAAAAAAAAACTCTCTTCATTTCCCTCTACCCAGAACTATGTGGGCCTGATCCTCTGCGAAAAAAACCATTTTTCAAGAAAAAAAAAAAAAAATTCAAAATCCCCAGAGGTACGTAGGCAACTCATACATCTTACAGGAGCACGGCCCTTTCATTTTCACAAAATACTATTATTTTTCTTATCTCCGAGAACGGTAGTTCATTCTAACAAAAACTTGAACTAAAGGATTATGTATGCCCTAGCGATTGGTATAGATAATTCAAAATTACAAAATTCATCGAAAGGTACAGCTGGATGATCAGAAACTTGCTTATTTCATTAATAAGAAATTACAGCATGGATTACATAAGAAAAGGAACGGATAACTCCCTTCCCCCTACTACCATAAAAAGCCAAATAAAATCCCCACATCTATTCCCTATTACACAAATAAACTCTCCAAGAGTCCTACCCACAGCTACCAGAGGAGCCTGCACCCTCATCATCTACATACTGGGGTCCCCAAATTCCCCTGTCTAAACAGAGTGCCGTAACTAGCTTCGAAAAAACCACAACACCCCCTTCCATGGTGTTAAATAAAACAAACCACCTTTGTCCCGTCTCTACTGCCAACATCTTGCTAACTACTCTCCTCCATAACCACTTCATATAATATCCAGGGACATGCCAAAATCTCCCAACAGACTGAGAGGGATGGGTCGACGGACGTCGATTCTCCCACAGAGATCCAAGCAACAGACGTAGGCGCTCGGTCAAAACGTCTATCGAAAATTTAGTGTCCGAGGTGGCACGACCTGTGCCCAGCCAAATTGGAGCAAAAGCCGCCAAGGGAAATAAAAAGAGGTCTGTCTGAGACCAACCAGCCGTACATATGAGTACTCTCCTAGCTCCAGAACAGGCTGCAACTGCCCCCACCAAGGCACTGACCAGTACAAACTCCGAGCCCCATGCTTCACAAACTAATTATCCCAACTCGCAATATCCAAGCCAACATAGAAGAAGTGACGTAAAAAGAAGTTGGGCATAATCGATAATGGATATTCTGGAGGGGCAACCAAGCGGAGTCTTTCAGACAACCACATGAACAACATTACGGGGCTACCCCTCAGAAAGTCAGAACGACCTTCTCGCCAGGCATCCAGACTATTTAGTATCTCCACCAGTATCACCACCGCAGGATTGCGACGGTATAATATCCACGAAGTAATGGCTACAAGTTGTGGTTCCAGCAGCAGTTCCCCAGTCACTAGCAGTAATTTTGAAACCAGGCCAAGATCAACGGCTCCAGCATAGCCAGCATCACCTACTTCCTGCAAATGCACAGACTGCAGCATCGCCAGGAGGGAGATCATTCCTCCAGCAACCAGTTATTTGGCCGTCGAAGGCGAAATATGAAGAAGCCCGGTCAACAAATCCTAGAAGAACGGGAAAATTCGGGCAAAGTCGCAGCAACACTGGGATTTACACCCAGCATGATAGAGAATTCCTCATAGGTAGGACAAAATTCATCCAACCCAAAGAGGAATACGTAGCCCTCGGGGTACTAGAATTGTACCGCCGCCATCAGCATGTTCCATACAATAGGTCAATTGAGCCACAAGGAGACTCGACGCATGTTGAAAGCTTTATAGTCGACATTATAAGAGCACATTTCTTCCAAGGCTTCGAGGTAGTTAGCAAAGTCAATTCTACCAGGGAGAGCCATCTTGCAAGGATAAGAGATAGTGGGAAAATAAGTAAGAATGCAAAGGTGTGATGAAAACACTCCACCCTTACCCCTTTTTATACTTGATAACCCTCACAAGAGACATAATCCCTGCAGAAATCGAAGGTAATCCTACCCCACAAAATACAAAAGGCTGAAGAGGGTACCAATCAAAGCTTTGAATTGATGGGACTGGACTGAACTGCCGATAGGCAGGATAGGGTACTTGCCGATCGGTAACTCCCCATTTTTAGAAATTTCACTTTTTTCCTCTTTTGTTAAATCCGAAAACTCAATAAAAATAAATTGATATTCTCAACAAAATTTCAAAATCCATTTTCCTCCTTATATAATTTCCCCTTTTAATTAAAAACTTTCCTTCAAAAAATTCCAAAAATTCTACGGTCTCAGCAGCAAAGTAAAAAAGCGCATGTGCATGCATTCATTCATTAATAAAAGATAATAAAAAAACTCCATTACATTGCATCTATTTGTTTCTGTGTTACATCAATTTTACAGGAAATAAAAAAGAAAAAGCAAAAACAGCGGGACTCAGCCCGAACCCACATTCTCTCTCTTTCTCTTACCCACCTTTCTCTCTAAGAGCTTCCACCCCTGCGACGTGCTCTCTTCCCCCTCGACGAGACAATGCACCACCACTACCCGAGCCAAAGTCCTCTCCGAACGAAGCAGATGGCATGAAGCAAGAAGGAATAGGAATCACATCCCGAATATGGGCAGTCACCGAAGATATCTAGTCTCTGATGTCTCTTAGCCAAGTGGTCAACACTCAGACTTGTTGCAAGGAAAAGGAAAAATCAGTATCAAAGCAGAGATGACCAAAACAAAAAAGAAAGAAAGATAAGAACAGAAAGGTATACCGCAGGTCGGAGGACCTCCTCTATCAAACCCAACTCCTTCGGATCCATCGCATGAGGACGATGCAGCATAGGCACCATCCCTCTATCAGCCCGCCGGATGTTATATGAAGGAGTGTGTAACTGCACAAAAGGAACCTCTGAAGTCACCGCCGCAGATGCTATTGGACCGCCGCCAAAATGGGAAGATTTCACCACCCGACTCGAACTCACAGGAGGGAAAGGTAGGGCATCATATATGCTGGGCGCCATCAACCAGCTCGTCAAAAAGTCCATATAGTCATACGGCGTAGCCGTATCGGTGTACAACAAGTAGGACTCGTCGATCATCGCCGCGATCCTCGCATTGTCCGACAGTAGTCGCTCCCGCCTTATAGACGTAGGAGGCTGTGCAGGTGGAACCACCACCTCCTCCTCAGGAATCTAGCGAACCACCCTCTCCCCGAGATACCAGGAATGGCCGAACTCATGCGCCAACAAACGCCTCATCTGCGCGTTCACCCCGGTCGTCCCCGCATCCTGAATGGTTGTCCCCTAGGGATAAAAGGTCACCTGAAAATATCCAAGAGGGCATAAATCAATAAAAGATTAGAAGGTGTAAAAACCAAGACTGGAGATGGAAAGAGTCTTACCCTACCACTGGTCAGGTCATTCAAGACCTGACGCATCGCCACCAGAGAGAGATACCTTCGACTGCCTATTGGCCTTACGCCATCGATACAATCGACACAAGTCCCTAACAGTGTCGTCCTTCAGAGTGATCAGTGAGGTATTGCACCCAACCACCTCATAAAACCACGTCTATGAAAGATAAGAATTCAAAAAGAGACGCATAAGGAAAATGAGAATGCATGAAAGGAAAATGCGAATGCATGAAAAGAAATGCGCATACTGAAGAATACCTCAAGAAGGTACATGGATCCAGTAAAGGATTATCGACAGCACCGACTGAATGCATCCAGAGAATAGTAAAGGGTCACCAAAGTCAGACTCCCCCAATCATAGAAAGGGATGTTCGAAAACATCCTCAGGTACGACAAGAACCACAAATGGACGACGTCGTCGCTAGATGCCACCATGAAACCTTCCAACACCAGCAAAATAAATATTCGGGCCATCTGCCTCACTTGTAGCCCGTCCTCCACATCAATCACCCTTCCTAACAGAACATCCTTCAGCAGGGACAGTCGGATAGAATTCCCAGAAACTATCCTCCATACATCACCAAGTGCCGCATGCACTGCCTCCGGTCTCACCCATAAAGAGAGATCCACCTCTATCTTCTCTCCATCATAATCCAACTCCAACAGCTGCTGCACGTCTATGGGAGTCACAGTCATCTCCCCGAAGCCGAAATGGAAGGTGTGAGTAGTATCCCACCACCTCTCCCCCAAAGCGCACAGGATCACTGTCGAACGAGGCGTCTCATCCAGCACATATGCCAACCTCCCAAAACCCGCTGATGATACCACCCAATGCACCACAGGTGGGAGATGCTCCCAGACATCCCTGAGCCCCGTCGTCCAGCAGGTGCGCATGTTCTTCAAAGAAATATCAGATTGGCAAAAAAGGAAAAAAAATCTCATCAGAAGTCAAAAAAGAAAGAAAAATCACCAAAAAGAAAGGAATGCCAAAGGTCGGGGTATTTACAGAACCGCCAGGATTCACTTTCGAAGAGCGATGGCTCCCGCAGCAAAGTCCGCTCATCCGCAACAGGCTCAAACGCATTAAAGGAGTTCTCACTCCCCAAAGTAAGAGGCGCCCTGGCCCTCCACTCCACATTCACCTAGTCATCAACGGTTAACCACTCCCCGTGGACTGTAGTGCTCACAAAAGCGGCCATTTCTTGAAGATCGGAATGCTAGAACGATCTGTAGAGAGATCGCAGAAAGAGAGAAATCAAAGAAGATGTGAAAAAATAAAGGGATTCGCCTCCTTTATATAGGATGCCAAACTCCATGTCGATCGGCACTGACCCCAACCATACCGATCGGCACTGACTCCTTACCTTCCTGAGGTAGTCCAAAAGTCTATGCCACTGCCGAATGGCACCTCTCATACCATGCCGATCGGCACCCCCCTTAAATTTTGTATAGAAATTCCCAAAAAATAACAGAAAGCTCCAAAAAATCCTCAAAAAATTCCTAAAAATCCCAGGAAGGATTTAAAGCATTTTCACCAAGAAAATTTTGCATTCCTTCAAGCAGAATCCCTATTTCCAAAAGAAATACTCAAAAACCAAGTAAATATCCTCCCGGCAAAGCATCGGAGGATCTCTAAGGATCGTTGGATCTCTTCCCCAGCGGAGTTTTTACAAAACCAAAATTGGTTGTTCCCCTTACAAGGCATCCTAAAGAAACAAAAGCTTCTCCAGCTATCAACTCCCCAGCTTAGATCAAAATCACAAGGCACTTCCTCTAGCGGAATCAAAATCCAATATTTATCCACTCTTAGGTCAGAATTAACCTCGATCTTGGATTGTCACCTGAGTTAGGTCAGAATTGACCTCGGCCCTTGGTCGTCACCACTCTTAGGTCAGAATTGACCTCGGTCTTGGATTGTCACATGAGTTAGGTCAGAATTGACCTCGATCCTTGGTCGTCACAACTCTTAGGTCAGAATTGACCTCAGTCTTGGATCTTCACCTGAGTTAGGTCAGAATTGACATAGTTCCTTGATCGTCACCACTCTTAGGTCAGAATTAACATCGGTCTTGGATCATCACTTGAGTTAGGTCAGAATTGACCTCGATCTTCGGTCGTCACCACTCTTAGGTCATAATTGACATCGATCTTGGATCGTAACCTGAGTTAGGTCAGAATTGACCTCGGTCATCGATTGTCACCACTTTTAGGTTAAAATTGACCTTGGTCTTGGATCGTCACCTGAATTAAGTCAAAATTGACCTCGGTCGTCATAACTCTTTTATCAGAATTGACCTCGGTCTTGGATCGTCACCTGAGTTAGGTCAGAATTGACCTCAGTCCTTGGTCATCACCAGTCGTAGGTCAGAATTGACCTTAGTTATTAGATCTTCACCCTAAGCCCACAGAATTGGCTTTGACCCGCAGAATCGGTCACCCTCATCACTTAAGTTTATAGATTTGTCTTTGAACCAAAAAATTGGCCATCCCCGGCATACCCCTAAGGTCCTTAGAATTGACCTCGACCCTCTGAATCGGTCATACTCCATCAAAAGCATCATAAGGTGTCTATTCGACGGTTATCATCAATTCCAAACTCACCCGTAGAGGGGTCTGTAGACACCCCATTCTGGTACCCCTAACTCTCCTTAGGTCCTTAGTACCTCCCTTTATCACTACAAACCACAGGTCATACCCCGAGTACTGACCTAGAAGCCATCGGGCACTCCCAAGCTCCGTTTGACCAAAAAGTCAAACTCTTAAGCTCGATCGAGACTGAATGAATCTTCAAAGGGCACTGAAATCCCTTTCCAACAGTTCACCCCGTGTGCAATTCTGACTTACCATGCGGATGAACGATCTGTTTGCGTCCGAAACTTGATCCAGAGGCCACTGGGAGTTCCCTGACCAATAAACGCTTCCGAGCCATATTTGACCCAAAGTAAACTCCTGAACCCGGGGAAGTCCAAAGGACTTTTAAAGGTCTTTGAATTACCTTTCTAACGGTCTACCCCGTGCACGATTCTGACCAACGGTTTTCCCTCGGCAATTAATTTTCGGAAAAGGCATGAAACACACTGCCAAATGGCAGGTTCCAGAACCTGCCTATTGGCAGGTGCTGATAGGCAGGACCAGGTCTATGCCGATCGGCAGTGACCTGGGCCTATAAAAGGAGGCCTTCACCTCATTTTCAAAGGGAGCCGAGATCTGATAACAATCGCTCTCAGCGAATCCCAAAAACCTCTCTCGAAGACAACGCGATTTCAACATCCAAATCCCTTTCTAACTTCCACTTTTCATCATCCTTTTCATCAAACTTGGTGAATTAGCCACTCTCTATCATCATCCAAGTGCAAGGGATGCTCCCCAACATTCAAGATCAATCTCAAGATCTTAAAAAAGGTCCAACTTTATTGACTTTCTCTTAAATTCTCTTAAATTCTCAATACCTTGTTTTATTACTTAGCACTTTTATTACCTCATCTCACACATCCTAATATACTTTTTATTTAGTATTATTGCACATCTCTTATTTTCATATAAATAAAACCCAAAAAACAAGAAAAAGAGGGTTTGCTCATAAATTCCAAATAGGGATTCTCATACTTTTCTCACACTTTCCTCACAACTAAAACACTTTTTTTATACACACACACACTCAAAAATAAGATATCCCCCATTTGGATTTATGGGATAAACCCTACCCCTAATTTTGTATGCGAACTACGTGGACTTTGATGCCTTTATAGGCTACGTAGGCGTCTCGGGGTAAAACCTGAGACTCGAGTCCTATTCTCACTTTCTCTCTCATTTTCTACCTTCTCTAAATCCAATTTTCTTATATTCTATATACTTGTTCTTAGTGACGTATTACTCCATATGTGTTATCATTCCATTATAACTATCAACGTAAGAGTAATCGCGTAAATCTTATTTTTTAATATTATTTTTATACCTTCCTACGGATGACTCGCTTTATCTCTTCCATGATACAAGTCGAGGATTCCTATCTCCACCATATATATACACATGCACACATATCACGGGGAAAATAAAGGAAAATAGCAAATATCCATGAGAGACCGAAGGGGCAGAATGGGTGCCTAACACCTTTCCATTTCGTAAGTTAGCCTCTGAACCCTTCTCGAATCATTTTGGTTTCGTATGCACTAGTATGTCTTTGGATGCCATCCTTCGGGATGGCTTCCCCTTTTTTCTTTTTTCTATTTTGAGTAAAATAGACTGGTGACTCTAAATCTCTCTACATTTTACACCTCATCTCAAACGATGCCGGTCGAAGTGCTCCCGAGAGGGATGTGCGGAACCCGAGGATCCTCCCTTCACGCGCCCGCCTGCAGTGAGGATCAGGGATGGACACAATTATGTTAGCATTTAAGAGAGTGAAAGAGCTAGAACAAAACTTTAAGATATTGTAATACCCCGTATTTTTATGCTATATTAA
Source organism: Sambucus nigra (assembly GCA_949130495.1). NCBI lineage: Eukaryota > Viridiplantae > Streptophyta > Magnoliopsida > Dipsacales > Adoxaceae > Sambucus > Sambucus nigra. Next base: position 4,561,692 of record OX422207.1, on the reverse strand, counting down.
TTTGGGAATTTATTAAATTTAATGTGAGTTATTTATTTAATAAAAATCCGGAAATTAATTATGTTATAATTATTAACGTGACGAGAGTTAGTAATTATGGGAAATTTGTTGAATATTACTAATGAGCAAAGTAATATATATGATATTGGTGATATTGAATGTCATGAGTGAATTAAATGATAATTTTGGAAATTTAAGTCGGGACGTGCTCGTGTCACGTCGGGACTAATTTTGTTAAATAAAAAGTGAATATTTTATAAGTTGTTTGTATGGTCATTTTGAGTGCGCCAACGCGTTCGGAAGGGTTGAGATAGTCAGAAAAGTGTACCCGGGGGTGTAGTTTGGATCTCGGGGCATTTTTAGGCCTAATTAGTACCCCGGGAGGGCATTTTAGTCATTTTACATACTTGGGTAATTAAACCCACGAAATTCAGCAGCTTATATCAGCCATTTAGGTTAGTCATTTAGGGTTAGAATATTCATAACCCTAGAACGGCCATTGGAGAAGAGAGGAGAGAGCTCTCAAGGCAATTCAAGGCCAAAAAGTCACCAGTTTGCACCGCCGCCACCACCAATGCGTAGATCGCGAGAAGGGGAACGCAACCACACCAAAATCAGCCGCAATCTAGACTTCTGAAAATCCCAGGCAAGTGTTTATCTTGCTATTTTCGTTGGTGCAATTTCCATATTAGTTTAGGAATGATTAGGGATGAAATACATGGAAGAAAATCCAAATTTTGATAGGAATTTGCATGTAGTAAAGACTTAAACCTTATTATGAAAGTCCCTTGTGATGTAGAAAGATAACCCACGGAATTTTGTTGTTATTAAGGAAGGAAATTCTGGTAAAAACAGATTAGAACCATGATTAAGAAAATTCTAGGGTTCTTGATGATTAGATGTGATTTTGGGTTGATTATCCATGTTTAATGATAGAAATACACATGCTTTACGTTGAAAACATCTGGTATAATGTTATAATGTTAGTAGTAGAAATTTTGGGACGTTTGGAGTTGAAAAATATGGATTTGGTGTAAATTTGGTGATGAAACCCGTAACTGCAATTCTGCAGATTTTCGCAGACCTGCTTGATCGATCGAAGGTTCGATCGATCGAGCCCCAAACCTCGATCGATCGACCCCTCCAGGCAGACTCCTATTTCCCTTGTTTAATTAGTTAAATTAAATTTATCATGAAATAATTCTTGGGTATTGTTAATAAAATGTTTTGGGAGATAGAAAAAACTAGTAAGACATATGAATGAGTGTTGGGAACTTTATTATAAGTTGAGAATTTTGCTTTTGGGATAATTATATAATGAACAATGAAACTACGTAATTCAAGTGAGAGATTACGGCGAATAGCTACGATAGTGAATAGAGGTATACCTACTGAATTTTCTACTTGGAAGGATAGAGTCCACGAGTGTCATGTAATAAGTGAGAAAACCCTTCGAGTTAAGGTTAGAGATGAAACCTTATACGTAATACTAATAATGTGAAAATTAAGGATAAATATCGTAATTATGGGTGATGAGAGAAACCTATATTGATATAATGATAAGTGGTATATTTATATGGTTGTGTATGCATATATTATATACGTGTGAAAAACGTACCCGCGCTACTTGCTATCCCTGAGGTTACCGCGCTGGGACAGTCTTATCTCGATGGGACCTTTATGGGGGATATTGACTTGTACCCTAGAAGATAGATATCCTTGGTACAGGCTATCGAACCGATAGTTCAGACGGTCCTAAGAGACGTGAGGGTATGTACTGACCTCTTAGAGACTTGGAATCTATGCTTCGCCTCAATCTTGTTTTGTGTATATATGTTATTACAGTTCAAGAGTGATTCCGAACTTGTATACCCCTTAGTGTGAGCGATACGGGGATTGGATAGCAGAGTATGCCTGCACCATAGTTTGTATATTGGTGATGTTAGGATATATATATATTATACAAGTGCTTAATATATATATCTGAATTGGGGAATTTAAACTGTTGTTGTAACGTAGTAATTGAGAAATAATTCGTGACTATAAATCGGAAATACTTGTTTGAAAAGTATAATATCACTGGGAAACTTTATATATTAATGAAGCTAAAGCGAGAGTTGTTACTAATTGGGAGTATCATGTTAAACAATGATATTGTTTGGTTTTAAAATCTTATGAGTAATTTGAAATAAGAAAAATCGTTGGAAAGGTTAGTGTGATAAAATGATAGGATAAACCGTTGGGAAGGTTAGTGCGATAGGTGTGCACATTAGAAGAGAGGTGAGAATTTCTCAAGGGAGTGTCGCACTAATATGTTGTTGCATTGGCCTGTATCAATTTAAATACTTGCTAAACGTATTTTAAATCAAACACACTTTCGGGCTCTGACCCGTTTCTTTTTCTCTTTCTCTCTCTTGTATATATATGTATGTATTACAGGTGCCCAGCCACAGGGGCGACTTGCTTAGGATCTCTTGGCAGGAACGCGCTACAGCTTAGGTGGGAGTTGCAGGTCACTTGCGTAGACGGCTTCCTTTATTGACTCCACTTCTAGCATTCTCATTTATTGGGCACGTGTCGCCCTTTCCATTATTTCATTATTATTGGGACATTTGTATTCCAGTTATTTCTAGTATTGTCACTATGGGATTTATTCAGTTTGAATTGTGTTACTTTATATTTCGCATGTTGACATTCGATTGACGAATGTTTTAGATTTATTGGATTATGTTCCGGGTTTATTGTGGTGTGATTCTTATTTATTGTGATGTTGTTAATAAATAAAATAAATGATTTTTCTTTAAATAAAATTTGGAAAGTTATGCATGAAAATAGTTTTGACACTTAGCTTAATTAATTAGGGTGTTAAATTGGAAAACTTATTTTTATCGACAGTGATGCTGAGAATGAACCAACTGTTCACCTTGATTTAATTTAATAAAGGAGTGATCGCCCGGTATTTAATTAGGCGGGGTGTCACAGATATCAGGTGATTTCCCTCCATCTTTTACAAGAAAAAAACCTCAAATAACAAACCAAACATACCAATTTTCATCCCCATTTAATATCACATCTCATCTTAACAAAAATCCCCCCAAAAGCAGCTGAAACTAAGAGAAAATAATAGGAAATACAGAGTAGAAAACAATTCAAAAATGCATGCCAACACTTTCATATTAATAGTAAATGCAATCAAACACAAGAATCAAACACTTTCATAAGTTTCATTTCATTGATATCCCAACTACCCAAGACAATCATAGTGATCCCTCTTTTAAAAATGTGCACCATCAACATAAAATTTTAGAAAAAAATGTTTACATTAACTCCAATAGTAAACATCACAAAAATTAATAACCTCCATGCACTAAACTTCACAAATATGCATCTTCGCTATTAAACTTCAAAAAAAGGATTTTTCTCCATGCACTATCCAAAAAATAGGGTGCAGGTGTTGCGTAAATAACCTCAAGGCTGTTACAAAGTGTCCCCTACTGTAACACCCCGCCTAAAATAATAACGGGTGGCCAGCCCTATACTATATTAAATCAGGAATTCCAGATGGTCCAGTCTCAACATCAACTAACAGTACTATATAATATAGGACTAACTACCCGAAATCATATAAGCGAGATGTTATAAAAATTTAAAACTTGAAACATACAACAACCCAACACTATAAAATTTCTAAAGAATAGGAGAGATATGCGAGAATCACTATAATAAATAAAAATGAAAGGAATTACTATGCATGAATATGCCATAAATAAATAAACCCGAATAAGCTGTCGGGTCACAGCAAATACAATAACTGAAATGGAATAAATATGAACATGTATATAAATATCCCTATGATACAAACCCGATATACAACATGAAGCCTACCTAGAATTTTAAAGAAGTAGGAAGCGGCTACATGAAACAACCCGCAACAGTCCGCACCTATCACGGCTCCCAAGACTCTGGATAGAAAGTCATCCTGCATCCATGCGGTAGGATACCTGTGGAAATACATATATATATACAAGCAGGAGAGAAAAGAAAACGGGTCAGAGCCCCGAATGTGTAAAATATTTAGCAAGTGCGTTAACCGTGCATAATAAATACCGGTGTACTTAATTTCATAAATAAGTGAGACCGCACTCTCGTGGAAACCTAACTCACCTCTCATCTAAAGGCGCGCACCTATTCGCGTCTTCGAATTTTAGTTAAATTACCCCCATTGATTTTAGGACAACCTAACTTATCAGGCCTAGCCTATATCCACGAGAGATACCTTCCCGTCATAATCTAAGGATCCACCCATTTCTAATCCTTTTAGATTATGATTACAACAATTATGCCATAAAAGGCTTAATGAATTCCGATTGATAATCTCATGAATTATAATTATCATAATTCCTAAAACATTAGCCCTATACATATACATATATATATATATATATATATATATATATATATAGGCTAAAAACGTAAGAATTAATATACTTAATAATATGCACATGGAATATTGACAAGACTTCTCTCTAATCCCAAAAATGTACTACGTTTCGTGCGTGGGGAGTCTCGCAAAGCGAAATCCAAACAAGGAACCGCCTCGTTACACTACTCCTGACAAGGTCAAGACCAGAGATCCGTGATGCCACCTATGGAATTACTTCTCTCAAATCTCGACATGGCACTGCGTTTCGTGCGTGAGGTGTCTCGCAAAGCGAAATCCAAACAAGGAACCGCCTCGTTACACTACTCCTGGGCAATGTCGATCCTAGAGATCCATAATCCTCAACATACAAGTTAATACTACCATTACTTCTAACTATAACTCCTAAAGAAAGAAAGAAAGAAAAGAAAAGAAAGAAAACAAATAAGATAAAATAAAAGAACCTCCAATAATATCCTTGGGATGATGTAACCGAAATAATACCTTATGTGCGATACATCAACCCCCATCAATCTAGTACACCATAATCATCTAAGATGTACTTCATAAAATTCCATAGCCTTTCATCTATAGGGTATATATATAAATATATATATATATATATATATATATATATATATATATATATATATATATATATATATATATATATATATATATATGTAGGTATTTATTTCTAACCGTATATATATATCATCATCAATCCAATAGCCAAGTGTACAAACTACATATGATGTACAAGGCCATGCACATAATATACCCGGCTATATATATCGCCGATAAACTGCATCAATGCTATCATCTTCCCAGTGCCCGGCTCACGTAGCAAAACTGGGGCCACCATGGTGGGACTAAACGACACCCATCACGTGGTAAACTCACGCACACGACGTCCCGGGAAGCGGTCATAGCTCCAAACCGGCAATGAGACGAAACATACCCATCACGTCTCATCCCAAAATAAATATATATCATATAATAACACACGGGACGACTATGACCTGGGGAATATCCACACCCTGCTTTTCTAGCCAGGATGCTCACCCTCTACGCGCGCAACTTCCCAATGATAGCATGAGCGGGGTATGCTTAACTAATTAAGTATATATATCATTTACATGCATAATATATATAATCCATATGATCCAATCATATGATCAAGTAATAAACCATCATATACGGTTTAAATATCCATACCATGTATATCCACAACATAAAGATATCCATATATCTATATACATACAGATATATATATATATATATATATATATATATATATATATATATATATATATATATATATATCAACACATATTCACATATCCATATCTATATATATAAACTAATTCTCGTTCATATGTATAAGATATATATATACCTGGCTATAAGTATACATAGTCCTCAATATACAAGCCGTCACCACAATTCCTTTAATTTACCTCGATACGTGAATATAATCCCATACTTGAAACATATTCGATCATTTTCCTATGATGAATAGTCTCCCAAAACCATATGTATATCTATACCTATATATATTCAACATTAGGGCTATCACCCAAGAGTTTGTGTAGGAGTCTTTCACTATACATATCATCTATATCTCCGAGTACATTAAAGAATCTAGTAATCCTTTTGACTATCGGTATACATATAACTAATAGTCTATCAGCCTCAAGCTCATTCTTTCAATCATCAAATAATCTCATTTCCCTCGATTTAGACTATGGTTCGATCACTTTTGTGAATATCCTAATCTAAGATCTCTCTAAGAGTTCTTAGCCTCACATCACATCTACACTTACTTTTAATCTACAATTAGGATTCTCAATCCCAAAGGGTTTCCCCAAAATCTCTATACATAACTCCAAATACATACATGGATACATTTCTCCCAAATTACCCTAAGGAGTCCCCAAAATTCTAATGTGTGAGAAACTCCTTATGTGTCTCCAAGAACATATCTCTTTCATCATAAGAGAAGGCCCCAAATCAATAAACCCAACCAAAAAGGGTTTGAAATCACTATGGAGAAAATACCTCAAAATGCCCTGTTCCGAATCGATTCGGCCCCCAAGGCGAATCGATTCGGCCCCCAAGGCGAATCGATTCGGGTCCAAAGACCTGGGCTTCTGCAATAGGCCGAATCGATTCGGCTTGGGTCCGAATCGATTCGGTCAATGCAGACCTGCCAATTTCACTAAACCGAATCAATTCGCTTAAGGGGGCGAATCGATTCGGACCTGCAAATTTTTGAAGGGTTCTTCTTCTTCATCAAAACCCACGAATTCTAAACCCTAAATTTTCATTTCTAACAATTAAACCTTCATCAATCTATGATTTTAAGCCCATAAGTCAACCCAAAGTTGATCCCAAACATTTCTATTCCATTAAATCCATATTTAATCATTGATTTCAAGATTTAAACCTAAAAATCTAGGTTTTGGTATTTATACCCAAAAATCCATTTCTTTACCCCACAATTTATGAAATGAATTACACAAATAGCTATTTAGCAAGATTAAACACTTGCCTCAGATTTGTAGAGGTTGAATCGTCCTCGATGTCGCGGTAGGGCCGGAAATCTCCAAGCTTTTCTTCCTCTCTCTCTTCCTTTCTTCTTCTTCCTCTTCTTCTTCTCTCTCTAGGGCTTTTCTCTCTTTCTCTCAAATGAGAAATGGCTTCATCCGTAAGCCTCCAACCTTTTAAAACAAAATCACAGTTTTAAATGTTAATACACACTTTAAATGACTCGTTTACTCCAATTCAAGTCAAAATAACTTAAAAACATTCCGGAGCCGAAATAAAACCCAATGACAGTCATTTTGACTATCTCGACCCTTCCGGGATTAATGGTACCCTAAAAATCATCATCCGGAATACTTTAAAAATGTCCTCTATTTTTGGACTTAAATTCCCACATTTTAGAGTTCTCCAATTTAATTAAATTTTATTCTCCCAAAATTTAATTTCTCAGTCTCAAAAGTCTTGGGGTGTTACACCTACTAACCTGTTTATACACATATAAATAATAATTAGACAAATTTCCTTGTTGTTAATCAATTCATCAAAATTAAAATGTAAAAAAAATTATCTTACAGGTAATTGACTCAATCCACAACTACCTAGTGAACTCTCAAATGGTGTGGATGTAAATGCTCCATCATTCTTCTGCTTGGCATAAATTCTAGTACTGTGGCCATTATTTCCACAATACCTATAAGTCATCACAACTATTTGTTTTCCTTCCTTCAAATTTTTCTTTTTTCCATTTCCCCTTGTTCCTTTCTTCTATTTTCCTTGGCCTCCCAGGTTGAATCTTAATAAATGGCTCAATTACTTGCCTCTTTTTGGACAATTTCCACAATTCATCACCATTTATTGAGGAAATTATATTATTATATGCTGTTAGATATATTTCCTTTGTGTAGAAAACATCCACATAATTCTCAGGCCTCTCTCTTCTAAATATGATTACGACAATTCTGTGGTTGCAAGGAATACCACTTAGTTGCCATCTCCCGCAACTACAACTTTTTTCCATTAAATCCATCATAAACAACATATTTGGTCCTATAACTTGGAATTGTGACCTCCCAGACCACTCATAAATAAAACTATTTTATTCTTCCATCAATCTCTATAACTTGTGTTGGATTTTAGGACGAATTGAGCCTGTATTCCTCCTTATTTTGTCTCGCTTGTTCCTTATTCTAATCACCAATAATTTCCTAATAGTCTCCATCAATGTTATAATTGGTTGCCCCTAGGTTCTGAAATGAATGCATTCAACACGTCATAGTAGTTGTCAGGAAGAATATCATATTTTATATTTGAGAATAAGTAAGCCCTCGACCAATGTTCAGGGGAGGCACCCTTATCAATCCAGTTACATGCTTCTTCATTTAATGCAACCATGTATTTGTTGAAGTATTCCATAGTGGTTGCCCTTGCACACCTCCAAAACATGTCCTTCAACCATTTTCCAGGAAAAGTCTTTTTTAAGTTGTTGTGATGGTTCCTTACACAAAATTTATGACTGCAATGAGGTACAATTCTCTGTAATGCCTCAATTAACCCCTGTATGAAACAAGTTAAGTTCATATTCCAACATTATATGCAAATTTACAAAGAACTAATATGCATATTATAATGAATATTCAACTATAATATGCAACTATAATATGCATATTGTAGTGCATATTACAACTATAATATGCACATTAGTGCATAGTACAATTGTAATATGCCCATTACAGTGTATAAACTCTAAGATTGGATATAGTTACATCTAGCTGGTCAAACATGAAACTTTAGTTCAATTGGTTGTTACTCCCTATGACTTAAAGTGAATATTCCCCTTGCACCTTTAAAGCATAAATTTTCCACTCACACTGTAGCACACAACCTGTTCTAACCCTCCACTTTTCATTTTTTGAAATATAATGTCTTTGTTATTCACGATTGAATACTGTCCAATAAGTTCCTTTAGTTGTTTGGTATTTGCAAATACATGATCAATACAAAATTTAAGGGTTCTTAAGTCCCTCGTAGGATACCTAAGAGTTTTTGGTTTGACATATTGTAACTCATCTACAGAAGAAGATAAACCCAAAAGTTCATTTGAATTCTCATAATCAGATCACTCATTATCATTTACTCCATTAAATAACATATTATTACCATTAAACCAAGATAACAAACATCAACTTCATTAAAACCATCAACACTCAAGTGATTGTCAACAATATTTACATCAACAAGAAAATCATCACTAAATTCAAAATCTAAATCTTCTATCTCATTCCCTACATCACCCCCATCATTACTTCCTTATTCATCATTAAACTCTTTAACATGCTCAAAATAGACATCAATGACCCTATATGTAGGAACAAATGAATCATGTCTAATATATCCCTATCTTGTTCAAGTGGTTTTAACCCAATATTTACTTATAAATTAGGAATCCTATACCAGATTAGATATATAAGAGAACAACCCAATTCTTCACCCATGATTTCAATTTCATGAATAAAATCCTTATCCGTGTAAACACAACCAATATATTTCCTAGGGGTTTCAAGCAATCTTCCCGCAGGACCCCTAATGCTGAAGTATGGACAATGTTTGGTTGAAATGAAAAAACATATATGAAGAAATCAATACAAAAAATGAATACTTGAAGAAAATTTTAGAAACCCTAATACAAATGATATGAAAATGAAAAAGCATACCATAATCATTGCTAGGGTTCATTAATAAATCATGGACTTGCCTCAAATGCAATTCCGTAGCTGCAAAAAATTACCGATTGATGATTGTAATCGGATTGATTTGGGAACTACGATTTTTGTAGAGGAAGAATCTCTTTTTTATTTTCTTTTTTGGTGTTTGGAGATGTGCTCTTGAAAAAAATGAGGCAAAGAACCTTCAACCATTTATTTCTACCGGGGCATTGATAAATGGGTGTGTAGAGTTGTTATGTCACAGTTTAGGGGCTGAATTGATCCTTTTTTTGTTTAGGGGGTGGATTAGTACTACTAACATAGTATAGAGGCCATAGGGGTTAAAAACTCAAAGTTAAATTAAATTTGTTGGAAATCGAATGACAAATTTCTGTTATCATTAAATAAATTTCAAAAAGGAGAGATTCAAAATAAATTTTACCAAAAGCCGAAAGTCACTTACTATATGGTATTATTTTATTTTCAAGTCCCTCAGGTGAAATTTGTACAAGCTTTTTGAGTGTTGCTATTTATGTTGTGGTGTATTAATTTTTTGCAAATGATACTGAGGTGTATTTGTGGGTCCAAGTGTTCCTTGTGGTATGTTTTGCAAGCAATCCTCATCTTCATTTACTAAGATGAGCTTCCTAATTTACAAGAAATTACGGCTTAAATATCTATGTGCATACCTATAGTCATACAATGTTTGTTGGCTTTTGCCAATCGATTTGGTTTGGCTTGGTTTGGTTTGGTTTGGTTTGGATCGGATGAAAAAATTTTGTGAAGCAAAGCTGTGTGATGAAATCAGTGATGAAACAGTGGCAATAATTCTTTCCCTAGCTGACCAACATCGGTGGTCATAACTAAATTCTATACGTTTAAAGTTTACAACAACAAACTTGGGAGGTGAGTACAATGTTCTGATTGAGTCAATTTATTGTTTTGATTGTATAATCCAATGTATGTGCGCCTGGTGCTTACATATATCACATAATTGAAGCTTTCTATGATAGTCTCACTGTGGAAACATTCCAAACCAATTCTTTAAATTGTTGGTACAAGAAGTGGTAAAGTTTCAAGCATCCATCTACATCTCGTTAAATTAAGTGACAAAAAGTTGACACTGTAAGGCCTCAGACTGGATTTAGAGCAAATGTCGGATTTAACTCGTATCCAATTCCAAGTGTCAAGGGGGAGGGTAAAATACTTTAATTTATTTGAGAAAAGCATTTATTAAAAGTTGTCATTTTAAGGAAAAACCATTTATTACCCAATTATTCATCAGTAATTAAATCCATCAAATTGTAAGAAAACCCCATGTATACCAAGTTGTGAAGAAATATATTCAATACATCATTAAACCGTAATTAATAGGAAAAGCCCTATATTATTACAATCCAAAAGTTCCAAATTCAAAGTTCGAATTTAAAATAGTACAACTGATACATTAAATATTAAACATCATCGCTGAGGAATACACAATATCAGAGCTCTGTTAATGGTCAGAACACTCGGGAAGCTTATCGATACATGCCTTAGCATCCTTACATGAAGTACTCATGTGTTTTGGAACATAGGATATGAGCAGAATGCCCAATTGGGTGGGAGATACTAGGTAGTAATTTTGTAACAAAATACTGTTCATATACCGTATCTTTTAATATTTCAAGAAAAGAATTTATTCAATTTATGCAAATGAATGCAACTATATGCAATGCACCCGGGTTAAATGCCCAAACTCACACTTAAGCCATTTCATATCTCATGCCAACGACTTATTTAATTAGCCTTTAGTCCTTAGGAATTTCTTAGACTTAAGTGCCTTTTATTTCAAAATATCCTCATTCTTAATTCCCTTTCCCAAGATTTATCAATCTTTGCCTTGGAGTCTAGCCGAAACCTCTCAACTTCGCGGGCTCCACACCATCGATCTCCAGTCGCCATATACTAAATTTTACATTGCTTTGGGGCCTTTCACCACTAGGGACATCATTCCCTATTTATTTATTGTCATCATCTAAGTATCCATATTATATTTTCCGTGTATTCCACACTTCTCATGTTTCTCATATTCCATCATTTTCCAAGTTCATAATTCTATCCAAATTAACTTGTGCCACATATTATTTCTTTACCGCTTCTTTAATCTTTTCAATTAAACCCGTCTGAGAAGGCCATAAATGCAACACCGACTTCAATTATTATTTCCGAGTAACCCATAATTTTTAATTCGCAAAAATGTGTCATTGATATTCTATTCTCAAACTTAATTAATACAATTAATTGCAAAATAATTTCTTGACAACATACTATTCACAGTATTTACGATAATTCGACTACTATTAATTTTACACAAGAATCATCCTTTTAAATGGGTTTAAGTATACCAACTTCATAAAAATCAATTTAGTACTTCTTAAAATATACTTTTGATTATTTTTAACATTATTTCAATAATAAATTCCATATTTTATAAAAGGATATTATTTCAAGTTATAAATGGTTAAAATACCCATTTTTAAACCCTTAAATATTATTTATGAATTTTACAAAATAGGGGTTGCATTTTCCATATTGTATAAAACTTGTTAAAATTCATACATTTCATTATCAAACATGTTAATTAGTAAGCCCATTAAATACTACACCATTCTACACAAGTTTCATGGATTTCTACCAAAGAAAATCCTCCAAAATGCTACTAACATGCTCGTAATTATGTAATCTTTCATCATGCTTAGTTTCTCAATATTTCATGCTATAATTACTCATTTTAAACTTAATAATATCAAATATAATTATTTCCAATTTAAGACAATTTTTAGCATGATTAATAAATTTCAACGAAGAAAAATTTACAAAATACTTCATCATTTTAACATGAAATTCTCTACTTCTACACACGATTTTAAGCTTTAAAAAGAGAGTTTAAGAGGATAACCCTACTTGGATAATATAGGATGATGATAACAAAGAAAATAAGACCAAAGTTGCTCCAAGAAATCTCCAAGAAAAGATCCAAGAAACTCCAACTATATGCTCCAAATACTAGCTCTAAGGCTTCTTCAAGGTATACACACATTGAATGGTTGATTTGGGATGAAAATGAGTCCCAAATATGGACTTTGGGTGGTTGTATGGAGGGTGGGGAAGAGATATACGAATTTGTGAGGAGAAATATGATGTAAAGAACTTGTAGAAGATGAGAGAAGTGAGGGAAAATCTTGTGGGGATTAATTGAACCAAAACTAACCCCGCCTCTCTTCCTCTCTCTCTCTCTCTCTCTTATAATCACACATCAAGCACCCAACTGAATCATCACCCAAAACATGTTTTCCACCCCCAAAAACATGCCAAAGGTGGCCAACTATGATTTGATGGAAAGTAGAAATCATGGGATAAAGAGGACAACAAAAAAAATGGAGTGGAAAAGAGATTTTCGTATAAAACTGATATGCCCCATATTCGATAGGCACGGTCGACCGCGTCAGGGGGACCGATTGACCCAGACCTCAATTTTTTTGACATTTTTTTATTTTATTTTTGAGTTTTGACCTAAAGACCTTCTTGTATTGATTTTTTTCATCCCAACAATATATTCCACCCGTTTTTAACCTCAGCCAAAAAGCCTATGAAAATCGCGCAAGATGTATTAAACGAGTTGGGAACTATTTCTACAACAGTTCTACAACTTATGTTAAGTCTAACCAAATTATGTTCAATAATTGCAATAGCTCTATAATGATACGAGGAGTAATAATAAATAATCATGTAGACTCATGCAATGTAAAAATAGAACGCAACGAGATACTATTCCGAATAATTCGATTACAACAAGATAACGAGTAGAGGAAAAAAGGGGAGGGTATTAAATTATCCCATCCTAAGGAGATTTCATCCTCGAAATCAATACCAACTACTGAAAAAGATGAGGGTGTTCCACTCGCATCTCGACTTCTCGTTCTCAGGTTGCTCCTTTGATGCCCTGAGACTCCCAAAGAACTTTCACCAATGGGATGGCCTTATTACGCAGGACCATGTCCTTGTGATCCAAGATGGTTATAGGTTGCGTCAAGAAAGTGATATCTTCTTTTAGGTCAAGGTTATTCCAGTTGATGACGTGGTGTGGGTTGTGAAGATATTTCTTCAGCATAGAAACATGGAATATATTGTGCACATGAGATAACTGTGGAGGCAATGCTAGACGATAGTAAACATTCCTAATCCGATTCAAAATATCAAACGGACCAATAAAATGTGGATCCAGTTTATGCTTCTGCCCAGACCTCTGACTTCCAGTCCGTTCTCAAACTTTCAACAACACTTGGTCACCTACGGCAAACTCCAAAGGTATGCGTCGATTATCGGCATAACTCTTTTGCCAAACTTGAGCCGTGACAAGTCTCTGTCGGATCAACTGAACCTTGTCCGTCATCTCCTTGATCATATCAAAACTACTGAGGTGCTTCTTGCTAACCTCTACCCAATATATAGGAGAACAACACGGCATGTCATACAAAGCTTCAAACGGAGCCATCTCAATGCTGGCCTAATAAATGTTGTTGTAAGAGAACTCTGTCGGATACAAATTCTCATCCCAACTTCCCTGGAAATTCAATGCACAAGCTCTCAACTAGGATTGTGTTTCAGCAGGATCGAATCGAAAAATGCCTCTTCAAAAAAAATTCCAATTTTTTTTGAAATAAAATAACTATTCTGATTTCCGATCCAATTTTTTCGAAAAATTAAAAAAAATTCCGAATTCGGAAAAATAAAAAAATCGACAAAAATCGAACGTTCACAAACTATATTAAAAATCCAAAAATTTTGGGAATTTCAAAATTTCAAAAAAATAAATTATGGATTTTCGATTACTCAAAATTCTCATTTTAAAGAAACAAAGAAAATGGCTTAACACAACATGTAAATACATGAGTATTTGACCCATTTTTTTCACTTGTCTAGAAGTTAGGAGGATACCCTCCTTTTATAGAGCATATTTTGGAGCCCTCTCCCTCTCCCAACCGATGTGGGATATGGGAAACTTTCAAAAAATTGGAAAAGAAATCAAAAAAATCAGAAATCGAAATATAATTCTGAAAAAATCGAAAATAGTTCTGAAAAAAAAAATCGAAAAAATCGGATCGACATAGTTTCGAAAAAATCGGATCGAAAAAATAAAAAATAAAAAAAATCAAAAATTTAAAATTATTTTCGATTTTTGATCCGATTTTTTTCAAAAAAATCGAAAATCAAAAAACAGAAATCGACAAACTAAAATTTCATTCCAAATTCGAAAAAAATCGAATCGAAAATCGAAAAGTTCGAAAAAAAATAGCCCTACTCTCAACAAATCTTCTAAGGTCTGAATTGTACGCTCTTATTGCCCGTCCCTCTGTGGATGATACGCTGTGCTCAAATTCAGTTTCGTACCCAACTCTTCCTAAACCTTTCTCCATATCTGTAACACAAACCGTGGCTGTCTATCCAAAAGAATCGTCAGGGGGATACCATATAGTCGGACTATCTCTCAGATGTACATCATTGCCAGCTTGGCAATACTGTCCGTAACCTTCATCGGGGGAAAATGAGCCGACTTAGGGAGACGATCCATAATAAGTCATACCGCATCGTAACCCTGCTTAGACTGAGGTAGATCAGTGATGAAGTCTGTAAGAGGGTACTTTAGATTGTAGATGGAGGCGTAGCCCCTTTTGAGTATGGTAATGATAAGTTAATTATCCCAAGACCTTGGATTAGTGATAGAACACGCAAACACAAACTCAATGAAGATAAGATTTAGTTTAAACTCACAAATCTCTCTTGTATAAATCAAAAAGTAGTAAGAAAACTTAAAAGTAACTTAGCTAGAGGGAGAGAGAAGTAAGCACCCTAGATACGCCTTGGCAGGCAACCAAACACACCAACCACCTACCAGAATCTCTATTAAGTATTAAAGCTTATTAATAACTGATAATGGTGGATTAATACGACCTGTGGTTTGTAATAACTCTCTCTGATGTGTATTCCATTTAGTAATAATCTTCTTAAACTCTTCAAAAGATCGATCCTTCCCTCAAAAGTGGTTGGGGTCCTTAAATAGCCCCCCACACCACCCCCGAGGCAACTCAGTCATTAATGCCTGTGAAAGACCTCTCTCATACTTTATGTCACAAACATTAAATACCTGATGCACTAGCTGTCTCCATGTCATAAATATTAAATGCCAAGACATGCCTTTTGCCTAACCACTGTGTGTCATGAGTCTGTTGTCACATAGGTGGCTCACCAACTGCCTAACAACCCCAAATACCACGGTGGTTTACTCAAGTGCATGTCTGATATTATTTAGCTGGCTAGTGACATCACCTACAGTAGATGTGACATTAAGTAGAGGGCTGTTTGGTTCACAATTCAATGCCCGATGGAACTTCAAGCTGCTCCGCCCGAGGTTCCACGGTCAGGCTTCTTAGGTGTTTTAGCAGGTGTATCTAAGATGGTTGGGATGAGTCCCAACGGTGCATCACTTCTCAATCCTCCAAACCAAGTCCCTCTAAAGTTCCCATGGCGAGGTCATTCAATGGAGCATAAAAGCTCTCCCAGTCCCTGCCAAGCCTGGTCTCTCGCAAGTACCGTTTGAACTCACACTAAAATTCATTATTATTCTCGTTATATCATTACAACCGTTATAGCTTACAATAGATATAAACAAAGATACAATATTACTAATACAACAAGCTAAAGTATGAGTTGCCACACTAAGCTGCCTCGCTGAGTTGCCACGCTCTAGCTGCCTCAATTTCTTTAATCTCAAACACTATTGCCAATTAGGGAATTATCCCTAATCTCAGGATTACCTTCAATGCCCCTCTACATTTTCCCCTTCGTGGAGAGATTTGTTGGAATAATAAATGTCTGCACGAAACTTCTCAATCCGATGAACCTTCTCTGTGTGAAAAAATTCTGGCCTTCTTTCCCTCATTAGAATCACAGCGTTATAATCTCTTGGAAAAAGTAAAATTCTCCCCGATGTACCTGATCTGAAGTGCCATAACTCATTGGTGCTTGGGAGAAGGGACATCGCCACTTTTTCCAGATGCTGAGCCTCAACCATTCTAGCTTTATTATTTAAAATTATCCAAAGAGGCCTACTATCCCTCTCGCATACTGGTTTTAGCTCTGGGGAAGTAAAATTCACCCTTGTAAGGTTCCGCTATGTTCGAAAAAGAATAAATTCTCCCCAATATAGCCGAGGCATAGTTAAACAACGTTTGACCCTATGACGAGTGGACATCGTGGCTTTTTTGAATCGTTGGGGCATCTTTTTCGTTAGGAGTTGATTGGATATCCCTTACAAAATAAAATCTGGCGCCAAAACTCAAACTTGCTTAAGAAGGCAACATTTTCTCTTCTCCATGCATCCCTTCATTAATGACTTGGTGCCGCCTTTTTGACTATCAAAACACTTCCCCAAGTGCCACATGTTTATTTTAAATTATTATAGGCGGACTTTCACGTGCGATGGTGGGAAACTTAAAAGGCAAACTCAAAAATTTCAAATGGCTATATTCAAACACTTAACCCATTGTTCTCTTACTTTGCCTTCATCTTCTTCAAGCTTCCATTCCCTTTAGAGAGAGAAAGTTTGTGAGAACTCCATTGCGATTAAGCTCTTACCTAACTTCTTTCCTCTCTTATCTTCTATACCACCACCTGTGGTTGCGCTCTTCCACTCTTATTCTCAAACACTTCTTTCTCGGATCTTTTCTTTTACTTCATCATTATCTGCCATGGTGTCCTCAAGCAACCCCACCGTATCTGCCACCAGTGCTCTGCCTGTTATCTCCACTACTCCCACCGCCCCGGATGTTACCTGCCAAGAACACTTGAGATTTTACCGTCGATCGCCTATTTTTGGACAATGTGATGATTTTGCTGGACTTTGAAATACTTGCATTTTCAACGCTAAGTCTGATGCCCTAACACTTGGTGATGAAGATGTTGTTGACTGGGGATTTCTTCCCCCGAGGGGACTCATCGATTTCGTGTGGAGCGAGGGGACTTACCGTGGTCCCACAATGATTTCGAAGCACCTAGAGATTAACCTGCTCACTTTGCTTTATGTAACTCCCATATATAGAGTTCCCATGCTGATACGCTCACCAAAATAGGGCTTCAATGGGCTAAGTGGTTTTGTGAGTTCACACTCTCCAAGAATAATTCTTCCCTTCCTATTCTCGTGTCTTGCTGGAAAGTTACCACTCATACATTTATTGTTACATGTGGCAAGTTCTCGATAAGGTTGGAAGACGCGTGTGAGCTCTTAGGCCTTGAAGCAACAGGCCATGAGCCTTATGTTGATGAGGCTCTAGATGCCTAAGAGACAGCTGATCATTTGGAACTGGACCGTATATGCCGAAGTTGCATCGGTTCGTCGAATAAGGACACTTTCTCTCCACTCATCAATTATTTCTTCAAGGATTCTGCTACAGGTAGTTCTTCTACAGAGGCCCCTGGCCAAGGTACACCGCTGGAACTTCCTGCCTATATCCTTGTCATTCTTTCCCATTTCTTTCTAACGGGAAGACCAACGATCAACATCGAAGGGAACTTATCAATATATCCCTTCGCTTGGCTCGAGGTATCAACCTTCCTCTTGCTGCAATCGCATTGGGGTCCCTCTACACATGGCTTAATAGGGCTCTCTTTGACATGGAACGATCTCTCGGTCGTTATAACTTGGCCAATTTTGTTAAATATGTCCTCTTAACAAGCTTCCTCTTTGTTTATTTCCCTTTCGTAGTAACCAAGGCCAACCGCCCCCCTTCGGGGGAAATAATCCTACATCCATGCGCCTTTGTCTATCATAAGAAATAAAGCCAAAAGAAGTTGATCTCTATTATTGATCGTCCTGAAAACTTTGTAATGAGGCCCTACAGAGAGGATATCTTCGTCCATACTTATGATTTTTTTCAGCATGAAACAAGGGTGGTGGAGGTAGGCGTAGATATTGAAGATCCCTCGTTGGTTATGGTTCTTCTATTTTCCCCAGGGTACCTGCCTTCTTACACCGAATGGGGGTATACCAGCGAGCACTACAATCCCAATCGATGAAGCCACCAGTTTGGTTTTGATTAGGGGCTCCTCGACCAGTTTTAAATCATCAAATCCCAAGGTTTCCTTTAGCGAGGCATGTTCCCTATTTTCTTCAACTACAGCGTGGGGAATATGTTCTGCAATGGATGGGCGAGTCACCATTCCCAACATCACTAGGTAAGGGGATGTGACCCCTCTGTTTGCCATAAAGTACTGGCTGAAATTATTGAGTTCATCAAGGGAGATCTCGTGTATCCTCCAGTTCTTTCCTTTTCTGCGTTGGAGGTGGGCTTAAAGGGAAACTCCGTTCTTGGGATTGAGTTCCTTTTCTGCCATACCTAAACCCAAGACCGTTGTAGCCCCAAAAAAAACTGCCCCTTCAATCGAAGCTGCCACTGGTGAAGGGACTTCTCAACCGCCTGCCAAGAAAGAAAAAAAGGCCAAAAGTGAGATGTCATTAACATCAAGACCAAAATCTAAGTCCCAGACTCCCGTGGCAGCTTTCCCCATAGCCTCCGTTCCTCCTCCCATGTCTGCAGAAGTGGCCGAGAGGTTAATGAGGGAAGCTTAGGCTGAGATAGATCTGATAAACATTGAGTTTCAATGGTGCGCTATCTTTGTTCCTCCTTCGATTGATTTTCCTATAGTCGTGGTTGATCCCACGAAGCCAACGACAAGGAGAAAAAAAGGTTCAAGGGTTCTTCGAGGTACTGGTACTGGTACTGGTACTGGTGCAGCGGGGATAAGGAAGAAAAATCTGGGTACCAAGTCCCAGAGGAAACAAACTCCCAAAGTGCATCTCTCTCCCACCCCCTCTGTTGATGTCCCCCCTTCTTCTTCGCCAAAGGTTATATCTTCTCGTTCTCCTTCCGAATCTGAGGTATGTATACTTGTTTTATTCTCATTTCCCCTTTGCTTAAGGCAAGCTTCGTTTGCTTATTTTTTTCTTGATAACTTTCGTGCAGGGGGTTGAAGAAGAAAGGCCCAATTACCCTTGTCCTCCCATGAGCCCTTTCATGGGGGGATGTTTTGGTATCTCTCAAACCGATGTGGCTCCTCCCCGTTCCCCTATGACCAGACTTACTTATTCCCATCGTTCGGCCTCACAACGTGCGAGCGATGTTTCCATGGGGGGTGATGATGTTGAGTCTGTGGACGTCTCTTTGCAACCTGATACAACTC
This sequence comes from Sambucus nigra, assembly GCA_949130495.1. NCBI lineage: Eukaryota > Viridiplantae > Streptophyta > Magnoliopsida > Dipsacales > Adoxaceae > Sambucus > Sambucus nigra. The sequence goes on along the minus strand of OX422207.1, from coordinate 4,541,745 downwards.
CCCCAGTCCCTTTAGACTTATCTCCTCCGCTCGAGGTTCTTCTGCCCATCGTTCCACCTGCAGAAAGTGACCCCGAGGTAAGATTTCATCCATAACTTGTTTGGTCTGACGTCCTTTCTCTTTTACCCCATTATTTCGTTTATCATGCTAAACTTTGGGATGTTGGGTACCCTAGGTTAAATTGTCCTCGTTGTTAGCCAACATTCTTCTTCCAACGGTTCTAACGAGACCTCTGACCGCTATTCCCCTATTTAGTGCCATAACTGAGATAAGTAATGCCTAGAGGTATTTTTCTCTTTTTCTATACTTATTCCTCCTTTATAATGCCTAGCTTCATTATTGTAGCTTTCCACCGATCTTGCTCCACCCTCTTCTCTTGGTGGTCTGCACGCATATAAGGCTAAGGTCGATGCTTCTGTCCAGCGTGGTGGTTCTTCTGTACCCATCCATGTTGCGGCCTAGTTTGGGAGTCCATCATCTTCTCCCAGTGGATCACCCATGCTGGCTTTGGTATCTTATGTTGGTGAGGGAGTTTTTCCAACCGTTGAGGCTTCTGCTACCAGGGGCCCGTTGTGGCTTCTGAGGTAATGAGCCCGCCTCCAACGGTTTCTACCCCTATGGTCGTCACGGTGATTCCCGTTCTGGCTCCTTCCATGACTGAGGTATTTTGTTAATTCTCTGCATTTTTAGTAAAGAATTTTCGCAAACTCCACCTATATGGTGACTTTACAACGAAAACGCTTGTTAAGAATTTTCATAAACTCCACCTATAACGGTGACTTAACAACGAAAATGCTTGTTAAGATTTTTCATAAACTCTAGTTATATCGGTGACTTAACAATGAAAACGCTTAGTAAGATTTTCCATAAACTCCACCTATGTCGGTGACTTAACAATGAAAACACTTGTTAAGATTTTTCAAAAACTTCACCTATAACGGTGACTTAACAACGAAAATGCTTGTTAAGATTTTTCATAAACTCCACCTATGTCGGTGACTTAACAATGAAAAAACTTGTTAAGATTTTTCATAAACTCCACCTATAACGGTGACTTAACAATGAAAACGCTTGTTTAAATTTTTTCATAAACTCCACCTATATCAGTGACTTAACAATGAAAACACTTTTTAAGATTCTTCTACCACTTGTTAGGTTGCACGGGAGGATTCTACACCAATTCTTTTGCCTAGTGGCTCACCCCATCGGGAACCTACCATCTTGGAAGATTCTAGCCACGATGATCGAGGTTCTACGATCGGTGCTGTAGCGGAGAGCAAATCTGGGTGTGAGATTCCTCTCCCTGACCTGACTCATCACACCTTCTTCCTGACGGTGCTTCAACGTTCCCCCCAAATGCCTGTCAACCATCGTTTAGTGATTGAGAAACTCGTGAACCATCATCATGAAACCTTCACGGTGGATTGCCTACGTTCAAACATCTCTCTCATGAGTTATAGGCTTCAAGGCATGGCTACCGTTATTGCTGAAATTGCCAGTACTCCGACTGCAAACGTTACCAGACCCCTCCTTAACCAATTCCTGGGCTATCTGAGAGAGTTGGGTCGTGACAGTTTACGGTTTGACTGGTTTATAACGCATTTAAAGACTTTAAAGAGCCAACAACTGATCAGCCAGAGGGAACTATTGTGAAAACATCAGTAGGAGCAGCGGGCTGAGGAGGCTAGGATGGCCGAATTAGCACCTCTTCTAGAAGCTGTGGATAAGGAGGTAGAGGACGCCGAAGAAGATTTGCACATGGTTAAGCTTAAATGAGAAAAACTCCTTATCAAACGTACACAAGTGCAAACGAGGTTGGAGGTTTCTATCAATGCCCAACAGTCCTGCATAACAGCTTCTTCGGGCCTTCTCGGAGATTTTCTCTCTTCTTCAGATCTATGGTTCCTCTTAGGCTAATGAACTCTTGTGTATATCCTCCTTCTGCTTCTTTCTATGTAATCTTTGGGCAGTAGCTCCTAATTTTATAATGCCCCAACGTTTAATGAATGAAAATGTATGTTTTCCAATTCATCTCTTTGTGTTATGACTGCTTGCGTATGTTATAAATTTTTACCTTTCTACAATTCTTTCATTCGATTTAAGTTACAAATAAAACTTGTATATTCATAACAACAGCTAGTTGCAACAATGGTTCAAACTTGATTTCTTACACATGGTAAACTTTCAACCACTTATTGTTAATCTTGAATGGCTTATCTTCCTCCATCCTAGAAATTAAGCAATATCCTGAGTGATGAGATTGTTTTACAACGGAAGGTCCCTCCCAGTTCGCTGCAAACTTTGGTAGAGGAAGCCCCCTGATGCGCTTTACTGCTGCTTTCAAAATGAGGTCTCCCTCCACGAACTTCCTTGGTCTTACGAAGTTATTGTATGCCCTGGAGAGCTATTTCATATGCATTTGAAAGTGTTGCATCACATTATCTCCGTGTGTTCATCCAACGCTTCCAACTGCACATGTCTATTCTGGGGGAGCATGCTACTTCGCAAGGCATATCGAGCAGAGGGAACTTCTAACTCCACTAGAAGGATCACCTCAGCCTCATAAATAAGAGAGAATGTAGTGTATCCTGTGGGCTTTCGCTTGGTTGTCCGATAGGCCCACAATACAGCTGGTATCTTTTCATTCCACGATCTTGGGAAGTCTTCCATCATCTTAGCCAAAATATTAACCAACATTTTGTTAGTCGCTTCGGCTTGACCCTTTCCCTTTGGGTACGCCACCGTTGAAGTATGATGAATAATGGAGTACTTGTCTGTGAGTATTGTTACTTCTGAATTGACGAAGGGAGTCCCGTTATCTGAGAGAATGACCTTTAGGATCCAAAAATGTCAAATGATATATTCTCTGATGAAGTTGCTCACCACCCCAGCCGTTGCCCTTTTGAGTGGTATCGCTTCAGCCTACTTTGTAAAGAACTCTGTTGCTACTAGTATCCATATCTTCCCCCTCGAAGAAGGATGTATTGCCCTACCAGGTCGAATACCCAAGTGTGAAACGGATAGGGTATTGCCAGAGAGTGTAAGTCTACCGATGGGGCATGGATTATATTTCCATGCAGTTGGCAAGCTTTGCATTTTTGAACGAACTCAGCAGAGTCTTTCTCCATTGTGGGCTAGTAATATCCCAACGTCATTAGCTGATCATACAACTTGGCCCCTCCAATGTGAGCTGAATCATGCGCTTGTTTGAGGACTTCAGTTGCTTCTTCCTTCGTGATGCAACGCAATGGCCTATTAAAGTATCCCCTTCGATAAAGTTACCCCCTCTGAATATAGAACCTTGGGTCCCTTCGCTTTAGTCCCATCGCATCCATTTTATCCGTTGGGATAACTCCAGTCTACCTGAGCTTTAATGAAATGACATTCAGCCGCCTCGAAGAATAACTGACACTTATCGCACTTCCGTTGTAGCTCTGATGCGTCCTGCTTCATTCTGGGACATAAATATCCCTTTCTTTGCATTCTCCTATAAAGAGGTATCTCAGTTGTTTCGCAGTGCTCCTCATGTGTATTTTTCAACCTCCTCTCTGCTTCTTCTGGGCCGATACATCTTGACAACCACCCCCTGCATTTCTGAAGTAAAGATTTCCCTAGTTTGTGAAGTATTGGGTTAATTCTTTTAGCCCCATCATTCCTTCGCCAGAATCCAGTTGCTTCTTAATTTCTCCTCTCCAGTCCGCGTCCTCTTCCATAGGTAGAATTGATTGTACCACCGAAGGAGCTGTTCTTCATTGGATCATGACGTTAGTTGCATCATTATTCATGACCATTTTTTGGGCGATAGTGGCATAGGCATTTGGATGGCGGTTCATTGTTCTGGGATGTCTCTTGATCTTGGTCCGATGGAACTGATCGAGGAGCCTCTGAATGATTGTCCTGTAGGGTGCCAGACTCATATGTTTCAACGCATATTCTACGTTTACTTACTGAATCACCAAGTTCGAATCACCCTTGATACAGAGTGAATGAATTCCCCTTGGAAGGGCCTCCAGCAACCCCAGTACCAATGCCTCGTACTCTGCTTCATTATTGGAACAAGGGAAATCTAACTTATAGGAAACGCAAATCTCCTCCATTCCTTTTGAAAGGATAACCCCTGCTCCTCCTTTCTTTTCTGCCAAAGATCCATTAAACTGCATCGTCCATTCCTCATCGGTTGCAACCAGATAATTGGCCTATAAGTAATCTCCTAGAATGTCTTCTTTAGGCGGCTCAAACGTTCCTGATGGAAAGATTGCCAATAGATCGGCATACGCCTGGCTCTTGATCGCGCGAGGGACCACATACTTCAAGTCGTATTCGGAGAGGATGAGAAACCACCTAGCTGCCCTGCCAATCAATATAGTTCTTGCTAATAAATATTTAATAGGAACACATCTAGTTACACTATGAATTGTAAAAGACATGATATAATGTCTAAGTTTTTGTGCTACAAATACTAAGGCTAAACAATGCCTTTCTAGGCTACTATATCTCATCTCCGGCCAATGTATAATTCTGTTGAGATACTAAACTGACCATTCTCGCCCGTCAATTTCTTGTGCTAGCAAAGCTCCAACGGACCTCGTGGTAGATGTGAGATACAGCTGCAACGATATTCCCGCCCGTGGGGGAACCATATTCCGTGGTGAAACGAGCAGCTTCTTTAGCCCAGCGAAAGACTCCCGGTGAACCTCCTCCCACTTGAATTTTATGTTTTTTCATAATAGCTGCATCAACGGGTGTGTCATTTCGGCCAATCCAGGCACAAATCTCCTAAGGTAGGAGACCTTTCCAAGGAAACTCTAGAACTCCTTCGCTGTTCATGGACATGGCATCTCCAAGATCGCTCGTTGCTTATCTTGGTCCATCTGCACCCCTTGTCGATCAATCACGAAGACTAGGAATTTCCCACTTATTACTCTAGAAGGCACACTTTAGTGGATTCATCCTTAATTTATATTTTCTACATCGAGAGAACACTTTCTCAAATCTCTCAGATGAGACTCCTTCTTCGATTTGATGACTAAATCATCCACATAAAATTCTACAAATTTATGGAAGAAATCGTGAAAAATGTCCATCATTGTTCTATGATAATGTGACACCCCGCCTAATTAAATACCGGGCGATCACTCCTTTATTAAATTAAATCAAGGTGAACAGTTGGTCCATTCTTAGCATCACTGTCGAGAAATAAATTTTTTCCAATTTAACACCCTAATTAATGAAGCTAAGTGTCAAAACCATTTTCATACATACTTTCCAAATTTTATTTAAAGAAAAATCATTTATTTTATTAACAACATTCAATAAGTACGAATCACACCACATTAAATTCTGCAACATAATCCAATTAATTTAATACATTCGTCAATCGAATGTCAACATACGAAATCTAAAGTCACACATCCAAACTGAATAAATCCCATAGTAACAATACTGGAAATAACTGAAATACAAATGTCCAATAACAACGGAATAATGGAAAGAGCTACACATGCCCAACTAGATGAAAGTACTAAGAGTGGATCCGAATGAACGAAGTCGTCTAATCCAGAGACCTGCAACTCCCACCTAAGCTGCAGCGCGTTCCTTCCAAGAGATCCTAAGCAAGACGCCCCAGTGGCTGGGCACCTGTAATACATACATATATATACAAGAGAGGGAGAAAAAGAAACGGGTCAGAGCCCGATAGTGTGTATGATTTAAAATTCGTTTAGCAAGTATTTAAATTGATACAGGCCAATGCAACAACATATTAGTACGACACTCTCTTGAGAAATTCTCACCTCTCTTCTAATGTGCCCACCTATCGCACTAACCTTCCCAACGGTTTATCCTATCATTTTATCACACTAACCTTCCCAACAATTTAGCTTATCTCAAATTACTCATAAGATTTCAAAACCAAACAATATCATTGTTTAAAAAGATACTTCCAATTAGCAGCACAACTCTCGTTTTAGCTTCATTAATTTATAAAGTCTCCCAGTGTCATATTATACTTTTCAAACAAGTATTTCCGATTTATAGTCCATAATTATTTCTCACTTACCATATCACAACAACAGTATAAATTTCCCAAATTTTAGATATATATATTAAGCACTTGTATAATATATACATTCTAACAGCACCAACATACAAACTATGGTGCATGCATACTCTGCTATCCAATCCCCGTATCGCTCACACTAAGGGATATACAAGGTCGGAATCACTCTCGAACTGTATCAACATATATACACAAACAAGATTGAGGCGAAGCATAGATTCCAAGTCTCTAAGAGGTCAGTACATACCCTCACGTCTCTTAGGACCGTCTGAACTATCATTCCGATAGCCTGTACCAAGGATATCTGTCTTCTAGGGTACGACTCAGTATCCCCCATAAGGCAACACAGGATAAGATCGTCCCAACGCGGTAACCTCAGGGATAGCAAGTAGCGCGGGCATGGTTTTCACACGTACATAATATTTGCATACAAAATCATATAAATATACCCCTTGTTATCGTATCAGTATAGGTTTCTCTCATCACCCATAATTACAATATTTATCCTTAATTTTCCCATTAAGTATTTCGTATAAGGGTTCGTGTCTAACCTTAACTCGAAGGGCTTTTCCCATTTACTACGTGACACTCGTGGGCTCTAACTTCCCAAGTATAAAATTCAGTAAGTATTCTCTTAAGGTTCCAATGTAACTCTCTTACGCACCTATCCTTTTAATACATAAATTCATCGACCCTTAAGTAATTATCCCAAAATGCAAATCCTCGTGTCACATTAAAAGTTCCAATATTTATTCATATAACATACTGGGCTTCCTTATCTCCCAAAACATTCTATTAAGGATGTCCAAGAATTATTTCAAGATAAATTAAGTTTAACTCATTTAACAAGGGAAATAGGAGTCTGCCAGGAGGGGTCGATCGATCGAGGTTTGGGGCTCGATCGATCGAGCCTTCGATCGATCGAAGCTCTAGGCTCTATCGATCAATCAAGCAGGTATTGCGATTTTTGCAGAATTGCAGTTACGGGTTCTAACACCTATTATCATCCAATTTCAAGTTTTACATCCCCAAACGTCCAAAATCTTGTACTACTAACATCCTAACATGATATGATACACATCCTACGTAAAGCATGTCAATTTACGTCACTAAACATGGATTAATCATACCGAAAATCATTTAAAACTCATGAACCCTAAAAATCTCTAAATCATGGTTCTAATCTGTTTTACCCCATAATTTCTTTCTTAATTACACCAAAATTTCGTGGATTATTCTCCTACATCACAAAATATTTCCAGAATAAGGTTTAAGTCTTTACTACATGCAAATTTCCTATCACAATTTGGGTTATCTTCCATATATTTCATCCCTAATCATTCCTAAACTAATATGGAAATTGCACCAACGAAATATGCAAGATAAACACTTGCCTGGGATTTTTAGAAGTCTGAATTGCGGCTGATTTTGGCTTGGTTGCATTCCCCGTCTCGCGATCTACGCGTTGGTGGTGGCGGCGGTGCAAACCGTTGAGTTTTGAGCCTTGGAATTGCTTGAGAGCTCTCTCCTCTCTTCTCCAATGGCCGTTCTAGGTTTTGGGTATTCTAACCCTGGGTGACATCCTCAATATCAGATATAGTCCCTCTAATTTTCGTGGGTTTAATTACCCAAAAATGTGAAATGACTAAAATGCCCTCCCGGGTTACTAATTAGGCCTAAAAACGCCCCGAGACCCAAACTACACCCCCGGGTACACTTTTCTGACTATCTCGACCCTTCCGGACGCGTTGGCCCACTCAAAATGACCATACGGGCAACTTATAAAATATTCACTTTTTATTTATCAAAATTTAGTCCCGACGTGACACAAGCACGTCCCGACTTAAAATTTCAAAATTATCATTTAACTCACTCATGACATTCAATATAACCAATATAATATATTACTTTACTCATTAGTAATATGCAACAAATTTCCCATAATTACTAACTCTCGTCACGTTAATAATTATAACATAATTAATTTTTAGATTTTTATTAAATAATTCACTCACATTAAATTTAATAAATCCCCAAATTAATATAGCATAAAAATACAGGGTATTACAGATAAGTAGCCCCAGCGTTCTTGAGTCCAAACGGCATTACTCTGTACATGAAGTTGCCCAACAGAGTTCTAAATGCTGTTTTCTCTGCATCCATGGGGTCCATCTTAATCTGGTTGTACCCTACATACCCATCCATGAAGCTATACATCTCATGATCGGTTGTGGCATCTATCAAGCTATCGATGGAGGGTATAGGGAACTCATCCTTAGGGAAAGCCCTATTCAAATCTCTGAAGTCCACACAGATCCTTATTTGGTTCTTATCTTTCTATCCCACCGGCATAATACTAGACAGCCAAAGTGGATGTTGTATCGGTTTGATTAACCCTGTTGCTATTATCCGTTGGACCTCTTCCTTGATCTTCAAATCTAGCTCCGGATTATACGTTCTCATCGTTTGCTTCACCGGAATGGCAGAGGGAATTACAATCAATTTGTGGCAACTGACTTCTTCGTCCAGCCCTCCATCTTTGTGTAGTTCCATGCGAAAACGTCTATGAATTCATGAATCAACTCAACCAAGACTTCTCGCTTTTCTTTGCTGAGATCTTTCGCGATGAAGATAGGCCTCGAATCCTCCCCTTCTTGAGCCAGGTCCAACTGCTCCAACTCTTATTCTTGTGGTCTTGGTTGATCCGTCATGTAATCAGGTTCTTCGGCTACATTTTCCACGAATTCTTGTATGTTAGAGTTGTCTATCACGATACATTGCCCTTGTTGATCTGCCAAAAAGCATTCATATACTAGGTCAGCCTCATCATCAGTCCCTTTGGCCGCCCGTTCACACCATTACAACTGATAGACCACCATTCCTTCTTCGGTGATAGTTTTTTTTCATTGCCTACTGGCAGTCGCGACCGCCTTCCTTTTCTTTTCTCTGAAAGCCTCGACAATCCTTCCTCCTGGAAATCGACTCAACACGCTCTGGCGTTGGGCCTCATGCTATATTGGGTCTACTCTAGGTCTCATTATGTCTTTAAGCTGCTTTGAGTAATTTTGGGGCCGAGGTACCCCCCGATGGGTTTCTTCGGCCATCATCCCTTTACTACTTGCAACCTCTTTATTTTTCTCATTCAAAGGTTCCATTCTTTCCCTAATCGAGGGAACCCATGATCCCTCCATTCTTCTCGTCAAGACCCAAACATCCTCTTCCATCTCTGTGTAAAACGCTGCATCTACTAAGTGAGCTTCTTCAACAGCGAAGGGCCTCCACGTAGCCTTAATGGTCACCTCCGTTCCCTTGATATTTACCTTGGCACATTGGTGATACATTGAAGGAACTAGCCCTTGGTTATGCATCCACACTCTTCCTATTAGTAAATGATAGGAAGTTGCACTATTTATTACATGAAACTTGATGTGGGAACTCAAAATTCCCATCACAATCCCAATATTATTCTACCCAATGTATTTGAAATATTGGTTGTCATACTCCGAAATCACCAAGGGCATGAGGACCAACCTTTCTTTTGGAATTTTAGCTGCGTGGAAGGAGTTCATCGGCATAATATTGATGGAAGCACCCCCATCCATGAGGGTCCTTATAAAGCTAACCCCGTTGACACTAGCGGTTACATACAGAGGCCTGTTATGAGGGAACCTTATAACCCTATCTGCATCGCTGAAGGTTACTTCTGACAGAAACCTTTTTACCAGCCTAGCCATGGGTCCCCTCCATCTCAGTGAGGGGACTGCGTTCCTCCTTGTAATGTCTAAGATTGCCTGAGTTATTTCCAGTTTTCTCTCCTTTGGTATCCCCACTTGATCGAAGAACCAAGTGAACTTCGAAGATTTTGAAACTGCACTGTATTCTATGACTGGGTCTGTTTCTTCGCCTTCAAACCTGTATACGTCTTCCACGTCTTTAGCGCTTGCTTCATCATAGGCTAAAACTAAGTTAGCCATTACCGTAGTGTAACTTTCCAGGGCTTCTTCGAACTCCTTTCGCTTCATCGTTAACCCTCCTTTTTCTCTCTTCGCCTCCTCATCATAGGTCGTTACTAGATTGGCCCCATGCGCTGGAAGCGGGTTTTTGTTAACGTTCTACGAGGGGATTTGCAACGTTCCCACCTTCATGTACTTGTCGATGATTCTTCTTAGTGTGAAACAGCTCTCTGTTGGATACTGGATCTTTCGATGGATCTGATAATATTTAGGATCTGCCTTCGTTGTAGCATCGGGTTCTTCCATCGGAATGCCCTGTGGTTCATAGACCGTTCCCCCTTGGACCATCGCGTTATAACAACTCACAACCTCTTCTATCGTGCAAGGCAATGGTGGTGGGTCTTCTCTGTCTCTTTCAAACTTCCTCTTGTTGTCTTTCTTTGGTGCCTTGCTCCCATCTGTTCCTTCAGTGTGTCCCACCCGTGGGGGTTGAGGCCTTCCTCCCCCAGGTTGTATCGGCTGCCTAAACATCATGGGCATCACTACCAAGTTCAGTCGTACAACCAATGAGATATTCCTTGCCACTTTTAAGAACGCTGAAAAAGTCCGCTCGCGTGTCTCGTTGATAAGATGGCAGATGTACTCAAGAAGCAGCCCTTCCGTACATATCCGTAATAGTTTAGACTCTTTGGCCTCCTCTCTTACATCGAGGGATCTTTCCCTGAACCTTAAGACCTAGGCCACCACATCTTCCCCGGGTCGTTGCTTCTCTCTCCCTAATTGGGTTAGAGTAAACTCATCCTCTGCCAGAAAGAACTTTTGGACGAACAACACATGCATCTCCTCCCACGTGGAAACACTCTTGGGAGCCAAGTGTGAATACCAGGTATATTCTTTATCAGTTAGGGATTTGGAAAACTCCCTCAACCTGAGCTTCTTATTGTTGTAATGCACCCCCAAGTGCTCAACAAAATGTTTAATATTCTCCTTCGGGTTTCCACCCTTTCCTGTGTATTTTTCAAAGATAGGAGGACTATAATCATTTGGATAAGGCTCATCGTTGTATTCCTGAGGGTAAGGTGTTCGAAAGTCATTATAGACCGAAGCTACCTCGCCCATAGATTGCGAGGAAGCCTGCATGAACTTCAGCATCTCCTTTTGCATCTCCCTTCTTATTTGTTCCATGGGCGATGGGGCAACGACTAATGGGGTCAGAGGCTGAATGCCCGTTACAGCTGGAGCTATCATCGCAGCTGGCACCGTTGATACTCCTAAGGTTCCCACCACTGGATTCACAATGGAGGGTATGCTCACTGGGACTGTTCCCGTTGTACCTGCACCTGGTGGGGCCGTTGGTGCTACTCCCAGTGTTACGAAGGAATTGGATTCAAATCCCCCCAGCACCGTTGAAGCTACGGTGGTCTATAAGAACTCATAAAACTTACTCATACGGAGGACCACCTGAGCAGGTCCCAGTCCAGCGCTCGTAGAAGCTTGTGTTACCCCTGGAGCGCCTATTTCTGTCTGAACTGGAAGTTCCTCTATTCGAGGAGCCCCGTCCCTTAAGGCCTCCAGTTCTCTCGCTGCTTGCTCTTTTCGCTATGCTGAATGTCATCAAAGTTGAGACTTCGATTAACGTTATCTTACGCCATACTCCTTGCTTAGAAAAATGCCTCCCCAGCGGATTCGCCAAATGTAAGAGGGTACTTTAGATTGTAGATGGAGGCGTCACCCCTTTTGAGTATGGTAATGATAAGTTAATTAGCTCAAGACCTTGGATTAGTGATAAAACACGCAAACACAAACTCAATGAAGATAAGACTTAGTTTAAACTCACACATCTCTCGTGTATAACTCAGAAAAGTAGTAAGGAAACTTAGAAGTAACTTAGCTAGAGGGAGAGATAGGTAAGCACCCTAGATACGCCTTGGCAGGCAGCCAAACACACCAACCACCTACCAGAATCTCTATCAAGTATTAAAGCTTCTTAATAACTGACAATAGTGGATGAATACGACCTCTGGTTTGTAATAACTCTCTGTGATGTGTATTCTCTCTAATAATAATCTTCTTAAACTCTTCAAAAGGTCGATCCTTCCCTTAAAGGTGGTTGGGGTCCTTAAATAGCCCCCCACACCAACCCCGAGGCAACTCAATCATCAATGTCTGTGAAAGACCTCCCTCGTACTTTATGTCACAAACATTAAATACCTGATGCACTATCTGTCTCCATGTCATATATATTAAATGCCAAGACATGCATTTTGCCTAACCACTGTGTGTCAGGAGGCTGTTGTCACAGAGGGGGCTCACCAACTGCCTGACAGCCCCAAATACCACGGTGGTTTACTCAAGTGCATGTCTGATGTTGTTTAGCTGGATAGTGACATCACCTACATTAGATGTGACATTAAGTAGAGGGCTGTTTGGTTCACAACTCAACGCCCGATGGAACTCCAAGCTGCTCCGCTCGAGGTTCCACGATCAGGGTTCTTCGGTGTTTTACCAGGTGTATCTAAGATGATTGGGATGAGTCCCAATGGTGCCTCACTTCTCAATCCTCCAAACCAAGTCCCTCTAAAGTTCCCACGATGAGGTCATTCGATAGAGCATGAAAGCTCTCCCAGGCCCTGCCAAGCCTGGTCTCTCGCGAGTACTGTTTGACCTCACACTAAAATTCATTATTATTCTCGTTATATCATTACAACCGTTATATCTTATAGTCAATATAAACAAAGATACAATATGACTAACACAACAAGATAAAGTATGAGTTTCCATGCTAAGCTGCCTCGCTGAGTTGCCACGCTTGAGCTGACTCGGTTGCTTTAATCTAAACACTATTTCCAATTAGGTAATTATTCCTAATCTCAGTATTACCTTCTAGACCCCTCTACAAAGTCCATCGTGATATGTTCCCATTTCCACTCGGCTATAGGGAGCGACTGCACCAAACCTGCTAGTTTTTTTTCTCTGCCTTCACCTGCTGACAAGTATAACACCTCGTAACTAATTCAACCATATCTCTCTTCATGCTAGACCATCAAAAATCCATACAAATATCCTTATACATCTTCATCGCCCCAGGGTGTATACTGAATTGTGATAGATGAAATTCTTCCAAAATCTCCTCTCGTAGTTCTCTAATAGTCGGAACAATTAACCTGCCCTTATGCATATGCCACCATAATTGTCCATCGTGATAGTATCAAACTCACCATCTTGGATTGGAACCCTGAACTGTAAAATCTCTGTGTTGAGGGACTGGGCATCGAGAACTTTTTGATGAGCTAGCGGTCTGGATATCATTCCCCACAAATAATCCATATGGCTCCTCCTGTGAACATGCAACCCAAAATTCGGCAGGTTGTTATACATCTTTTGTCGGTGAAACTTCATCAGAGCTAATGAAAGCCCTGACTTCCTGCTTAGAGCATCTGGCACAACGTTGGCATTCCCAGTATGATACTCCAAGGTAAAGTCATAATTCTCCAGGAGTTCAATCCATCTCTTGTCACAGATTGAGGTCTTGTTGGGTAAATAAATACTTGAGGCTCTTGTGATATGAGAACACCTCAAAATGTTTGCCATACATATAGTACCACCAAATCTTAAGAGCAAACACCACAGCTGCTAACTCCAAGTCGTGGGTGGGGTAGTTTCTTTTATGAGTTTTAAGTTAACGGGACGCATAAGCAACTACTTGACCCAACTGCATGAGCACTGCACGCAGTCCAGATCTGGAAGAATCACAATACACCGTATAACCTTTCCATTACCCGTGGATGACGAGAATTGGTGCTAATGTGAGTCTAACCTTCAATTCCTGAAAAGTGACTTGACATTCATCTGACCACTCGAAGCGAGCATCCTTCTGTATCAGTTGAGTAATATGCACGATAATATTAGATAAGTCTTTAACAAACCTCCGATAATAACTTTCCAACCCAAGGAAACTTATCACCTCAGTAACTGACTTAGACCTATTCTAACCAAGAACTGCTTCAACCTTGGATGGGCTGAATGAAATTCCTGCTCCAGATACCACATGACTGAGGAATCTAACTTTATCCATCCAGGTCTCGCACTTGCTAAACTTCATAAATAGTTAATTCTCTCTAATTAACTGAAAAGTAGTGTGAATATGCTCCTAATGATCAACATCAAAAGATGAGTATACAAGAATATCGTCAACAAATACCACCATAAATCGATCTAAGTAAGGACGATAGATACGATTCATATGGTCCATGAAGGCTGTTGGGGCATTCATTAAAATAAAAGGGAGGACCAAAAACTCATAATGCCCGTACCAAGTGCAAAACGCTATTTTGGGAATATCTTCTTCCTTGACTCGTAACTAATGGTAACCAAATTGGAGATCAATCTTAGAAAATATACATGCACCTCTATGCTGGTCAAACAAGTCATCAAGCCGTGGCATAGGATATTTTTTCTTTATGGTTATCCTGTTCAGCTGCCTGTGGTCGATGCAAAGTCGGAGAGAGTTATCCTTCTTCTTATCAAACAACACTGGTGCTCCCCATGGGGACACACTTGGCCGTATAAACCCTTTGCTCGATAAGTCATTCAACTGGATCTTCAATTCATGCAACTTTATCGTATCCATTGTGTGGGGAGGAATAGAAATGGGTGAAACATTATGATGAACATCAGGAAACTCTTGGACAACAGGAAGATCTAACAACGTACGACTAGGCTCCTCTTGAAGGAAAACACTATTCAACGATCCAAAGAGGTCCTTTTGCTCAGAGAACTTTCAAAGATAGTCAACGCTCTTCTCGTTGCTAAAATGGTAACGAAATCCATCTGGAAGTAACACTGAGACATTATGCCGATGGCACTCAATAATGATGCCGAAACATAAAAACGAATCCATACCGAGTATCATCTTAAATCCATCCATATCCATCAATATAAAATTATACTCGAGAATGTAATCTCCCACAACAACCATGCAATTTCTACAAACCATGTTCAAGACAACACTGCCACCAACATGTAACCCTATGAAGATCGAGGACTAAAATCCTCTACGTCAAGACCCAAATAGAATGCTAAAGAACTCGATATAAAGGAATGAGATGCATCGCACACTAATCGAATAATGCCCTAATCCATGTACTGAACAGTAAAATTTTACCTTCCATGACTGAAGGATGTTGGGGAGGCGCTGACTACTAAGTAAGAGCACAAGCATGATCTGAATTGAATCTACTAGCCAGGCCACCGTGCGCCTGATTTTACCCGCGATTGCCCTGGTTAGGATGAGACATCCTAGAATTTTACATAGGCTATTTGTGGTGTCCCGAGAAATGCTATCACTGTTGAGGACCAGAATGACTAGGATTTGTCCTAAGTGTGAAGTTGCCACTCTGAGAACTGTTGTGCCTTTCCCTATTTTCCCACTGAGGGCATTCCCTCCTAAGGTGATCAGTGGACTCGCATATAAAGCAAGCCCTAATAGGTGGGAATATTGGGATCTGGTTGTTGCTACCCTCTCCTACAACTGTCCAGACATTGGCAAAGAAACCCTGTTTCCACTCCTGAAATTTTTACCATTGCTCATAAAGGATACACCATTAGCCCTAGGCTAGACCACACTAGAAGTTATCTTCTTGTCTCTGATGATTTAAGAATATTTAGCCTCAAGATCTAGCTGAATAGCCTTATTCACCATTTCTCTGAAGTTTAGATGATCAAAGCTTACCACGAGTCTATGAATATGTGGATTCAACCCCTTCATAAATAGTCTCGTATTTTTGACCTTATTCGACTTGACTGCATCCATGTGCTTCACAAGACTCTCAAACTAGGCATGATACTCATACACCGATAGTTTTCCCTGAATTAGCTCGATAAACTCATTTTTCTTGGCATCCTTATATTCTTGGGGAAAGTATTGATCCATAAATGTTGTCCTAAAACTGTCCTAACCCACATCCTCGGTTACACTAGTAAGGTGGGTGGTCCACCACCGTTGCGCCTATTCTGTGAACTAAAAAAGTAGCCAACTTAACCTTGCTCCTAGATGGAACATCAAGGACATCCATGACTCGAGTAACTTGTTCAAGCCATTCCCCTACAGCACCGGGTCTGATGAAGTCGTTAGAGGTGGGAGGATTCAGCCGTCTGAACTAACATGGATGTTGCCATGGAACTCTCTACGGAACCGCTGTGATTTCCCCCTTCTCTTTGGGATAGAGTGTCAGCCAACACGGGTATAACATCTTCCATACGTTTAAACCCATTGGGGAAGCTTACCGGTACATGCCTTAGCATCCTTACCCGAAGTACCCGTGGGGTTTGGAACATAGGATATGAGGGAATGCCCAGTAAGGTGGGATATACTAGGTTGTAATTTTGTAACAAAATACTATACACATACCGTATTTTTTAATATTACAAGAAAATAATTTATTCAATTTATGCAAATGAATGCAACTATATGCAATACACCAGGGTTAAATGCCAGAGACTTATTTAATTAGCCTTTAGTCCTTAAGAATTTCTTAGACTTAAGTGATTTTTATTTTAGAATATCCTCATTATTTATTCCCTTTCTAAAGATTTATCAATATTTTCCTTGGAGTCTCACCAAAACCTCTGGACTTCGTGGGCTCCACACCATCAGTCCACAGTCACAATATACTAAACTATATAGTGATTTGGGGCCTTTCACCACTAGGAACATCATTCACTGCTTAATTCTTATCATCATCCAAGTATCCATATTATCTTTTTCGTGTATTCCACACTTATCATGTTTCTCATTTTCCAAGTTCATCATTCTATCTGAATTAACTTGTGCCAGGTAATATTTCTTTACAGCTTCTTTAAGCTTTTCAATTAAACCCGACCAAGAAGGCTAGAAATGCAACACCGACTTCAATTATTATTTATGTGTAACCCATCATTTTTATTCCGCAAAAATGTGTCATTAATCTTCTTTTTTCAAACATAATCAATACATTTAATTGCAAAATAATTTATTGATAGCATACTATTCATAGTATTTATGACAATGCCACTACTATTATTTTTACACAAGAATGATCCTTTTAAATGGGTTTATGCATATTAACTTCATAAAAATCATTTTATAACTTCTCAAAATATACATTTTATTATTTCAAACATTATTTCCATAATAAATTCCATATTTTATAAAAGCATATTATTTAAAGTTAATTGGCTAAAATACCCATTTTTAGACCCTTAAATATTATTTAGGAAATTTACAAAATAGGGGTTGCATTTTCCATATTCCAACTCAAACATGTTAATTAGTAAGCCCATTAAATACTACAACATTCTACACAAGTTTCATGGATTTCTACCAAACAAAATCCACCAAAATGCTACTAATATGCTCATAAGTTTGTAATCTTTCATCATGCTTACTTTCTCAATATTTCATGCTATAATTATTCATTTAAACTTAATAGCATCAAATATAATTATTCTCAATTTAAGACAATTTCTACCATGATTCATAAATTTCAACAAAGCCAAATAGGCAAAATACTTCATCACGTTAACATTAAATTCTTTACTTGCACACATGATTTTAAGCTTTAAAAAGAGAGTTTAAGAGGAGAACCCTACTTAGATAATATAGGATGATGATGATTAAGAAAATAAGACCAAAGTTGCTTCCAGAAACTCCAACTCTAAGATCCAAATATTAGCTCCAAGACTTCCTCAAGGTATACACACCTTGAATTGTTTATTTGGGATGAAAATGAGTCCTAAATATGGACTTTTGGTGGCTGTATGGAGGGTGAGGAAGAGATCTACGAATCTGGGATGAGAAATATGGTGTAAGGTAACTTGTAGAAGATGAGAGAAGTGAGGGAAAATCTTATGGGGATTAATTGAAACAAAGATAACCCTCTCTCTCTCTCTCTCTCTCTCTCTCTCTCTCTCTCTCTCTTATAATCACACATCAATCACCCCACTCAATCATCACCCAAAGCATATTTTCCACTCCCCAAAACATGCGAAAGGTGGCCGACTATGATCTGATAGGAAGTAAAAATCGTGGGAGAAAGAGGAGAAGAAACAAAATGGAGTGGAAGAGAGCTTTTCATATAAAACTGATCTGCCTCATATCTAATAGGCGCGGTCGATCGCGTCTGGGGGATTGATCGACCGGGGCCTCTATTTTTTTGACATTTTTATTTTATTTTTCAGTTTTGACCCGAAGACCTTCTTATGTTAATTTTTAGCATTCCAAAAATATATTCCACCTATTTTATCCTCAACCAAAAAGACTACAAAAATTGCACAAGATTCGTTAAACGCGCGAATACTATTTATGAGACAGTTATACAACTTATGTTACATCTAACCAAATTACGTTCCGACAATTGCAATGGCTCTAAAATAATACGAGGAGTAATAATAAATAATCTTGAGGACTCATGCAACGTAAAAATAGAACGCAACGAGATATTATTTCGAATAATTCGATTACAACAAGATAACGAGTATAGGATAAATGGAGTGGGTATTACAGACACCTTGTTCGTAAAGACTTCATAACTGTCGAGGTAGACTTATTATATACAATGTTTATCTGTAGAGTAATCATATTCTTACCCTTACTTAGTACCGGTTTAGTGCCAAATACATTTAATATGGCTTGCACCCTTGTGAGACCCACACCATAGTACAAGCCATATAAAATGCATTCGGTACTAACCCGGGACTAAGTACCGATAAGAGTAACATTTTTCTTTTATGTATCACCATAGCATAATAAACAATGTAATCATCTCTCCTTCTACTATTTGGCCTTGCCTACAACATTGTGTGAAACCTCTTAGTCCTTTACCACCCCATCAACCTCCGTGGTATTTGCCTAAATGTTGAATTTTCACCTTACGAGAGTCTGTTCTGCACAAATTTATCAAAAAAACAATTATTGTTGACATGGGGTTGTATATGACATAAAAATCTGACCTTTTTTGGGTTACCCAGACAAGAAGTGTGCCAGTAACTTTTAAACTCTTCACAGTTGAAATATTGCATCATTTATTTGTTTATTCATCACACTAGTCTTGAATTTTTTTTTCTGAATTATTACGACATGTAGCATCTGTTTGCATATTAGCAGCCTTTAAACTCCTCACATCTATGATGTGTCTGACATGCTCTGCTCAGTCGTCTATTTGTTAATGTATTATTCTTCATTGCATGGAATTAATTTTACTGCATGTTAAAATTTATTTGGCCAATTTTATATTATACCTCTACGATAGTATTAGAGGAGTTAATACACAACCCTTAGAATTAATGTCAAAACCCATTTATACCATCCAAGAGCCATTTCCTTGAAGTAGCCTTTTGAAATTCCCCAAAAAATATCAGACCATTTGTTTTTCTCTTAGGTCTCTCTATTCCCCAACATTCCCAAAATCACTCTTTGTTGTAACTAATATATGCAAAATAAATAAAAAAAACAGATTCAAAATAGATAAAATTAGAAGAACTTATCGATCGAGGTTTGTGTTTGACACAAAGTCCTAAAGGTGAAATTTCCCACTGATATTGATGCTGTCAGCCTCTTGAACAAACACCTCCCATAATTCAACGATCAGATTTCGTCACCAGTAACTACGCAGAATCTTGAACTCTCAGGATACTCTAGTACCAAAAACAATTAAATAAAAAATAGTGTAACAAAGAGATAATATATTTTCTCTTTTTTGTAATGGGAGATAGAGAGAAAGACGTTTTTAGCATACAATTTTTCAGGGAAGATGAGTTTTTTTTTATAGGAATAAAGACAAAAACATTTTTCCCACTAACTGTGGAATTCAAAGAAGTTAGGTAATTTGGAAGTTAGGAAATCAGGACTCGAGTCTCGGGTTTAAATCCGAGATGCCTACGTAGCCTATAAAGGCATCAAAGTCCTCGTAGTTCGCATGAGGCATGGAGGGTGGGGTTTATCTGATAAATCCAATTGGGTATTTCTCTTATACGTGTGTGTGTGTGTGTAGAAAAAGGCATTTTAGTTTGAGAAAAATATGAGAATTCTTGTTTGGAATTTATGAGCAAACCCTTTTTTTCTTGGTTTTTGGGTTTTTATATGGAAAATAAAGTATGTGCAATACCACTAATAAAATAGTATATAAATGTATGTGATTCAAAGGAATAAAAATGTTAAGTAGTGAAGTAGTTTAATGAAAAATTAAGAGAATTTAGAGAGAAAGTTAGAGATTTGCACCTTCTTGGGGATCTTGAGCTTGATCTTGGATGTTGAAGGGATTCCCTTGCATTTGAATGAAGATAATGGATGGTTAGTTTACCAAGTTTGGTAAAATTATGATGAAAAAGGAATGTTAGAAAGGGATTTGGGTAGGGAAATCGCGCTGATTTTGAGAAAATGTTACTGAGATCACTAAGGGTGATGGATCTAAGGTGTGGGTGTATTTGGTAATGAGGTCATGCCCTCTTTTTATAGGGACATGGGGTTTCTCTTGAAAACCTCCTAGACCTACCAATCGATAGGAGCCCTTAGGTACACTACTGAAAGGCAGGCTTTTGGACCTGCCAATTGGCAGTCTCGTGCAGATTTTATTAGAAAAATGGTCGTAGAACGCAATTCGTCGATCCAAATTATGCACGGGCATACCGTTAGAAAGATAATTCAGATACCTTCAATAGTCCTTCGGACCGCTACCGAGTTCGGGAGTTGACTTTGGGGCAAACATGGCTCAGAAACGCTCATGGGTCCTTTGGATGGGAGATCGTTGGACGACGATGGGTCGTTCGTCCAAACGGTATGTCAGAATCGCACTCAGGGGAAGGCTATTGGAAAGGTTAGGTGATGTACTTCAACATTCTAAAGAGCTTCTCTCAGTTCAGAGAGTTAACTTTGGTTAATCGGGTGACATGTCGAAGTAAGACGAATCGTTCATCATCATCCCCGTTAGTCAGAATCACGCACAGGGTGGATCGTTGGAAAGGGTATTTTGTTCCCTTTGAATATTCATTCGTTATCATTTGAGATAAACAGTTAACTTTATTCAAACAGAGCTCGAGAGCACCCGATGGTCTCCAGATCGATTTTTGAGGGAAAATTGATCATTAGTCCGAACGGTTATGCTATTTTGTGCATGGGGCAGACCGTTAGAATGGGGGATTCAGTGCTATTAGAATATTCAAAGAGCTTTCACTCTGACGATGAAGTTGAACGGAGTCAAATGGGGTCCAGGAGAACTTAATGCCTTATAGATCTGTACTTGGAGTATGACCTAGGATTTTAATGAAATAAGGGGGTTCTAGGGGAGGGACTTAGGGGGTCCTAGAATGTGGTGTCTACAGAGTCCCTCGACGGGTGAGCTTGGAATAAGTGAAAGCCGTCGAATAGACACCACATGACGTATAGGAGGTCGATGATGAGGACCATAAATTGGGGTGGTCAATTTTGACCTAAATGAGGTGGCGATCAACGGCCGAGGTCAATTTTGACCTAAAAGAGGTAACGATCTGGGGCCGAGGTTAATTTTGACCTAAAAGAGGTGACGAACGGCGGTCGAGGTAAATTCTGACCTGAAAGAGGTGATGACAGGGGGGCGAGGCCAATTCTGACTTGAAAGAGACGACGATCGGGGGTCGAGGATGATAGATTCAGGGGGTCAAGTCTGATTTTGACGACCTAAGGTAATGCTGGGAATGATCGATTCTGAGGGTCAACGCCAATTCTGAGGGCTGAAGTAGAGATGACCAATTCTGAGGGTCGAAGCCAATTCTGAGGGATTAAGTAGAGATGACCAATTATGAGCGTCAAAGGCGATTCTGAGGGCTTAAATAGGGATGAAAAATTCTGAGAGTCGAGGCCAATTCTAAGGGCTTGAAGTATAGGTGACCAATTTCGTGGGTCAAAGCCAATTCTACGAACTTAAGTAGGGATGACCAATTCTAAGGGTTGAAGCCTATTCTGAGGGATTTAATTAGAGGTGACCAATTTTGCGGGTCGAAGCCAATTCTGAGGGCTTAAGTAGGGATGACCAATTCGGAGGGTCGAAGACAATTCTGATAGATTTAAGTAGAGGTGACCAATTCTATGGGTCGAATCCAATTATGAGGGCTTAAGAAGGGATGACCAATTTTGAAGGTCGAAGCTAATTATGAGGGCTTTAAGTAAAGGTGATCGATTCTATGGGTCAAAGATAATTATGAGGGATTAAGTAGAGGTGACAAATTCTTCTTATTGAAGCCAATTATAAGAGCTTAAGTATGGATTAACAATTTTGAGGGTCGAAGCCAATTCTGAGGGCTTTAAGTTGAGGTGACCAATTCTGTGGGTCGAAGCCAATTCTGAGGGCTTAAGTAGAGGTGGCCAATTATGGGGGTCGAAGCCAATTCTGAGGGCTTTAAGTAAAGATGGCCAATTCTGAGGGTTGAAGAAAACTCTGAGGGCTTTAAGTAGAGATGACCACTTCTGAAGGCCGAAGCTAATTCTGAGGGCATTAAGTACAGATGACCATGTAATACCCCGTATTTTTGTGTAATTAGAATTTAATCGATTGAGAAATTAAATAGAAGATACGTTTTGATTTAAATTACGCGAGTGGAGTAATTTAATATGATTTTATATTTAAATTACGCGAGTGACGTAATTTAATATGATTTAATAATAATTATAATTATTACGGGATTAAATAATAATTGTGATTATTAAATATTAATCGAGAGATATACAATGATTAATATTATGATTCAAATTTACTAAGTGTGAATATTAAATGTTGATAGTTAATTTGTACGAGATAGCGAGTGATGTGGATGTACTTGATTACATCTCAACTGAGTGTCGCGTGTAGACTAAATTGAGGATGAGATAGGAAATTATTTTTAAGCGACTCAAATGATAATTTAGAGGTCATAAATGATTCTGAAAGGGTCGAATTAGTCAAAATTGTATATCTGGGGGTACTAGTCGGGTACCGGGGCATTTTAGGCTAAACTGGGGCCGTACGAGGGCATTTTAGTCTTTTGGCATATGGGAGTGAGGAGAGCTATGAGTTTTGGAGTGTTTTATCAGCTGATTAAAAGTGGGGTTATAGTTAGAACCCTCATAATACAGAGGGAGGCCATTAGAGAGAGAAGAGAGATCATTCTCAAGGCTAAAATGGAAAATTATGGGAGAATTCAAGGAGTTCTTGCACCACAAGTGATTGAGGAAGGAAGGTTGGAGGATAAAGCAACCCAATAACTTATGTAAACTTGAAATCAGATCATCATCCAAATAAGGAAAGTGGTTATTTTCAAATTATTTTGAGTTATAATATCCATGCGTAGGATTTACAAATAAATTGATTTTGATGAATATTCTTGGAGAAAAAGAATTGATTAATTGCATGTTTGGGTAGAAATAGCATGTTGTTAGATTTATATCTATAGAGGATTGAAAATTAGAGGAATCATGGTTGTTAGTACGAACTAAAATCTGGGTTTGATGATTGAAAACATGGGAAAAACATGTCATACTAGGGTTCTTGAATAATTAGAAGATTTGAATTATTATGGGCTAAATTGGAAGGATTTATTATGTTTAATCCGTTGAAAATCATCCTAGCATATGTAGGAATGGTTAGGTATCATTAGTTACAAGTTTGGTGTATTATCATGTGAGTTATATAATTGAATATTGTGGAAAATTCACGAAGAAAAAGAAGAAGAACTGCGTCTGTCACTATTCGATCGATCGATCGATCCTGGATGATTTTGAGTTCTTTTGTTGGTTGAGTTCTATTCGATTATCGACGCTTGAAGGGAACCTTGGTGATGATAGCTTACCTATATAGGGACTTAGAGAGTACCCGTAGGTGTATAGTGGGGGTCCTTTATAATCATTGGGTGCAAGATTTGAAGTGATGGGCCGACGAGGGTAAACCGATAGAGTAGTGTATCAGGAATTTGGGATTTGAGTCATGGAGAGAGTAAATGCCATTCCAAGGAGTATATAATTAGGTTAGAGATATATTAACTACTAAAATGAATAGAGGGGTAACTACGGCCCTTAGAGTTGTGTGAATACTCAATTAAAATACGATAGTGACATAAATCGTATATCATTAAGTACGGTGAATATTAAAGGGGAAATATTACGTAAGAGCACTATTATTAGGTTGCGTGTATACCTACTAAATTATATAGATACTTAGTTGGAGAGAATACCTAAAGTATAATTGATTATATTAGGGTCGAGGTAGGATTCTGAACTAATATATGGAAATATTAAGTTGGTGTCATGACGAAAGAGTTCCGAACAAATCTATGTATAAAATTTCATTAGTGGGGTTGAGGTGATTTTTTGAACAACTACATGAAATGAACTTGGGGTCGAGGTGACATTCCTAACCAAACTCTTACTTTGTGCCGATGGACCATTCGGAACCAAGAGTCCTTGATGTGTCTTAAAGGGACATATTAGTAATGATTTCATAAGTATATATTGTGTGTGAAATGTATACTATACTAATAATCTACTTATGTGAGTTAGTAGATAATGAGATGATGTGATTACATCTAAAAGAAAATTAAGTAGGGAAACTTAATTATAAATCGATAAAAGATAAAGAAGTGTGAACAGTTGTCTAAGTATATAAATCATGAGATATGGTTACTATTACATAGTAAGTGGGCGATATGGAAACTTAGTCGTGTAGATGAGTTCAGTTGAATACTATAGTTCAATTAACTTAAGTAGTATAGCTAGGTGGGCTAAGTAAGGGACGTTAGGAGTTCACTATAGATGAGGGGTGAGGTAACTCAAGAGAGTGTACGCGAAATCTTAGCATGTGTAATCAACAAATCATCGTACTGTGATAATCACTTGCTAAATATTTTCAAAATCTTTTGAGTACTAACTCTTCCTATACAAATATTTTCAAAACCTTTTAGGTGTCTAGCCACAGGGACGCCAGACTTGAGGATTCAATCCAGGGGCTCGTAGCTGTAGCATTGTGGAGGTCGGCAGGACATTGCATAGACGATTCATTCTTTCAGATCTAGTGTAGGATCTCATTTTATTACTTTCTATTGGGACATATTGTCCATTGTCTTTGTTTCAGATATTCAATTTTGGATTATATTGGTTTTATTTAGCAGCATTGGATTTTAGCCGATTGTTGACTCGATAATACTTTATCCATTTTATATTGCGTGATGGTTTAAATTATTGTTTAGTGTGAATGTTAAATTATTTCCGCATGAGTTTTGTTCTTGGGTTAATGAAAGATAAAAAACTGGCATCGGTCTAATTTCACTTAGGTGATTAGTAATTAAAAAGTTTTTGATAGGGATGCTAACAATGAATTAACTGAGAAACATATTTTAATTTAATTAGGACTGATCACCCGGGATTTAATTTGGCGGGGTGTCATAGACCAATTCCGAGGGTCGAAGCCAATTTTGAGGGCTTTAAGTAGAGATGACCAATTCTGAAGGTCGAAGTCAATACTTTGGGCTTAAGTAGAGGTGACCAATTCTTGGGGTCGAAGCCAATTCTGAGGGCTTAAGTAGAGATGGCCAATTCTGAGTCGAAGCTAATTCTAAGGGCATAAGTCGAGGTGACCAATTCTAGGGGTCGAAGCCAGTTATGAGGGCTTAAATAGAGATGACCAATTCTGAGGGTCGAAGCTGATGCTGAGGGCTAAAGTATAGATGACCAATTCTGTGAGTCAAAGCCAATTCTAAGGGCTTTAAGTTGTGATGACCAATTATGAGGATTGAAGCCGATTTTTAGGGCTTAAGTAGTAGTTTTCTCGGGGAAATTTGGAGAATCGACTGGGAAAATTATCTTTTGATTTCGCTGGGGAAATTATCTTGTGATTCTGCTGGGGAGAAGCAAATGATCCAGGGTTTAGATGTTTTCTTTGCTGGGGAATTTTTCGATGTCATGTGGAGATGTTGACAACGAGATATTCAATTGGGGAGGTAAGGGTTCTGCTTGAGGAAATGAGTGTGGTAAAAATACTTTTATTGATGAGAAAGGTTATAAAATTTATTTGGAATTTTATGAATTTTCTAGGGATTTTTGGAGATTTTTTACGAATTTCTGTCAAATTTTTTGAGAGGATGCCGACCAGCATGGTTAGAAGGGTTCCAAACGATAATGTCATGATCTTTTGGGGTACCTCGATCAGGTGGAGGGACAGTGTCGATTGGTTCTTGGGGAGTGGTGGTACATCATCTCGCCGCTGGAGAAAGAGAGAGCACGACAGGAAGGAGGCTCCCAGGGAGAGAGAGAGAGAGAGAGAGAGAGAGAGAGAGTAGGTGGGTTCGGGTTGAGTCCCGTTGTATTTTCCCTTATTCTTGCCAAATCAAGTTTACACCGCAAAAATATCTATGCAATGAAATAAAATGGATTTTTTTTTGTTATTTTTTATGCTTTTATGACTTAATGCACATGCACTTTTTACTCTGCTACTGAGACCTTAGAAAGAGAAAGAATGATTTGAGAGAGAATTTATTTTAACACTTGAAAGTGTGTAAGGATGGTTCAACAACAAATTTAAAGACAATTATCTTTTCAAAATTCACAATTAAAATATTAAATTTTAATTTCTTCAAAACTAAAATTAAACTTGAACAAATGCGTGAATATTTTTTTCTTAACAATGATTTATTTAAATTTGCAATATAGGAAAAACTTAATTAACACAAATTTTAACAATTTAAATATGATAACTTGAAATAGATTTACTTAAATTTACCCAAACATGTTTTAGCACCAAATTAAACGAGATTGTGAATTAAACCAAATTTTATCTTGATTAAACCTAAGCATGCGTTCTAGGTGATTTTTGCAAAGATAAAATAAATCACAATAACACGAGAGGCACGATGTACGAGGAAAACCCAAATGGGAAAAACCTCGAATGACCCTGGCCTAACAAATCCACTAGGTATGGAATTAGAATTACAAGACAACATACTTACACAACTGACTTGACTCCGTCCAAGCCTTAGCACTCCTTCTTATAAACACCTCCACCTAGATTATAACCACGGACTCCACCGCAGTATCGAAATCCACCGATGGGTCTATGGTCACCGTCAACCCACAACGAAGACTTTCTTCGAGTGGGAACACCGCAACACAAACTAACCTCCTTTGATGGGTAGGGATGAACCCAAACCTTCTCCTTAAATGGGTAGATATGAACCCAGTGCCAAACAAACTCCAAGCAAGATATATATAAAATAGAACTTGGATTTAAACTAACTTGGGTGTAATTTTTATGTTTATGAAATGATTAAATAATTAATGAAGGACACACAAACATGAACTTTTATTGGAAGTATTTTTTCTCTCTAAATATTTGGAAGTATCACAAAAGTTGTCTTGAAAAATCTTGTTCCCGCACTAAAGTATGGCTGGTAAACTTAGTGGGTCAAGTGGGAAACATGGTTGGTTAAAAACAAAACTGCCAAAAAATAATTTCATTTCCCTCCCACGTCATTCGAACTACATTCCCATGTCATTCGAACAACATCGTTCAAAAGAGAAAGCAGTATGAACAAGGCCAAAAGTTCATTGGAAGAACTTATTCGAACGAGGTCGTTTGAACGAAACTTCAAATGAAAAAATAGAGAATCTTAGCAAATGTCGTTTGAACCTCGTTAGCAATGTCGCTCGAACGAGTTCGTTTGAACGAGACAATGTCATTCGAACGACATTTCAGAAAATCCAACAGTTGTTTAAAAATTCCTTTTAAGCCTAAAAACTTTTAAAAAAATTTCTAAAGAGATTTTCTGAAAATAAAATTCATAAAAAGTATTTTATGAAATACACCCAATGTAATTTCCAAGCTCCTATATATATAAAGCATTCATACCTTTGGAGACTTGGAATTTAATGTTGTCGACGTAGAAACATGGCACTAGAAACTTGGCAATGATGCAGCTTTAAAATCAGGTCCGCTACGAGTTCAACTTCTTCAAACGTCATAGGCTTGATAGGAGCAAACTTATATCCTATGACTCAATTGGTTTTGTCTGCAATTAAACCAACACTACATAAGACTCAATTGGAAATTTACGTCCTTACAAATCTCCCCCTTTATCTATTCTGGGACAAAACCCAACCAAAATAACAAGGGCCATCAAGCTCGTATAGACAAAACATCCCACCCAAAATAACAAAAAAATATAGACAACTCGACTTAAGGATGTGCTTTGCCGCTTTACCAAATTTGCCACTAGAAAGATAATTCCTGCACATTTAAGCAAACCATTAAACACATAGGTAATATGTATAATATAAAATGCATAAAATTAAATTCTCCCCCCTAATTTTCCCCTTTTATCTAACAATAATCTACCTAGAAAGATAGTGCTTTCCCCCTAGGTAATATCTCCTAAACTAAAGGATCAGATACCATTTCTCCCCTTTTTTGTTCAGGAATAGACAAAGGATAAATAATTGAAAACTAACTTATTTCTCCTTCAAATAAAGCAAATATTCCCCCTAAACTAAACACGGGATATGAATAAGGAAAAACAAGACAAACATGCAATGGTGCATAAGGTGATAATAACATTTAAGCATATGGGCAACAATGAAGTACAACTAGACCACATAAGAAGACATGAGTATTAACTATGATGCAAAACAAATGATACCAATTAAAATGTAATAAATGTAGCGTGGGATATCAACCAAAATACGCAACAATATCGATACTAATAATGAATTCAAAGCAAATACGGACTAGCTAGCATGGCAAAGACTCCAAAACAAAAAAATATCATATATATGTATACATAATGAATATTGCTAACACACACGCACATATACATAGGTATAAACACCACACATGACACAAAATACATTAATCTTTTCACACTCCTATGGCAAAAATGTGTCCAAATACATGTGGTAAACGAAAGTGTAGGGGATTGAACTAGCAACAATTAAATTAAGACCTAATAACTTAAAACATGTTCACGGAGTACTCATTGATTGCAAAACTTTATCACATTTATATATATCCTCATGTGACAATATAAATTGAACTCAATGAACAAACATATACAATGCACATAAGCCTAGAATTTTGATGATTCTACAAACCAATAGAGTCATGATAATAAATGCTTAACTAGGATACAAAGTCATTGTGCAAACCTGTTAATACATCCAACAATTAAATTAAGACCCAACCAATTTACGAGTCAAAACATAAGGAGAAGGAGATTTAAAATTATTTTCAGAAAAATAATTTATTTTTATCGATTTTTTGATAAAAAAGGAAATTTCCAAAGATATTGGGTTGCCGATCGGCATGCCCCTTGTCCTTCCTATCGGCATGTAGGTTGAGTAAAATCACCCTAAGGCTTTGAGTTGTATTCTCATCAGCTATTTGGTACTTTGTGGGGAAGGTTTACCTCCTATTTGTGCAGAGTTATGTATTTTGTTGAGGTCTTTCCAAGTATAAAAAAGGGTAAGGGTGTAGTGTTTTCTTCACACTTTCACAATACTTATCTTGCTTACTATCTCCTCTTTATTTAATATGGCTCTCCCTATTAGCATTGAGTTTTCTAACTACCTAGAGACCTTGTAGGCGATGTGCTCATACAACATTGACTACAACTCTTTCCACATGCCTCGAGTCTCTTTTTGGCGTAATCGGCCCATAAAGTGGAACATGTTGATGGCAGCGGTGGAGTTCTAGTACCCTGAAGACTATGTTTTTCACTTCAAATAGGAAGAAGTTTGTCCGACTTATGAAGAGTTTTCTACTATATTGGGGATAAATCCCAGTGTTGCGAATGTTATGCCTAAATTTTCTCGGTCCCTTAGGGAACTGTTAACTGGACTTCTCCATATCTAACCCTCGGCCGCTAGATATTTGGTTATGGGAGGAATGATATCTCTTCCTGCGATGCTGCATTCTGTTCATTTGCAGGATGTCAGTGATGTTGGCTATGCTGGAGCAGTCATTCTGGGCCTAGCTTCAAGATTATTGTTGGTGACTAGGGAACTACTAGTGGACCCACAACATGCAGCCATTGCTTCTTGGATGTCGTACCATCGCAATCCTGCGTCGGTGATACTGGCGAAAACATTTGAAATGGCCCTTTGGTGTACTTTAGGTAAAAAAAAATAACTTTGTTCCAATTTTAGTTAAAACTAATTTTAACTTCTTAAACCCTAAACATGCATCTAAGTGATTAAATCCATTTGATGAAAAAAGCATGCGGTAAATGAAACAACTTCAGGAAAAATCCCCGAAAGGCAAAACCTTTTTATTTCACTATAATTTATAAGAAAACGGCTTACAATAAAATAAATGCAACATACGAAATATCCGCAGGTGTCGGTTTCGATGTCTCGGCTGGAACTTTCCCTTTCCAGGAGGGCAGTAGTGAAGAAGAGAAACGACTTCTCCACAAGATACTTCGTAAGGTCTCCTTCTACAATGGCACACAGCTCTTCGATTGTAGAGTTCTCCTCACAAAGTGCAACACGGTGTAGTGAACGGATTATCTTCCGGTAAATGCGTTCAATATCACTTAACTTTGGAATTGAGTAATACGATCTTGAATAAACATCGAAGGATGAAAAACTTATACGGGAATAAGTTTTTCGAAACTGTTCTGTCTCTAGAAACGTTTGCAGATACATTTTTATTTATAACTGAGCTGCACAGAGTCCAAGAAAATGAAAACACAAAAATCGAGGCGGCAGGTCGTTCGAGCGAGATGAGATCTCGTTCGCGCGACATGTCAATGTCGTTTGAATGATTCACAATCTCGTTAGAGCGAGATACGGTAAAAAATAATATTTTTTCTTTTTAATTTAATCCTTGAATTTTCTTTAAACTGTTTGCAACTCAGAAATAAAAAGATTTAATTCCCAAACATTTAAATCACCCAGTATTTAATCAATATACAGATTACCCAACTACTCACAAGTATTCATACCTGAGTGATCTTAAACATATACAACACGTATTGACTTCTAATCTTCTTGAAAGCTTTTATTGCACATTCTTGGACTTGAACTTTGTCGTAGGCTTTAAATAAACTCCATAGATAACTAGACTAGACTTAATTTATTTTGTCCGGAATTAAGACAATTAAAACAAATGAATATGCTAAGAATTATGTTCTTACAACACTGAATGGTATGGATGCCTAGCGGGAAGACCGTTCTGACTTCTTGAAGGGTAGCCCCGTGATGCTGTTCATGTGGTTGTCGGAGAGATTTCGTCTGACGGTTCCCCCTGAATAAACTTTGGCGGCTATGCCAAACTTTTTTTTTCTCTACTTAATTAGTATGGGCATATACGTTGACAGCTGGGAGAATTGGTTTATGGAGCACGAGGCTCGAGGTATGCGTTAGTCAGTGCCTTGGTGGGGAGAGCTGCTGCCAATTTTGGAGGTATTGGAATAATAGTATGTTCGGCTGATTGGTCTTAGACAAACCTCTTTTTACTTTCCATGGCATCTCTTTCACCAATTTGGTTGGGAATAGATTGTGCCACCTAGGACACTGAATTTCTTACCGGTAGAGGGCTTAACAGAGCGCCTGCAACTTGGCTATTTGTGGGAGAGTCGGCGACCGTCGAACCGTCCTTCCCAGTCTATTAGAAGAGTCTAGCACATTTAATGGGATTTCATGAAGTGGTTATGGATAAGATTAGTTACCAAGATGCTGGATGTGGAAACCGAGCAAAGGTGGTTCACCATATCTGACACCATGGGGGGTGTATTGTGTTTTTTCCTAAGCTGGTCTGGGCTTACAGGTCTATGGAGCGTTTGCAACTTTTTATTCAGGAAGGGAAAGTTTGGGGACCTCAAGATGTAGATGACGATGATGGAGTTTCTTCCTCTCACAGTTGTGGGTAGGACTCTTGGGGAGTTTGTTGTGTGAAGATTTAGTTATGGGAATAAATTTAGAAGAGTTTTTGGTTTGTTTGGCTTTTTGGGAAGGTAAGGGCTAGGTTTGGCAAGGGAGTTATTTGTTTCCCTTTATTTATGTAATCGTACTAAATTCCCTAAAAGTGAAATAAAAAAGTTTTTGATTATCAAATTGTGCCTCTTGATGAGTTTTGCATTTGAATTATTTATACCTATCGCTAAGGCATACATGTTGATACCAAAAACTATCTAGCTACGTGTACCACTTAGATACGAACA
The DNA here is from genome assembly GCA_949130495.1 of Sambucus nigra. Lineage (NCBI taxonomy): Eukaryota > Viridiplantae > Streptophyta > Magnoliopsida > Dipsacales > Adoxaceae > Sambucus > Sambucus nigra. Next base: position 4,509,546 of record OX422207.1, on the reverse strand, counting down.
CGTGTTATACAGTGGAGGATTAATCCTAGTCATCAATGATGAAATGCCAACCTACTGAGGGATGCCAACTAACATGTTAATAAAGCCTGACCAACACCAGGAAGGACGACTAACAATGATAGTAAAATGCCAATAGTTATATACATAAATAATTGTACAGATGTAAATGCCTATGTTATAAAGGCATTCCATTATTTGATATTCCAACCCTGGTATACCCCTGAGGGATATAAATACATTATAAAACCTAAATTAAAGGGACACGAGACAAGAGGCAATTGATCTAGCCTAAAATAATACACAACAGTGGACGTAGACACTTCCTTTAAGCTGAACCACTTTCAAATTCTTTGTCTATTTTACTTATATTTATCTGTGATTAATTAATTAGGTTAGTCTAGTTTTTGCATCAACATATTCGCGCCATATGTGGGAAGGTATTTCTAATCGTTCTCATTCATTCAAACGTCTAGACGGCTGAAATTCCTGAATCAAGTCACAAGAACGATAGCAATCCACCTATCCCTTCTTCCCCACTAGTAGCAAATGATATAACTGGGATTCTAGCCAGTCTTTTAAGAGGCCAAGAGGCTATGTAAGATACTATTAAACAAGTTACGTAAACCCTTCAAGCAGGGGCACCTACCATATCTTCCCATGGAAATATGCCACCACCCCCACCTAGAGGAGGTAGGCGTAGTTAGTTAAGGACAATAAGGGATACTTCTTATCATCCGGGGTTGAATTTATTATTCAGGGCATCAGAATCTTATAATACCCAGTCCTATTCTCCGAAAAGGCTGAGTGCTTTAAAAAGATTAAGTTGTGCTTCTCCTTTCAATTGTTTGGGACCCAGGGGGAATATAAATGTTCCTAGGTCATTATCGAAAAACACCTGATAACCATCTGATTGAAGGGAAGGCTCTGCCCAGTCTATATCAGATGCTTGACGAACTGCTCGAACCGAATGAAAACCTTAAGAGGAAAGCTCAGTGAACAATTGGGATGCAACACGTAGATCTGGTGATGCAAATGATGCATGGAAAGGCTCCATACAGAGATTGGAAGATAGGCTAGGAGAAATTACCAAGGCCAAAAACCCTCTGCAAAGAAGCTTTGTAAAAGGATTTCAATTCGTGCAGGTAATTGTGATTTTCCCCACTCCAACAAAGTTCAAAGCTCCAGTAGTAACACCCAAGTATAATGGGAAAACTGATCAGCTCTTCACATAGAACAATACCAAGAAGCATTTGACATCTATGTTATCCACGACGAGATGAAGTGTAGAGCATTTTCTAATACCATTACTCGATCTAACCAAATGTGGTATAATAGTCTTCCTTGGGGATAAATTTCTAAATTCAATCAATTAGTCGAGCTATTTATTAGCAACTTTTGCTTGGGAGCTAACCCGGTGAAAAGGGTGGAACATTTGCTTAGTGTCAGATAAAAAGAAAGAGAGAGAACCAGGGATTACATTACTCATTTTAATAACGAGAAATTAGAGGTTGTTGATTACTAAGAAAAGACTGCCATAACTGCCCTTGTGAGTGGACTGATCCCCGAGAACTGTACTACACCCTTGCCAAAGATCCCCTAAAGATAATGACAGAATTGACGGCTAAAGTAATAAATATCTTGAATGCCGAGGAAGCATTGGTAGCCAAGCGTAGATCGAGAACAAAATTTAAAGGCAAAAATAACAAGAAAGATCATAAAGATTCCAAAGGGCACAAAGAGTCAAAGTAAAAAGGGGTTTTTGGAATGAATTAAGAAGTATAACAGTTAAACTCCACTAACCATGGGCATTCACCATATCTTGGAAGAGATCAAGCATAATAAAGATGTGCGTTATCTTGAGAAGTTAAGGAGTTCCCTGACCAAGAGGGATAAAACTAAATATTTTGAATTCCACAGGCACCACGATCACGCGACGAAACGCTGCATAGCCCTTCAAAATGAGATTGAAACTCTCATCTGAAGAGGAATATTGAATCAATTTATCGATCGGCAGAACAATGAAGGAGCTCAGAACGGATTAAAATCTCCTTGCTAGCCAAGAGAGGAAAGCAAAGAAATAATAAAGATGACTACGATGATGGTCCCGATTTGCCTAAAAAGCCCCGACAATCAAAATGTGAGCTATTGAGTATATGTTTTAGTTCTTTTGATTGTCAAATGATAAAAGTTGGAGATGCAGGAGGAGGGGATCATACTACCGAGCAAAAATCTTACTTCAATGAGGCACAAGCTTGATCATATATATAGATAATTAACTTGGTCGAGGAAGATCACCGAGGAAGGTTAACGAGGACAAACTGGTGATCGACTTATCTAAAACTGACCTCTCGGGAGTATTGTATCCTTATAATGATCCTCTGGTGATTAAAATCATAAAGGATAATGTTATGGCTTCCACGGTGTTAGTAGATAACTGCAGATCGACAGATATAATGTTTTATCCTTGCTTCAATAGCTTAGACTTTAAGCTCAGCTAGTTAGAGCCTTACCATCAACCACTAATAGGTTTTGCAGGTGAGAAATTCTTCCTTGTGGGGACTATCAAAATGGAAGTAATGATCGGCACATGGCCAAGCAACCGAGCAGAGAAGATCCATTTTTTTTATAATGGATAAAAATATTCGTTCAGCCTACAATGTGATTATGGGAAGAGTTGGGCTAAAGAAATTTGAAACAGTGCCCTCTACTCTTCATCAATGCTTGAAATTACTGACCAATTTTAGTGTGGGAGTTGTAAAAGGTGATAAAAAAGTATCTAAAAAATGCTACTACTCTTCTGCCTAGCAAGAGGACTTAGAAGAAATAAAGAAGAAAACCACTACCTACCAGGTAGATACTATTAAACCTGATGTAGAATTTGAGGTTGAAACCTTAGGTCCAAGGGAAGAAACGGAGTGGGTGAAAGGTCAAATTGTAGAGGCCACATGAAACATTGTGTTAGATGATGACAAATCGGAACGCACTACTCAAATAGGAACAACGCTAGATCATGTTGTTAAACAAGAACTATTGAGCTTCCTTAGGTAGAGAAAGCATGTGTTTTCCTGGAGTCACAAAGATATTCTTGGGATAGATTCCAACTTCCTTTGCCATGAAATTAACTTTAATAAAGAAGTCAAGCCGGTAAAGTAAATACGAAGAGTATTCAGCCCCGAGAAGAACCAAACCATACAAAAGGAAGTAGAAAAACTTCAAAAGGTAGCTTTTATTGATGAGGTAAAGTATCCAGAATGGTTAGCCAATGTAGTTATCGTTAAGAAGAAGAATAATAAGTGGAGAATGCATGTAGACTTCACAGATATGAACAAATCATGTCCAAAGGATTACTTTCCTTTACCTCGAATAGATCAACTTATGGTTGATACTTCAGGACATGAGATACTCAATTTTATGGACGCCTATTCTGGTTATAACCAGATCAAAATGAAGCCTGAAGACAGGGAAAACACTTCTTTCATTACTCCCTGAGGAATTTATTGTTATAATGTTATGCCTTTTGGTTTGAAAAATGCAGGTGCTACATATGAAAGGCTCGTAAATAAGGTGTTTGAGGAGAAAATAGGTAAAACTATGGAAGTATTCGTGGATGATATGCTTACAAAGATCAAGAAAGCATTCGATCACATTGCCGACCGCAGCCAGACTTTTAATGAACTTGAAAAGCACCAAATGAGATTAAAACCGACCAAGTGCATCTTTGGAGTACAAGAAGGAATATTCCTCGTGTATATTGTAAATCAGAGAGGAATTAAAGCAAATCGAGATAATATCAAAGCATTAATTGAGATGAAATCCCCAACTTGCAAGAAGGATGTGCAAAGGCTGACTGGGCGAATAACAACTCTGAACAAATTTGTGTCCCAAGCTATAAATGGGTGCTTACCGTTCTTCAAGGTACTCAGAAAGAGTTTCAAATGGAACAAAGAATGTGAGAAAGCTTTTTTAGAGTTGAAAAAGTATTTGGGGTCACCTCCATTACTCTTCTGATCGACCACGGGTTAAAAATTGTACCTATACTTAGTTGTTTCTGAATCAGATGTGAGCTTTATTTTGATCTGGAAAGAAAATGGAGTTCAAAAACTTGTTTACTACACCAGTAAATCTTTTCGAGGAGTAGAAATCATGTACCATCCCTCAGAGAAGTTATAATTAGCGTTGATTAAAGCATCTAGATGCATGAAGCCTTATTTTCAAGCCCATACAGTAGTAGTTTACACCAATATGCCTCTAAGGCAGGCTTTGCATAAACCAAAGAAATCTGGTAGCTTAATGTATTGGGTTGTGGAATTGGGGGAGTACGATATTATCTACGAACTAAGGTCTTCTTTACCAGGCCAAGCAATGGAAGATTTTAGCTGAATTCACGTATCGTGAGGTTCCCAAGCAACATAATGAATGGGGTCGAGCAAAAATCTGGAGAAAATAATGAGTCCGAGGAACTTTTATCAGAAGAAGCCATTGCTAACCTACCATATTCCTCTTCCCAAACACAAGAGATTTCCAGGAACTATGAATAAGCAAGGGTCCACTATGGGATTTTAACAAACCAAGCATTTGACAATGACCTCCCTATATGGAACTTATATGTTGATGGGTCGTCTTATGCAACAAGTAGTGGAGCAAGTATAATACTTAACACCCCTGATGGTATTGATGTTGAATTTTCCACGTGATTTCAATTCCAGGCCTCAAATAATAAAGCAGAGTATGAAGCTCTTATTGTGGGATTAAGTCGAGCCCAATCACTAAGTGCCGAGTGAATTGTGGCACATAGTGATTCTCAGCTGGTGGTAAATCAAGTACTTGGTTTTTATGGAGCTAAAGGGGAATTGACAGCTAGATATATGTCCAAAGTAGTGTAGGTAATCATAAAGTTGCCAGCTATTCGAATGAATAGAATACCAAGGATGGAAAATTCCCTAGCATATGCTTTTTCTCAACTAGATTCAGCCACCAGAATTGAACTCCGATAAACTATTCCTACTGAGATTTTAGCCAATAGGAGCATAGATGAAGATTTGATGATCAATTTTATTACTGTAGACATGGGTCCATCTCGGATAGATCCCATTAAAGCATACATTGAAGAAGTAACTTTTCCAGGAGATATGGTCAAATCCAAAAGGTTAAAGTATAAAGTTGTCAGATATGTGTTGGATAAAGGAGTTTTCTACAGGAGAGGGTTGACTGTCAATTTACAATGCTACGTGCATCCATCAGAGGTTTCAGACCTAATTCAAAAAGTGCATGAAGAATCTTGTAGAGCTCACATAACAGGAAGAACAATTCTGTAGTGAATAAGTAGGCAAAGATACTACTGGCCAATAATACGAGCAGATTGTGTAGCTTTTGCTAAAAACTGTGACAAGTGCTAGAGATACTCCAACATTCGTAAGACTCCATAGGATGCTCTCACTCCAATCACTTCACCTTGGCCATTTGCCATGTGGGGTATAGACTTTATCGGGCCACTGTCAACCACCCGAGGAAAATTTAAGTACTTGGTTGTTGCAATGGACTACTTTATAAAGTGGGTTCATACTAAGCCATTGATAGACATGCCTTATGAGAAGGTCTACCAATTCATTTGGAAGACATCATTTGTATATATTGGCTACCCTATTCTTTCATTACCGACCATGGAACGCATTTTGATAATGATGAATTTGTAGCTTATTATGAGCAATCCAATATTCGAAAATTACATTTTTCTAAGTGATCTGATGCGAATGTCGGATCAAGATATGCTGAAAGAAGTACAAGAAGATGCAACTCTAAAAAATGTAGCCTACCAATGGAGAATAACTCGCTTTAGTTCTGTAGAAAAATAACAAACTTGAGGCCAATTGGCATGGGCCATACCGTAAGAATTCAAGAACCCATGGCATGCCGAGTGTTGATGCAAAAAACTAGACTAGGCTAATTAATTGATCACAGATAAATAAAAATAGGAGACAAGAGATTTTTAAAGTGGTTTGGCTTAAGGGAAGAGCCTATGTCTACTGTTGTATATTGTCTTGGGATTATTCAATTGCCTTTTTTCATGTCTCCCTGTATGTAGGGTTTACAATGTATTTATAGCCCCAAGGGATGTGCAAGAGCTGAAATATCAAAGGATGGAATGTCTTTATATCATAGACATTTACATATATACAATCATCAATGTATACAAATTTTGGTGTTTGCCTGTCATCGTTGGTCGGCATCCCTGATGTTGGTCGACATCCTTGGTGTTGTTCGGTATTCCTAAAGTTGGTCGGCATTCCACCTTAATGACTAGGATTAATCTCCCACTATATAACACGTGTCAGTATCTGAATGGTCCATGTAGATGGATAATTTTTGGTACTAACAGAAGCCCCCAATGTTTCATGCTTGAAGTTTTTACAAGAGTATGGAATATTTGGTTCTTAAAGTTACTCGGGAAATAATTTTAGGCCTGGTCGGTTACCGACTTCCCCTACTTGTAAAAATTTATGGTTTAATTATGGAAATATAATGCACGTGGCATTTTGAAATTATCACAACTTTAACGAATCGTTTTTGGGCAAATCCATCTTTTCTGTCTTTTAACCTCCACCAATTCAATCGATGCTGCCTTTTAATCATTACTTTTCTAGTTTTTGAAGCAACCTATAAAGAGAAAAAAAAGCCACGAACTTTTATTATCTCAAATCTTCTGAGTGTTTTTGGCTACATTGTCTTCAAGCTTTCATTTTCTCTCTTGAGCGATCATTTTCTGTTCTTCAGTTCTTACTGAATCCTTAATTCCTGTAAGAATTCTTTCTTTTCTCTTTTATTCTTCATCATGGTTCACTATGTTGATTCTCTTGATGAATTCAGAATTGAATTTAAAATTCCCTCTTGGGTTATTTTGGAACATGCTATTTTACTTGCTAATTTTTTCTCACTTGTTGAGGGTCACTGGTTTCCCTCTATTTTTATAGCTGAATGTGGGTTTACTTTTCCTCCCAACCCACCGTGCCTTGAATTTTATCAATACTCTGATGTTGTCCCAGCTAGGGTAGCCCCTAATATGTGGAGGGTTGTGAATGGAGTCTATAGGTTGAATGAAATTCATGTAACCCATCTGGGAATTCTAGAAATAATGTTTTGTCATAAGTGGGTGACTAGTGACACCACTTTTTATTTAAAGAATAGTGCTGTAAATAAAGCGTTAGTAGTTAATATTCCAGACTCCAATAGGGATTATTTTGAACATGTGGTTGTTGTAAAAAATTGGCAATATGCCCCATTAACTGGAAATGCTGAGTACTAGGGGCCTAGGTGCTCTCCTTTTGGCAATGGGATAGGTTATTCCTCATTTAACTGTTTTGCCTTGTACATATCTGCTTAAATGTTACACTAATTGTTGCTCTGTAAATTTTTATTACAGTTGATCACAAGAGAAGGTGCCTAAGGGAAAGTGAAGTGAATCTGAGGGAGTTAAAGTTTCTTTGGGGACTTCATCAAAGGATTGGGGAGGATCACATCAGGTCTGCATCTTATTTACTGCAGTATAAGAACAAAATCTCTTCCTTTGTTGCTTGTCCTACTCCTTCCCCTATGATTGACCTTGATAAAGAACTGCCTTCTACTTTCTCAGCCACTGCATCTGGAAGTGGTGATCTTGATGCCCTTTCCCCTTACTCCTTAGATTCAAATTTTCCATCGCTGTATCCATGGGGAAGAGGAAGATTCCCAATATTTTGGGAGACATAGATTCCAATCCCCATTCCAAATAAGCTGATATAGGGGTGAAAAATAAAAATGAGACTAGAAAGAAGCCCCCATCCAAGCAAATTGAAAAGAGCCCGCTGAAGAGAATAAAGAAAGGGTTTCCTTCTAAGTTATTAGAATGTTCTTCTACTCTTCCCGACCAGCGTGAGTTGGTCGACATATCTTCTTATGCCTCTCTAGTGGTCCTTGGCCGTGGATTGGAAAGATAACTAATAAACTCAGGGACTTTGTTAGACCACAAGAGTGCTGCTACTGCTGCGTTACCTTGCTCCAAGAGTTCTTACAGGGCTGCTTAGAGCCTTGCTCTGGTATATTCTTTTTTCCTTCTTTAATTTTCTGTCTCTTGATTTGTTCTTCATAATACTGACTTTCCTTGTTGTTCTGGTGCAGTTCCTCGTTGATTTTAATAATATATTAGAGAAATATGAGGCTTTTAGAGCTTCTTCCTCTGGTGAAATTGAAGAAGCTTTCAATGAGTTAAAAAAATCATTGCTTGATTCCTAACAAGCATTGGCTATTGAACAAAAAAATGGGAGGGGAAGATGAAAGCTGCTGAGACTTCTTGGGGTCCAGCTAATAAGTTACAGAAGGACTTAGATGTTGAGAAAGTCAAGTTTGCCCAGTTACAGAAGGACCTGGGTGCTGAGAAGGTGAAAATGGATAAATCTAGAGAGGCCGGCTTCAACAGAGGTTGGGATAAGTTATTTGGAGCACCTTCTTTGCAAATTGAGTTTGCGAAGAAGAAATGCTTCAAGGATGGCTGGTCTACTGCTCTGGTGGAGGTCGACACTCTGAAATATTTTGAGCTATTCTCGTGACATGATCCTCGTACTCCTCCAAACCTGGATGAGGAAGTTGATGATGGGGTTTCCACTGAATCTTTGATAATGGTTGATTCTACCAATCAACACCAGGATATTTTTTCTACTGCTCCTTCCAATGTTAATCCTCCTCTTCTTTTAACTCCCGTTTCTTCTTTAGCTAATCCCGATACAGATAAGAAGAAAGTGTAAAACCAAGCAGCTTTTGCTTTCCTTTTTTTAACAGTTGTACTTTTTCTTTTTTGAAGATGTATATGTACTTCCCTTTTTATTAATGAAAAAAAAAATATTTATGTTCCTATGCTTGTGTTTTTCAATAGTCTGCACCTTGTTTATTAAGGACTTTCTTTTTCTTAATAGTTTATGGATAAATTAGAATACTTCTCATATACTGACTTTAAGCTAGTCTAGAGGTGTAATGAGCTTTTCAAGGCTGGCCACTTATCTCTGACTGAGGACGACCTACTGAAGTTTTTCGGGGAAGGGGTATCTGAGAAAGACAATGAGGACTATATTCATTTGGAGTGTCTTCTTAATCGACCAGTAGCCAAAAATGTTACCTACTATAAAATGATTGAAGAGATGTAAGGGGACCATAATGAAGTTAAGGAACATTTGAATGAAGATTATGAGAAGAAATTCCAGGCCCTTAGTGAAGGTTGGGGCTTTGAGGAAAAGTTAGATAAATTTGCTTCTCATTTCCAAAGACAAGAATTCTTGCTGAAATGTGAAGTGGATGAAGCAAGGGATATTTCCAAGATTCTAGAGGAAAACAATAATAACTTGATAGATGAACTTGATGCCCTGAAGTCATCCACCACTATTGCTACTACAGATGAGGGTCATTCATTCTTAGAGGATGAAAACATAAGGTTGAGTGAGGAATTAGAGTCTCTGAAGAAAATAAAACCTGCTTCTTCATCTTTCCGAGCTAGAGTCAAACCTGGATGAGGTACTATAGAGAAAGTCAGGACCCAACATACCCTTGCCAATCAAGCTGCATAATTAAAAGCTAAAGATCAAGCTATTGCTGAGATGTCTCAAAAGCTACAGGCCTTGTCTGAACAACTATCCAGTTAATCTTCTCAGTTACAAGCTAAGGATGGAGTGTTGAAGAAACTGCATTCCCAGGTTGACAAATTAACCTTTCAATTCCAAAAACAACCAAGGGAAGTCTAGATGGACGGGTATAATGAAGCTCTCGGGCATCTTGATGATAAGATTCAATAAGCTAAGAATGAGAGCTATAAATGGGGTTGGATAAATGCTTTGACAGTGATGAAAGTGGATTAAAACATCTCATTATGGGACTGGTATTATCCATTCTTGCTTGATCTTGACAATACTCTTTTTAAATTAGATGTCAATTGGATTCAATTCCATCGTATTCCTCAATTCTTGATTTCAAAATACTTGGGAGAGTATGAGCTTCATAATGAATTAAAGATCATCCGACCTCCTCACCTGCTTGAGAAGCAATACCAAAATGCTTCAGAATTTTAACTTCATCAACTCTCCTTATACTTTAGATGATCCTCCTGCTAGAATGAATCATGATTAAAAAGCTGAAGGGAAACGCCCTGCATAATGAAGCTTTGTGATTTGTTTTGTTAACACAGTCATATAATTACTTTGATTGAATGAAATGGAAATTTGATTAACTTATCTTGCGATGAATGTTAATCCTTTATTTATTATTAATTCTATTAATACACTTTGATTAAGTTCGGTATCAATAATAAATGAGTGGAGATGTTATACTACCATACTTAGATTAAAATCTAAAATTAGAGCTAGTTAGATGAATACATAGGTTCTACTAGCATACTTAGATTAAAATCTAAATTTAGGGCTAGTTACTCATGTGTCTCCAAAGGTTTTACTACTGCACCCAAGTATTGGATTTTTGCATTAAATACTAGTGGTGTGACCAGGTGTTTGTGGAATATGTGCTTACATTCCTCTTGAGGAACCTTTGCAACGTTCTTCCTGTACTTTGCCCAGTAGGATAAAGATCTTGTTTTATCCTTATGTTTATGGACCAAGTTTCTTGAGGATTTAACATCCTGTTGTCTTGGACTTCATGTATCAAAGATCAAGTTTTGTGGCTGCTCCGAGCAACTTATTGCTTCTGTCGAGCAACGTTTAGGGTAATACTTTCGAGCAATAATTTTTTAACCAAGCAATAATTTATAACTTTTTATCAAGTATATAGAGTACTGCATATCACTAGTACTCCCAAAAAAATAAACAATAAAAATGGAAAGAAACTAAAGATTTTATTAATATTGCAAGTTGAAAATTGATTACAACATCATTGATAATACTTTCTGAGATGCTCTTCATGCCATGGGTTTTTGAATTCTTCACCTTCCATGCCAATTGGCCTTAAGCTTATTATTTTTCTGCAGCACTTTCTTCAGCCCATAATTTCCTTCCTTCAGGTTGGTCAGTTTCATCCTTTTATTATAAAAACAGGTTGTTCTTTGTCGATAAACCGCATTGCGCAGTGCATCATCTTCTCTTACTTCTTCCAGTATGTTTAGATCCAATCTTCTCATTAGGTCACTTACAGGAGAGTTAAAATTTAAAACTCTATGGGATGGTAAGCCTAGCTCGGAAGGAATGACAGTTTTAGTCCCAAATTCTAACATATATGGGGATTCTCAAGTTGCTATTCGCGGTGTTGTTCGGTATTCCCACAAGATAGAGTGTTGCTCGTTTATCCAATTTCTCTTGGCATCATCAATCATTTTCTTCAACCCATTAATCAATGTTCTGTTCATAACTTTAGTTTGTCCATTGCTCCGAGGATGTCCTGGAGTAGAATGAAATTTTTAAACATTGGATTGAGAACAGTAATTTACAAATTCATCATTGTTAAACTATGTTCCATGGTCTATAATGAAAGCATATGGCAACCCTTACCTACAAATGATGTTTGTCCATATGAATTGATAGACCTTTTCATAAGGCATATCTATTAGAGGCCCTGCCTCCACCAATTTTGTAAGATAATTTATGGTGACAACTAAGTATTTATATCTTCCTCGGGTGGTTGGCAGTGGCCTGACCAGGTCTACACCCCACATGGCAAATGGCCATGGTGAAGTGATTGGAGTGAGACCAACCTGTTGAGTTTTGCAAATTATGGAAAATTGTTGGTATTTATCACACTTCTTGGTAAAGGTTGCATAGTCTTCTCACATTGTTGGCTAGTAATACCCTTGGGTGATGATTCTTTGTAGAAGTGTTCTCCCTGCTATATGAGCTCCACATGATCCTTCATGCACATCCTAAATTAGATGGATGCACATAGCGCTACAAATGGACTGTCAGTCCTCTCCTATATAAAACACCCTTATCTAATCCATATTGAGCTGCTTTATATTTTAACTTCTTTATTTCCACCGTATCTGTTGGTAGAGTTCCTTCTTCAATGTATGCTCTGATGGGGTCCATCCAGGATGGGCCATATCTATGGCAATGAAATTGATCACCAAATATTCATCTATGCTCCTATTGGCCAAAATCTTAATAGGTATAGTTCGTCGGAGTTCAATTTTGGTAGTAGAGGCTAGCCGAGCAAGGGCATCATCTCGGGCATTTTCCAACCTTAGGATTCTGTCCAACTGAATGACTGTTAATTTTGCAATGACTTCCACCGCCTTAGATAAATGCCTGGTTTTTAATTATCCTTTGTCTCCATATAAACCAAGTGTTTGATTTACTACCAGTTGAGAGTCACTGTGTGTCACAACTTGCTCGACACTTAATGAGTGGGCTAAACTTAGGCCTAAAATAAGATCTTCATACTTCGTTTCATTGTTTGAAGCTTGGAATTAAAAACTTAATGCATACTCAATGTCAATACCATCAGGAGTGTTAAGTATTATACCCGTTTCACCGCCGGTTGAACAAGATGACCCATCAACATATAAGTTCCATATGCGGACGTTGTTGTCGAATGCTTGATCTATCAAACTCCTATAGTGGAATATTTTTCTCTTTGCTTGTTCCTACTTCCTAGTCATCTCTGGTGTTCGAGAAGAGGATTCTGGTAGGTCTGCAATCGTTTCTTCTGAAGAAAATTCTTTGGGAGCTTTCTTAGTAATATTACTTTCTCCTGATTCTTGTTTTGTATGCTCACTTTGTTGCTCGGGGGACCTCAGAGTAAGTGAATTCCGCAATGAAATCTGCTACTACTTGACCTTTCATAGAAGACCTTAACTCATATAGGATATCATACTCCCCAATTCCACAGCCCAATCCATTAATCTACCAATTTTTTCTAGTTTATGTAAAGTCTACCTTAGAGGCATATAAGTGTATAAAATGATTGCATGAGCTTGGAAATAGGGTTTCATGCGTCTAGATGCTTCAATCAATACCAATGCCAATTTTTCCAAGTGAGGGTATCTAATTTTTGTTCCTCGAAAAGCCTTACTAGTATAATAGGTGGGTTTTTGAACTCCATTCTCTTCTCTAATCAATGCGGAATGCACAGCTGACTCAAAGATAACTAAATACATGTACAATTTTTCACCTGTGTTTGGTCGGGAGAGCAATGTAGGTAACCCCAAATACTTTTTGAACTCCTCAAAAGCTTTTTCACATTCTTCATTCTATTTAAATCTTTTTATGAGCACCTTAAAGAATGGAAAGCATCTATTTGTAGCTCGGGACACGAATCTGTTCAAGGCTACTACTCGTTCGATTAGTTTTTGCACGTCATTCTTGTAAGTTGGAGATTGCATTTCAATTAGTGCCTTGATCTTGTATGGGTTTTCTTCGATTGACCTTTGTTTTACTATGTACCCGAGGAACATTCCCTCTTGCACTCCAAAAATTCATTTGGTCGGATTGAGCATCATTTGGTGCTTCTCAAGTTGATCAAAAGTCTGGCTGAGGTTGGCCATGTGATCAGATGCCTTTTTGCTCTTTGTAAGCATATCATCTATGTAGACTTCCATATTCTTACATATATGTTCCTCGAACACCTTATTGATCAGCCTTTAATATGTAGCACCTGCATTTTTCAAACCAAAAGGCATAACATTATAACAGTATGTTCCTCGGGGAGTGACGAAAAAAGTGCTTTCACTGTCCTCAGGTTTCATTTTTATCAGGTTATAACCATAGTAAGCATCCATAAAGCTGAGAAGCTCATGTTCTGATATTGCATCCACGAGTTGATCTATCTGAGGCAAAGGAAAATTATCCTTTGGACATGATTTATTTAAATCTATGAAGTCTACACACATTCTCCACTTGTTGTTTTTCTTTTTGATTGTAACTACATTGGCCAACTTATCTGGGTATTTCACTTCATTAATAAAAGCTTCTTTCTGAAGCTTTTCGATTTCTTCTTGTATGGCTTGTTTCTTCTCGGGGCTGAACACTATTTGCCTCTAAGTGACTAGTTTAAATTCTTTATTTACATTGAGATCATGACAAAGGAAATTAGGATATATCCCATGCATGTCTTCATGAATCTAGGCAAATACATGCTTTCTCTATTTAAGGAAGCTCACCAGTTCCTATTGAACAAGATCTAATGTTGTCCATATTTGAGTGATGCGCTTCGGTTTATTATCATCTAACACTATGCTTTCAGTTTCTTCGATAATCTGTCCCTTTACCAACTCTATTTCCTCTCTTGCATCTAAGGTTTCTACCTCAGATTCTTTATCAAGTTCAGGAGTATCTACTTGGTAGGTAGTGTTTTTCTTCTTTATTTCTTCCGCGTCTTCTTACTCGACAGAAGAGTAGTAATATTCCTGAGCTACTTTTTGATCACCCTTCATAATTACCACACCAAAATTAGTAAGGAATTTTAGACACTGATGAATAGTGGATGGATCTGCTTCAAACTTATTTAGCCCTAATCTTCCTATGATTATATTGTAAGATGAATGGACATTTTTATCCATTACAAAGAAACGGATCTTCTCTGTTCGGCTACCTGTCCAGATGCCTATCATCACCTCCATTTTAATGGTTTCCAAAAGGAAGAATTTCTCACCTGCAAAGCCTATTAGTGGTCGATAATAGGGTTCTAATTGGCTGAGTTTAAAATCCAAATTGTTGAAACAAGGATAGAACATGATATCCATCAAGATGCCATTATCTACTAATACTCTAGAGACAATGATTTCTTCCTTTCTGACTTTGATTACTAATGGGTCCTCGTGAGGATACAGTACTCCTGAAAGGTTATTTTTATAGAAACCAATTACTAGTTTGTCCTTGTTGGCCTTCCTTTGTCGATCTTCCTCTGCAAGGTTGATCCTCTGTATGTACGAGAAAGCTTGTGCCTCATGAAGGTAACCTTTTCACTTTTTTGTATGATCTCCTCCTTATACGTCTCTAACTGTAATCATTTGGTAATCAAAAGAACCAAAATTGATACAGAATACCTCACATTCTGGTTATCGAGGTTTTTTAGGGAGATCGGCATCATCATCCTGATCATCTTCATGAGTTCTTTATTTCTCCTCTCTGGGCTTGCAATGAGATTTTGATATATGCTAACCTCCTTCGTTGTTCTGCCAATCAACATACTGATTCAACTTTCCTCTTCGAACGAGAGTTTTAATCTCATTTTGAAGAGCTATGCAATGTTTCGTCATGTGACCGTGATCCCTATGAAATTCATAATACTTAGTTTTATCTCTCTTGATCGGGAAAATTCTCAACTTATCTGGCTAACACACATATTTATTATGCTTGATTTCTTTTAATACATGGTGAATTCCCATTGTTAACGGAGTATAGTCATTTCACTTCTTGAGTCGATCCAAAACTCCTTTATGTTTTGATTCCCTATGTTCTTAGGGGGTTTTGTGATATTTTTTTATCATTTTTTCCATCAACTCATGAGGGAAATTATTGAAGTCTTCTCATCATAATCAACTATTTATAGTTTCTCATTATTAAAACGAGTGATGTAATATCAGTTGCTCTCTCCTTATTTTTGTCTCACACTAAGTAAGTGCCACCCTTTTCATAGGCTTTGCTCCAAAGCAAAAGTTGTTAGTGAATAGATTGGCCAGTTGGCTGAAGCTAGAAATTTGTCCACGAGAAAGACCATAGTACCAGATTTAGGTGGATCAAGTAATGGTTCCCGAAAATGCCCTATACCTCATTTCATCGGGGATGGCATAAATATCCACAACTGCCTGGTATTTTTCTATATAAAGGACTGGATAAGTTTTTCCACCATATTAGGGCATTACTACTAGAGCCTTGAACTTTGCTAGAGTAGAGAAATCCATAATTGCTTGCACAAATGGAGACCCTTTTATAATGCTTCTTTGTAGTGGGTTTCTTGTCTTTAAAATTTCTCCCAATCTGCCTTTTAATCTCTGTATGGAGACTTTCCATGCATCATTGGCAGCACCAGATTTATGTGTCACAACTTTACTAGTTGCTGAGTTTTCTTCCTAGAGCCGTTGCTTGGTCCGAGTAACAATTCATCGGGCATTCGATCTGGATTGAGTTGTGCTTTCCCTTTGATCAGATGGTCGTCTGGTATTACTAGATCTTAACCTAGGAACATTTTTGTTCCCCCTAGGTCCCAAATGATCAATGGGAGATCCATAACTTAATCTTTCTAAGGCGCTTGGCATTTCTGGAGAATAAGTCTCCGTATGAAAAGATTCCGATGTCCTGAGTAATGAAGTTAACCTTACATGGTAGGAGACATATCTTCTGATATTGAGTGGCTACGTCAATCACCTCTTGGTGGGGGTAGTGGCATATTTCCTTGAGAAGATAGAGTAGGTGCTCCAGCTTGAAGGGTTTGGGGTTTAGGGGTTATAGTTTAGGGTTTAGGGGTTTAAGAGTTAGGGGTTTGGGTTTTGGGGGTTAGGGTTTAGGGTCTAGGGTCTAGGGTAGGGTCTAGGGTTTAGGGTCTAGGGTCTAGGGTTTAGAATTTAGGGTTTCGGGTTTCGAGTTTCGGGTTTCGGGTTTCGAGTTTTGAGTTTCGAGTTTCGAGTTTAGGGTTAGGGTTTAGGGTTTAGGGTTTAGGGTTTTGGGTTTTGGGGTTTAGGGTTTAGGGTTTAGGGTTTAGGGTTTTGGGGTTTAGGGTTTAGGGTTTAGGGTTTAGGATTTTTGGGTTTTAGGGTACAGGGTTTGGGGTTTAGGGTTTAGGGTGCGCATAGTCCCCTGGTCATAGTCGTCCATTATTTTTTGTGTGATTTCATTTTGGGGTGAGAAGTTTTGGGTATGATTCGTTCTCACTTTCCGCTTAGGAAGTATGACCGTTTCTCGTACGCTGTGATTTTTTTTATTACCATGGAGGTGTGATAATAGTCTTATATATGGTAACCCGGGATAAAAGGAGTAATTCCTGGAAGATGATAGCATTGTGAATTATTTTGTATATCCTTAAGTGATTGGATTGTAGATATTTAAATTGTACGCTAAGTGTGTTATTTGTACTTGATTGCTAGGGTGAATGCTTGTGCTTTATAACTAGTGTAATGTTATAGACCCTAAATGTTTCGTAGCATTATCATAGTTATGTAATTAGAGATTATTGCTCCTCATATGTATTCGTAGTTATGTGTGGGGTACCGGGGGCGTAATGGAACTCACGACCAATATTGTCAAGGAGTAGTGTAACGGGGGGTTCCTTTTTTGGATTTCGCTTTGCGAGAAGTCCCACGCATGAAACGCAGTACAATATTAGGAGTGGGGAGAAGTTTAGTCCTTAGTGCTCAGATTTATAAGTTAGTGGAATAATGAATTATGGGAAACTAATGGGAAAATTTGTGTGTAAGAAGTTGTCATTACATATATATCGCGCACTGAGGGTGATATTAATCTCGACAATCAACAGTGTCAAGGAGTAGTGTATCGGGGGGTTCCTTGTTTAGATTTCTCTTTGCGAGACACCCCACTCACGAAACGACGTGCACTGTTGAGACTTGGGAATAGTTAATTGTATATTTTAGCTTAATTTTAATAGTTTGGGGTTACGTGCGTCATGAATTGAGGGCATAATGTATATCGATAATCAAAACTATCAAGGAGTAGTTTAACAGGGAGGTTCCTTGTTTGGATTTCGCTTTGCGAGACGTCCCATGCAGGAATTGCAGTGCAGTGTTGAGAATTGAGAGAAGTTTATCCCTTAGCATTTATATGCTATTAACACTTAAGTTAATAATTAAGAATCCTCTAGATTCTATTAGGAGATTATGTATATGTATATTAATGTGTTAATTAAGATTGAAGAACTTTTGGGGTTATGGTAGTTTGGAAGTTGATGGTTATGTAATAGTTGGATAATTACATGAGTATAAGTTGGGGGTAGTTTAGACTAATTTCCCTAGATATTGTTGGGCAATTATTCAAGGATCATGAGCATATGTTTAGGTGCGCGCTCTGTTGAGAGGTGAGTTGGAGTTCCATGGGAGTGCGACTCCACCTTAATTATGTTATAATGCATTTATGATTATTATGTATTTTAATGAACTTTCTAAAAATGTTTTCACACCTCGGGCTCTGACCCGTTTATATTTCTCTGTTTCTATATATATTGTATTATACTTTAGGTGTCCAACCGCAAGGATACCTAGGAAGCTTTTCTATCCAGTATTCGTGGAGCTGTAGCGAATGCGGACTGCTGCGGGATTTTGATATAGCCGATTCCTATCTTTTGTATATCTAGATTAGGATTCAGCTCGTATATCGGGTTTACACCCATGAGTTGAGGTTGTAGCACTTTTATATTTATATTCATGGGATTATTGTATTGTATGTGACTCGACAGCTTATTCGGGTATTTTCATCTTGTGAATTCATGTTGTAAATTAGAATTACTTCCTCTTATTATTATCATTGTGAGAATGTGACATTTTGTTTAGTTGTTGTTGGTGGTGGTGAGTTATTGCATAGTATGTTTTAAAAAAATTTGGCACCCTCTTTTTGTAGTAATGGGTAGTTAGCCGTGTTTAGTTTTGGTATCGTCAGTTGATGCTGATAATAATCCACTTGTTATTGCTGATTGTTTTTGTGTAGGGATGGCCACCCGTTATTATTTTAAGCGGGGTGTTATAGTAACATCCTCTCATTTTTACCATATTATACGTCTCTTACGATCTATATCCGTTGTGGAAATCAATTGATTGCAATGAGTCCAAAATTAACATTCATACAGTTCCACTAGTCATCAATCACACTGTGCTTATTCATTGTGCTATATGTGATACAACTTTCTCAAAACGAAACTATTTCCACTACTTCCTTATAACCCATATTGAAGGTGGGTTTCGAGTATTTCATCCTAGTTCACAATAGTACTGGGTAGGACCACATACCGGCGCGATCACTATCTAATAGTGTAAATCACCCAAGGATATAACAATTTATTTCCTTCTTGACAACTCGTTCCACACATTCGAAGGACTCGTTACTTATCTTTATGATTGCAACCATCAAAGAAATTTACCAACTTTACTCTTTCGCTACTGGAATCGTCGGCTCGACACCAAGTTTTTGGTTGATACCCTTACTCCAACCAATTTTTATCTAAAAATGGTGCACGTGGGGGCTACTAATTATGTCCCGCTAAACACTTCCACTTATAACTCCTCCCATTAAGTGGTACTTAATTACCCTCTTCTTCCCTCGGCGTATACCAAAAGTTTCGACCCGTGCACTTTTCACCACGCTGTGCACATCTGAACTTAACATCCTCAATCTATTTACGCGTAAGCCACCCTCAACATTCGATTGGGTGGAACTCCATTTCAAATTGTCCATAATAGTGAAATATTTGTTTTCTTAAGGGATACCCCTTTTTAAATGGCGTCCCACTGCCTTTCCGCCAAGTTCGGACGTGCTACTCTAATTACACGTGAGTATGTTGATTATCACTTTCTCCTGCTACGCTTAATCCATCCTACCACTACTATTTTGTAATATTAGTCTCATAAGTATAAATCTTACCCATCTCTATGTCACTTATTCCAGTGATTTTTACATTAGTAAACCAGGCTGTCTACACCCTTTATGACCCATGCATACGGGTTTAAACATCATATACGCTTCATACGTACTCCAAACTCTTTATTGCCCCTGCATTCGCAATGTGGCTATATCACTTGGGCGTCTCAATCACCCCCGAATTTTAAATTCTAAATCCTCCTAAACATCATTCCATCCTTCAACCCGCCAGAATAAAATAAAATTATCAGTACTTCCTCATCACACAACTGGATCTACTGGCCTTATATTGTAATTTACCCCTTTAACTTCCAGTTATAACTACATACTTCCATTGCGATCGAGGTACCCAAATCATGGATGAATGGATAAACATCTCCTTACTACCAACCTTAAGCTAAGTTTCATGCGTGGGATGTCTCGCAAAGCGAAATCCAAATAAGGACCCCCGGATACACTATTTCCTAGCATTGTCAGTCATCGAAATCCGTTAGGCATTCAATCCATAATATGTACCCCTATATTCCTGTCTCTTGACAACAAAGTTACATCTCCTTTCATAAAGATCTTAAAGAAGGAACTTCTTCTGAAAAAACACTGTCTCTTAACGTTGATGGTAATCACATTCTATAAACATCATGCAAATATAATCGGGGCTCTCAAAATCCCGTCCCCAGACATAAAACTATGAGAATTAACTTCCACGTCTCTAAAGGGTGATATAACAATGCACTTTTCTTATTATCACATCATGAGCGTTAATTATAATAACCAGCTAAATCTTTCCGCTGAACAGTAAACCAAATACACTCCAATTTATATCAATAAAGACCCTACACATACCGGTTTAAGCATATTGTATAAATAATAATTAGGATAATATCATACTCATATAACACAACACTAAAACGATAATTTCAATAAGGTATGTACCACTAGCGACACATCCATTCATCCTCCGTGGATCACACTAAATGTAACCCATCTATACCAGGAAAATATTCACATAAATAATAACATTGTCGATATACGCAGTAAACTCGACTCTCATGTGAATATAGCAATAAAAAATGAAGTAACTCATTCCTAACACATACAACACGCAACATCATCTAAGGATATAACTCATACTTCTATCTTGCCAATTTCCCTGGCTGCTCAAATGGATCCTGGACTTAACACACCTATCCGTACCAAACCAAAAATTTTAATAACTATTTCCCTTGCTAGGCACCATACCCTTATCCCTATACTTGCCTCGAGATAAATTTTTAATGCACGGGTTTCACTCCCCACAAAATACCTCTGCATATATTCCACTTATCTCTGGTCACACTGACCATGTTAGGGCTGTCCACTCGGTCGTTGGTTGTCTCGACTCTAACGGCTACCTCCGTTGTTCCCTTATCTTTGATGGACCTAAGGAACACGTTACTGGCTTCAACAACTCGTACTGAAATTACCATTTGTCGATAAATAATTCAGCTCTCCAAATCATTTAAATGGGTCCCCTGATTGGTCTCCCCCTTGTGGTGCTTAACCAACACCGTTTCCCCCAGTCTTACCCTATCTAAATTCTTCGATTCTGGTAGCTCCCCAAACAAGGAAGCATTTACCTCCATATTAACAAAACGAGACATTATTACCATTTGCATCAACCGTCCCAGCATAATTCCCTAGAAATGCTATAATTCTTCTTGTAAGTTAATTTTCCCTTTAATGTCCTCTTCTCCATTGCACCCACTTCATCGGGTGTAAGATTCGGTAATTAATTAAATTTCTTTTCACAAAGTGACCTATGTCCGACCCTCTTGTGTGAGTTAAGAACAACATCCCATATTAACCTGAACATCTGATGAAGGAACTTATGGTCAAAAAATACATATGTGCCTTCTCTTGACAAAACATTCCACTTCTAAGTGTGGTGGTTGCCTCTCACCATTGTAACTCTGCTCTTACGAGCCACGAAAAAAAATTTACCCCAAATTTTCACTCCCGATTAGCCATACTCCAACATATGCCCAAGCCTTTGGATATTTTACTTTTGTTGGCTAATACGCGCCACTCCTGGTTATCTTCAATGTTTCGTCTGACTCTCTCCCATTCCAGCCTTGCTGGGTGAGTCTAATTTGACCCCACTTGCTACTATAGTGGTACCTGGAAGTCATATGTCGTGCCTTAGCCGTCTTTACTGTCTTAGCCTTCCGTGCCATCATAGGGGTGACCTCAACTACGGTCGTCATTCTTTAATATACCTTATAATCTCAACTGAGCTTTGCCTCCTGCTGTTCGCCCAACTCGCACGACATACTGCAGTGTTCGGCACACAAACACACCCGAATGCAAATAGGATTCACTATCTTATACATTATATCATGAGAACAAAATCTCACTATTGAAATAAAAAATCTTAAACATAGGGCTCTATATAAAAAAAAGTTACGCTGCAAGCATAATAAGCCGTACAGATCCTAAAGGACACTAGAACCTAATGCTCTGATACCACCTATGACACCCCGACTAATTAAATACCGGGTAGCTACTCCTTTATGAAATTAACATGCAACCAATTAAATCAATCTAACTACATATCATCCACATCGTAATCTAACAGAATAATCATGGAAAAATTAAAATGAGTCCAGAGTAACACTCCCCAAAATAAGCCAAATACTGAATAAATCCCAATACAAAAGTCTGAGTATATAAATAAATCTAAATCTGAAAATGAAACTGAAAATATGAGAATGTTATCTCTAAATGGAAATGGGCGACATGCCCTAACAGATGAGTAACCCTAAATAGAATCAAGTGCAGAATGTGAAGGCGTCTAATATCGAGATCCTACAACTTCCACGGCAACTACCGCACATCATTAGAATTGAGTTCATATGCTTGTCATCCCTGTGGCTGGGCACCTAAAATGTTATAGGATTTATCACAATTATTCATATACGTTCTACATGATAAATTAGATTTGAAAGAAAACGGGTCAGGGCCCGAGGTGAAAATATTTTAAAACTGCAAGTGTTTAAATTACAATATTAAATAACACATATGTTAAACATGTTAGTCGCGTACACTCACATGAGTTTCTCACCTCTCAACCAATGTGCACGCTTAATGGGTACCCTTCACTCATCCTAGTTAACTATCTAACTAGTCTGTACTAGCCCCTGCTATCACATTCTAATATGAGGTGACTACTCATATTACACAACCAAGTTCTATTTATAACTCACATACACATTCATTAAATTTCTTATCACAAGTTTTATTTAATTTTCCATATTCCTAGCCCATTCAAATATCTTAGTTATTCACGTCTACTAAGCAATAGTGAATCAGTCACAAGTATATATATAAATCACTCTCAGTACATATATACATGTAAGGAACCCCTAGGCTAAGCTGCGATGCATGTATACTCTTCTATCAAATCCATGTACATCATATAGGTAAGGATCACGTGTTCCGAATCACTCAGGAATCGTCTCAATACAAATCACATATATTGGAGGCGAAGATAGTTCACATAACCACGAGTCACGCACATACCTACGCTCCCATGGTCAACTGACTTATTAACTCACAAATAAGTCATTCACAATCCTATGTCCTTAAGTTACCAATCTAAATCCCCCCCGAAGGCACAGAAAGATAAGATAGCCCTTTTTCGAAAACCAACCTCCCATGATAGCAAGTATGGTAGATATGTCACATGTGACACGCCGCCTAATTAACCTCGGGTGATCAGTCCTAAATTAAGTTAGAATAGGTTTCTCAGTTGGATCATGCTACAGTAAGTTAACCACTTGCCTTAAGGTTCGTAGAGTCTGAATTTGGAACCGTGAGTGCTCAAGGTTGAAGATGATTCCTTTATGCTATCCTGTGATCCCCAAATTTGGCTTTGGCTGCTGTTAGGGTTTCCTAACCCTCTAAGTCCTTTATCTAATTAATTTAGCCGTTCCCTTATTTCTTTTTATTTGATTAATTAACCTTAATCCCCTTTTTTTCCTAATGGGCCAAGCCCAAGTGACCCAAATGCCCTCGTGTGGGCCCGGCTATGCCTAAAAACGTCCTGTGACCCGTTTACTACCCCCGGGTACACTTTTCTGACTATCTCGTCCCATCTGGACTCAACCGTACACTCATAATTGGAATCCGAATTAATTTCTAAAAAGTCCTTATTTCACACCCAAATTAGTCTATACCGACTCCCGACTGAAATAAGTACATACCCCATCATTAATATCCAAAATGATGTAAATACAATATTACTATTCACTTAGTAAATAAGTTTTTCCTTAAATATTAACCATTCACTTCCCGATTAATATTTAAATAAAATTACCATAATTAATTCAATTAAAATTACGACACATAAGTAATTTTGAATTTTCGAATTAATTAAATATTTAATGCATGAAAATACGAGGTGTTACATCATACACATAAGAAATCCACACACTAGGCATTCACAGAACCTAAGTAATCATATTTCAATATAAGTATTCACATATTCATCTAGTAAGTCTCGTATATAGCAAGTTTATCCCGAACATCATACGTAATAAATATTTAGCTTGATAACTCTCGTCGTATCAATTTGAGTACTTAAACCTATCCCACATGGTTACTAGGTCTCTTATTAATTTCTAATGTTATATCCATAACTTAAAGTCCCTCCATTACTGTTCTTATCCTAACATCATCATTCATTCCCATTATAGATTCGATTCAAACGATTTCTATCTGTACCTCACTCGGTAACCCTCATAAGCAATATCATTCAATTTCATAAGATAAACCATTTTTTCGGACATCAACTAAGACCCTAATGACCTTAACTAAGTCCCTCAATATCAAATTAAACACCCCAAGAGTCATCATTGGTCTTGTAATTTTCATTAAACCTTAAGGGAAAATAATTGCCAAAAATCAAGAGGGGTCGATCGATCGACAAAAAGGATCGATAGATCGATCATCGATCGATCGACATTATTGGATCGATCGATCGATCAAAAAGGTATCCGCCTAAAATTTCTTAACAGTTACGAGATTCTCCATTTTTACACCTCCAAATCATATTACAACATCCCACATTCCACAAATGAGTATAATAATCATGAACCAACATTACTACCCAGTCTTAACGTTCAAGATTTATCAAAACATCACTGATTATCAATTTCTTGGATCAAAAGTCATTAAAATACTATAACCCAAGTTCTTCCTCATCTCTTCAACATCATTAAAAACCTCAATTTAATTTCATAATTTCCTAACTCTTAGTTTATAATTCATTCCCTTAATGATTATAGAAGGTTCACTACATGAAAGCCTACTCAAGTTCATGATTTAGTTTCCCATTTCATTTTATCACAATTACTCATAATTTGTCTCCAAATCTAATTTATCATGTAGAACGTATGCCATAAAACTTTGCAAGATAAATCACTTTCCTGGAAAATACAGATTTTGATCCGTTGATGACGTTATTGATTGGTTTCCCCCCTCTCTTTCAGGTCACAAATCTGGCGATGGTTGTGGTGTGTGGTGGTTATGGTCATGGAAACCCTTGGACTTGTCCTCTCATCCTCTCTAACTTCCATTATGATTTTTGGTTATCAAAACCCTAAGGGACTCAAGTGTTGGCTGATAAATATCTCATAATTTTCATTGGTCACTATTCACCAAAAATAGGAATGACTAAAATACCTTCTCGGGTTGCTGGTTAGGCCTAAAAATACCCCGGGACCCAAACTAAACCCCTAGCTAGTATTTTCTGACTATTTCGACCCTTTCGGACATGTTGGCGTACCCAAAATGATCATACGGATGATATAAAAATAAAATACTTTTAAATCCATTAAATTAGGTCCTGACACGACTCACACGCGCATCCTAACTTAATTATCGAAATTGTCGTATTTTCAACTCACGACAATTTTAATAATTTCAATAATTACATATTACCATAATCACTCAGTAATATTCAACATTATCATCATATTTAAATACTAACTCTTGTCTCGCTAGTTATTTAAATTCGAATTAATTTCTAATTAATTATGCCAAGTTAATTTAATTAATCCCACAATTAAAAATAATTTCATTTAATTAATCTCATAATTAAAAGCCATAAAATTAAGGGGTATTACAATAGATTACCACAACTATTTAATCTTTTGAATTGAATCACCCTGGGATCACATAGGACTTTATACGGTTGTAATGTAGGTTAGGCTCGGGTTATGAAATGAAGGAAATATGTATAGATTCAAAGTGTTCGCAAATGAAAACTCGGGATAATGCAAAATGTGGGAAAATGCAAAATTGGAATATGATTCCATAACAACATTAGATATGAATTTGTAGAGAGTAAAAAAAACTTATTGAAAACTATACACAACAAATACAAATTTCTATTTCTTTTCTTTTCTTATTTTCTCCCGTTTTCTTTTCTTTTTCTTCTTCTCGTTTTCACTTATTTCTTTTCTTTACTTTTCTCACTCTCACATTCTTAATTGAAACCACATAACAAGAACATTATTCAATCCCAAGTATCATTCCAAAAAAAGGTACGAAAGGCGATATTTATGGCTTATAATTCCAATGTGGAGATGGTTATGAGATTTGGGGTTATGAAACGAAATGCTTTATTAAGGCTCAAAGGGGTTGACGAGGGAAAACATTTAAGGTGAGGTCAAGGTCAATATGGGTGATGTAACAAAGATGGACTATGATCATTTCCTAAAGTTTACGCAATTCTCGAGTCAAAACAAACTTTGAAAATCATGCTCAAGTAACACATTTCATATATGAACTCAATTAATGAATGATCAATGAAAGAATAGTGAGATTACTAATGACTATAACATTTTCAAAGAGGAAATAGAAGTGTATGACACTCACAAATGAAGAAAAGTCCAAATCTCACTAGGTGTAAGTTAATACAATACAATAAAAGATTACCGAGTTATAAAAACCTTAAACCAAATCAATAAAGCAAGAAAAGTGCAGGTGCTCATGGGATTAAATTTTAATTCATGAAGTTATTCATTATATCAATGATTGAGGACCAAAGTCTAATATAACTTCTAAAATCGAGAACATTCATCATTGAATTATCAATTGGATCGGACATTTATTAAAATTTATCATCGAAAACAAAGGCAAAATGACCAACAAAGGAGAAAAAAGAAAAAATATCTTTTTGAAAATTTTAGTTTTTTACAAGAAAAGCATGCTTGGAAAGAAAATATATTAAAATAAAAGAAACTACCAATGAATGGATAACATAATCCACACCCGTAACTTAAAACCTGACATTGTCTTTGATGTGAATTAAGAGCTAAGCTAAAGAGAGGAAAAGAGCGATATTACTCACGATGGAGCGATCTACGGAAAGTACAAGTCCAATGATTCTACAAAACATGTTAGTACCATTCATAACAAAAACCCAATAACAAAAACATAACTAATTACACTAGACAATAAGTAAGAATAAAGAAAAAGTAAGGAAAATAAAACAAAACTAACTATTTACAACCTACAATTTTAACTTCTAACTAACTGTACAATAGAAGTTGAAATTTTTTAGGGTCCACCCAAAATACGATTCGACTTTGGAAGATGAACGAGGAACCCTCCCTTTTATGCATACCTTTAGCAAAGTAGGAATTCCACTCAAACAACGAAAGACATGTGTAAGGCGGAAGCAATGAACCATTACCAATTAAAAATTTAGGATGGATGATGGGGGATTTAGATAAAATGGGTGACAAAAACACGTGGGATAAAAAAAACATAATTTCCTCCCAAATATTTTTTAAATTGGAATGGGAGGCGGCGAACAAGGAGGCAAAGATGCCTTCATGGAAAACAGCTCGAGCAAGTAATCCTCATCGGTGAAAGGGTTAAATGTGTAAAAATTTGAAACCGATTCATCGGGTACTTATATCAGTTCGACAATATAGAATAAAAATAGGGATGAAAGAAATTCAAACTCGAGAGATGAGTCATCATCACTTGAAGATTGAGTTTAAAAGGAAATAAGATCATTTTCAATGAAACATTCTTCTTTGCGGACCAAAGAAGAAATCATTTCATTGCCAATGGATACTACGTCCATTTCTTTATCATTTTCATTCTATATTATACCATGGACCAAGTCAATAATGGTTTATTCCAAAGTAGGCATAAAATCCTCATTTAGTTGAAAACATTCTCGAAAGAAAAATTATCGTCGGATTCAAATAATAAATGCAACTCATGCTCCCCCAACAACGATTTTCATCCCGATAACAGTTTTCAAGTTTCTCATTTTCAAGAATATGCAAACCCTCACCGAAAGTCATAGGCGGAGGCACAAATTTTTACAAATGAGTACTTTGAAAACTATCCTCGGAACTACAACCAAAATCATTATTATAAGAATTTTGAAATCTATTGCAATTCGTTTCAAAATTCTTATCATAAGGATTTTGAGGCACAAAATCAAAATAATCATTCTCGAAATTCTCGTAATCCATAACTTGACTTTGGTAATACTCACCCAAAGATATTTTAGATGTATCAATTTTTTGGGATTGCAAATATTGACCAAAAATCATAGGCGCCATTTTGACAGCATGGGGAAACCACAGTGCAAGTGTATAAAGATATATCCCGATTGTTATGCTCGACTCCCACCGTTATGCAAAAACCTAGACTATTGACTACACTCTTTTAATGGAGTACAACGTCCAGTCCGGGTATCAAAAATCCACAGAGAGTAGTTGCTAGAATTTTAATTGTTTAATACTTCTCAATAAAAGTGTAAAATATATCGAACAACAAAAAGAAAATATAACTAGGCATAGGTATTCAAACTAAGATTAACAAAGGGAATAAAACTATAGGTTGCGACTAATATCCCCTCACCGCGGATTAACACGCATAAATGGTTACATGGGACTACAAATTTAGCAAGATTGAATCTCATTTCAACAAGTAATTAAATCTAGAGTTGTCACTCCCTAAATTTGTATAAAATCCTAATAGGACTTTGGCGTTAACAAATACCCCAAAAATTACACACGCAAGATCGTAAATATGGAGCATACATGATATACACCATTAAATATCCTAGGCATAAAATAAAAAACAACCCAATCGCGGGACGAGATGACCTGGGCATATACTCTCCCTGCTCCTCAAGCCAGGGGATTCACCCACATCGCGCAACCTCCCCGGATCGCACTTGAGAAATATATATAATCTGGCTGTCCCAACCCTACGCCAAAGGAAAGACCGTGGAACCAACCTCTAAAATACACTTATACCAATCACACACACACACACACACATATATATATATATATATATATATATATATCCGTAATATATTATATATACTGTAATCATATCGTATATATATCTTTATCACTCCTCAATTGTACATATGGCTATAATTGCCAATCTCATAATAATATTTAAGTATTCTCATACTTAAAATACTAATCCCAATCATAACCATTTAATAAGTATACCCTCAACTTATCTTTGACCTATATCCCAAATTCCATACTAGTCGCCTCATAGGATTTACTCAAATATAGTCGGCATATAATTTCATTATCTACGTGCACAATTATCTATATATAATCGCCCGCTGAAATACTCCCTTGAGTGTTATTCATCCCAAACACCCCCAATTAAATAAGTCATGGATCCTATTTTCCATGAACTCAAAGTTTCCTCTTATACTCAAAATAATTCAGAGATCCCCACTCTATTTTTGGAACCCTCAATATCTAATTCCTCGATCTATTTTATTTTCCTTAAAAATATACATTTAGTGCCACACGATTATAACACCCTCCTTGCTCCCATAGATTCCCTCAAATGGCTAGATGTTTATTTCCTAAATGAATATTTATTTCCTCAAATAAATAAACTAGAAACAATTAAATTGGAATTTATCCCCTTTAAACAACCTTAACCGAAATTGCCAAAAATACAGAAGGGTCGATCGATCGACCCTTGGCCATCGATCGATCGATCGATTCGGACAGCTTCTTCTCCGAGAAGCTATTTCGACCATTGAAGCTTCCCCCAAGCTTTTAACTCATATTCTAACATCATCCAACCTCAATCAACGACATATACATACTTAAAAAGGGTTCTAAATGTCCTAGAACCCGTAACCAACAATCGATTTCAATAAACTCCTAAGTTTCCCCAAATTGGATATTATCTGGGGTTATCCATTAAACTTCCGTAAACCCATTTTGATTCACGAAAACCCAACCCAAAATTATCTAATTTGTTATTACCAAATTATAATATGATATTTATGCTCAAAAAGAAATAAAGCAAGTAAACACTTGTCTCGTGGATAAAATCTGATGACCTCGAGTCGAATCCCCTCGGACTTTGGTCGGAATCTCCTTTTCCTCTCCCTCTCTTCCTTCCTTTCTTCTCCTCTTTCTTTTCTCTATTTTTTTTTTCTTCTTTCTCCTTTTATCTTACCTTTTATAGGTAGAAATAAGGGTTTATCCCTTAAGAACCCAAAAATGACTCGTTTACTCAATTGTGAGTCCCTGTTAGTCCAAAAATCCCCGGAACCTAAACACTACTCCCGAATACTCTATTCTGACTATCTCGACCAATTCGAAACTAACCGCGCACTCAAAATCTCCATCCAAGTCACTTAACTACAATTCACTAATTAAACCCAACACATCTTAATACGGGTTTTCCAATTAAAATATTATCCTTTGTCGCTTTACCCGACTGCGACATGTACTTAAAATAATCCAAATTATTTACTTAGTCTCAAAAGTAACTGTAACATGCATCGGTAATAATCAAATGTTCATAAATCCTAAAATTACTATTCAAAGAATTTCCCTTAATCTCCAAATTACGCCCACTTATATAATTTAATTATCCCTAAAAGTACGGGGTGTTACATACTCCCCCCTTACAACGAAATTTTATCTTAGAAATTCGGATATAACCTGCACAACCAACCTAGGATCGCTAATTACACTACGTCCTGGTACACCAAAGTCGAAAGGTACTAACACAATGGTCCCCTACCATATTCTACTTATCTCAAGGCGTATGCTCTAACGCACTAGCTTAACCACAAGCTTTTTGAAATATCCACATGCTACAACGCTACCTCGGTCGTAAGGTTAACTCTAACATTGACGAGTCACCCTAGTGATTCTATATTCGTCGCTATAACATCTCAAAAATCCGATACTCTCGCTAACACTCTAAGCGTCCGTTCATCCATAACAGGACATCGAATTTCCATCGAAAAGGAAATTACATTAATGCTTGAGTATTCCCATCAGTCTTCTCGCTTATCTTAGGTGTGCAACCTCTTGTTGCACCTATTCAATTGGATTATCGTGTGGCTTTTATGACGTTCCATCCAACAAACTTTAAATCCATTTATGACTGCCCCACGAAAAAATCATTCATTTTATATACTATGCCTCCCTTTTATTTTTGGCGGTATATAAAATCAACTTATCAAGGTGCTCATACACCTTTTAACCCGTGCCTATCTGCACAACCATCGTAAACGTATGACACGTAACACTCTCTCTAAATAATGGGCCTCATTTCCTCAGCTTGCTTTTAACGCATGGGTTTTCCTAACCCAAAAAATTTAAAACTCAATTCTTCCTATACATGGAAATCTAATCCTTTTTAAGGTTAACCCACTAATCTTCTCGTGGTTAACTCACCACAATCTCCTTATATCGGCGCACAAGTCCTACTGGTCTTACTTCCTAATAACCCTATGCTCGATGTGTTTTCCTACCCAAGTGAAATGAGTACTATCCTAATTATATCCTTAGTGCCCAAGGCCTCTCTCAACTTCCGACATTTGGTCGGTTTCATGCGTGGGACATCTCGTAAAGCGAAATCCAAATAAGGAACCCTCCCGTTACACTACTTCCTCACATCATCGGTCATTGAGATATAACAGCCTAAGGCACACCAGCGGGACATCTTAAATCCTACCTCGCTAACCTACTAACGTACTTCTACCACTATGTCCTTCCATCTTAGAGAGATGGAAAGTCTAACTAATCGGTGCGTCTACTCTCTACAAAAGCATTACGAACATCATACCCAAAACATATTACTTTCGAAATTTGCCTTTTTCTCAGGGCCTAGCTACGAAACTTAAATCAATTTTCCTTTACGTTACCTCACCCATATACCTGCGGTGGGAAAGCCATTTCAGTGCTTCTTCTTAGCACTTCTATCTCCCTAAGTATGCAATTGTCACATGACTCTTAATCCATAGTGTTTTATTTACACTAGGTAAATTATCATCAATACCAACATCCTTGCATCCCCTAACATCTCTCCACTCCCGATGTCGTTAAGGTTCATGCATGAAGCGTCTCGCATGCAAAATCTAAACAAGGAACCCCCCCAATACACTACTACTTAACTTTATCGGTCGTGGCGGTCTGTTAGCTTTAAATATGCAATCAGGATAATCCAATCCCATCTACCAATAAAAAGTAGTCTGAACTCCTACTTCTTTCCAGGAGCCACACCGCCAAGCGCTCGTACTAACACCAAGTCCTTGCACAAACCATAACAAGCTTAAACTCATAGCTTAACAATAAATCCTGCATACCTTAAATCACATCTATAAGGTCGCCACGCACTCAAATCATGATAATGAAACATCTACTCATCGAAGTTCCATTTAAACGTAAAATAAAGGCGAGTTCAATCTGTATCCAGATGAGATATCGCAACAATAACCTGTTCCACCCTGGAACCGCGGGCACGATAGTCTCGCAATCATTAGCCTGTTATCGCTCCGATACTACGATAATATTACTCTTATAATAGTATAATACTCGTATAACACATACAAAATGAGTAGTACAAACCAAATATAAATTCAAAATATAACCCCGCTACCGCGGAAAACATATGGACATATACTATATAGTGTTACTGATACAGCCACAAAACTCGAATTACACACATGAATCTAGGGTTAGCAAAATACCGCGACTCTATCTAACCACACAAACCTCCTTCCTCCAAGGCAAAACTCATAACAACATTCTTGTCAATTACCCTGGATACTCCAAATGGTTTCCAGACATGGTACACTTATCCTAACAGAACTCCAAAACTACTTTAATCAGTGCCCCATCTAGGCGCCCTACTCTTATCATTTAACTCCTACTGGGCAAGGACCAACCATGTGGTTCTACACTCCACATTCCTGTCCACCCTGACCATGTTAAGGTTATCAGTATCTCGAACTGTATAGCCTCGATCCTGACAATCACCTTCATAGTCCCCTTAAATCCTCCGACTAAAAAGGGAACTTGCTACCGGCCTCAATTTCATTATTTCAATACATTCCCCCGATGAACCAATAGTGCCAACCAAAACTCCAAGAATATATATAGAGAGGGGTACTTGGATAAACAAACTAAGGGTGTAAAATGGTGTTTTGAAAGATTTTACTCCATAAAAATCAAACACTCAAAACTTGAACTTTTGGAAGGGAAAATTTCTCTCTTAAGATCTTAGAAAACACTCAAAAGTTATGCAGAAAATGATACCCACGAATTGGTTAAAAATAAGTGGAAAAAGTGGGTTAGTGGGAAGTTACCAAAAAATTGCCAAAAAATAATTTTCCCGCGCAAGGTTGTTCGAACGACTTGGTTCGAACGAGATTATAATGGTAAAATAGTTGAAAATCTTATTGGTAAAACTCGTTCGACTGAAGTCGTTAGAACGAAACTTCTAACGATAAAATAGGGATCATTTGGCAATCTCGTTGGCAAACTCGTTCGAACGAGAAAACAAACATTCCAGAAAACTTATCTTTTCATTTTTAAATCCAAAAACTATTTCTAACATGATTTTTCTAAAATTAAAAATACTTAAAAATATTTTAATAAGTACACCCAATATATTTTCCAAGTTCCTAAAAATATATATAAAGCATTCATAGCTTAAGGAGCCTTGGAAAATGTTGAACCGTTGAGGACACAAAACTTGGCACTTTGAAACCCGACAAGATGTCTTTCATTTGAAATAGGATGATACGTCTTCAACTTTACTTATCATGGGCTTGGAGGATATAAAAGAACACTATCCTATAACTCAAATGTTTTTGTCCGTAAATGAGCCAAAACTGCAAAGGACTCAATTGGAAACTTGTGTCCTTACAAAAGGATATGACTCTTACAGAAGATTGAGGATTCAGCAAGAATTAGAAGAAAGGGAGAACGATCGCACAAAGCTC
This sequence comes from Sambucus nigra, assembly GCA_949130495.1. Classification (NCBI taxonomy): domain Eukaryota; kingdom Viridiplantae; phylum Streptophyta; class Magnoliopsida; order Dipsacales; family Adoxaceae; genus Sambucus; species Sambucus nigra. The sequence continues at coordinate 4,475,706 of OX422207.1, read as the reverse complement.
AAGGGTAGCAGCAACACTTAAAAGGTTTGGAGTAAAGAGATGATCGGGAAATTTACCGCCTTTTATATATTTTTAAAAAAAGCGGCGAACGTAATGATAAAATCGAAACGACGATTGAAATTATGGCAACGATACGAAAAATACACATTTACCCTGAGGCGGTTCATTGTAATTTAGGATATTTACTAAAATACCATTGGCAACATATTACACCAACAATGCTAGTAAAATTTTACAAGTATGGCAAAATCAACAACCGACCAAGTATCATGGATGTAGTCCAAGATACGACTAGGACTAAATGCTCCATATTTTCAAGCAAGCATCAAGCATAGAACATTAGGGGATTCTATTGATACAATAAATTACCCACATACGTGGACTAATTAGAGATGAACATGTGTCATCCTACATGGAAAGAATCCTAGTGGGCAAGTGATAGCTTGGCCAACTAACATACAGAATGCCGACCAACACCAGGAAGCCCGACCAATACAAGGAAGATGGACCAATAATAGGGAGGCCGACCAACACGATCAGTAGAGCGCTAAAAACCAAATATATTGTGGACATTATGTACTGATGTAAATGCCTAATTTATAAAGGCATTCCATCTTTTAATATTTCATCTCTTTATTTCCCTATTTAGCTATAAATACATTGTAACCCCTATATTAAGAGCATGGTTCACAAGATCCTAAACACTCTCAACAAGAGACAAGACATAATATAAGGCAATAAGAAGCACAATGGATATAGGCTTTTCTAAATAGCCGAACCACTTTAAAAACCTTCGCCTGTCTCTTTTACTTACTTATTTTTATCTGTAATTGAAGAATTAGATCTATTCTAGTTTTTTACAACAGGGGAAATACTCAATCGTTACCTAGGATTGGATTGAGTATACTTTCCTGAACTCACCCATCGTCCTCTTATTAATAGCATACACCATTTTTTGTGGAAGAAAGGACCACTCATGAGAATATAGAAAAGAAAATGAAAATACTTAGGAGAATCACAAGAAAAATAAGCAAGGGCATTGAGAACTTATAAGAAGATGGTAAAGATGAACATTCCAAATGATCCTTTGGAATGAAGAAAGGTAAACAAATGACGGTGCAAAGTTTATTTAAATAATCGAAAATGAAATCCCAGAAATTTAATCATATGGGACAAAGCCCGAATTTATTAATGTAACTGATAGTTCATTTCTGGACTAAAGACCAGCGTATCCCTCTTCACATCCTGTTAATTATAAGACACACCCTCGCACAAGCTCAAATGCTGAATTGTCATAAACCAATCCTTTGGGAATATCATACAAAATCCTCCAGTCCAGTGTTGCCTAAGAATTTTAGAGGCAATTGTGGGTGGAAAACTAGGATGACCGAATTTCAACAACCTAAACAAACCCAAGTCAGAGGTACAAAGCGTGTTACTCAAGTCGGGATTAATGTCCTTTGAAAAAACATGGAAGGCTCATTCTTGTTATCTTTAATCTCAAAGCAGATCAATATAAATCAACAAATGAGCCAACCAACAACTGTGAGAGTTTGAACGTGGCTCAATCACTCCCATCTTTATAAATAAAACACCTACTCCGGGACAAGGGGCATGTATTTCTTTATTACAAAATTCCAAAAGAATTAATATACACAAAAAAATCCCGTGGATGTAGGCAGTTTTCGAACCACGTAAATCCTTTGTGTTATGATATTATTTTACCCCTTGATTGTTTCCCTATTACTTATAATCATTGAGTGTGATTATTTACACTCACACCGTATTTCGTTTATTTTGTGTAAAATAGATTCGAGAGTCAACAATTTTTAAAAGAGAATGAAGCAATGACCACGCATTATCCCAAATCATTCTTTCTATTCACATCCAAGGATGTTTGGAGGAGATCCGCATTGTGGGTCAGGGTTGTTTTATATCTCGAATGTAAATCTTGAAATTTAAGCTAAAAAAAACTTTTTTAATCTAAATGTTGTTGTTGTTGTTGTTGTTGTTGTTGTTGTTGTTGTTGTTGTTGTTGTTGTTGTTGTTGTTGTTGTTGTTGTTGTTATTATTATTATTATTATTATTATTATTATTATTATTATTATTATTATTATTATTATTATTATTATTATTATTATTATTATTATTATTATTATTATTATTGTTTTATAATTATAATAAACGACCCTCCTTTTTCAAAGAGTAAAAATGTGGAAACCCACATATTAGACCCACTTCATAAACCCACCTACATGGCATGGTTCACGTATGAAAGATAAAATGTTAAAATATCCTCTAATAGATAGTTGTTTGGATTATACGTGCTTCATTTATACCTCCAATATATATCTACTTGGGTTCACAGTTAACAAACATAAAATATAACCTCCAAATATACCTCCAATAAATCCAATTGAAATAGAGGCATCCAATTTATATGGATTATCATAAATCTAATTGAAATTGAAGAATTCAATTTATACCCGCTTGGGATTCAAAAATGATTTATGACAAATCATAGTTTTCATTTAAAAAAAAATCATAATCACAGTTTCACACCCCCCCCCCCCAAAAAAAAAAACATCGTAATCGTTGTTTCATTCTCCCTAAAAAGACATCATAATCAGAGTTGCAACATGTGAAAATACATCATAATCACAGTTTAATTCCCCCCAAAAATATCATAACTATAGTTTCGTAAAAAAAATCATAATCAAGGTTGTCCAAAAAATCAACGCCACATAAATATATTCATTATTTTTCATTGAATGTGCTCGGATCGTATGAACCACTCCAAAATGGATTGAATGTGCTCGAACAATATAAACCTTATGTCAATAAATCTTGAAAAGAAAGGTGTTGTTAACATTGTTCCACGACTTCCTCATTATAATGCATTTGGACAATATTTTTTTGTTGAGGTGCCTTCATACCTCCAAAATCATTAGCATTCCCCACTTTCCCCACGACTTGGGAACCCAACAAAAAAATAAATAATTAAATTTTAAATTTAATTATCATTATCATTTTAAAAAAATTACAAATTTTCAAATAATTAAATAGTTATACATTGATACTATCAACTTTGTCAATTTTCTCCTCTTCTTTCATCTTATTCTTCTTGGTCTTCTCTTTTATCTTTCTAACAACTTTCTCTATATTTGATTGCTTTCGCTTAAAAGGTGGTTGACCCTTAATACGAACCGCAATGGGACTACGGCTATTATCATTTTCTTTGGTCATGGAGTTAGGATTGCCACTAAGTGATGATGTTTGATCAAATATAGCAACAAGACTTGGCTCACTACATCCACCTGTGACACCCCGACTAATTAAATACCGGGTAGCTACTCCTTTATCAAATTAATTCAAAATGTCAAGTTGGTTCAGTTCGTAGCATCACTATCGAAAACGTTTTAACAATTACTAGCCACCTAATATTTAAAAAGTGAGTTGTCAATTTTAATTGAATTCGATTTACATACAACCAAAATAAATTATGAAATACTGATACCACAAGCAAATCACAGTCGCAAATAAATAACGATGTAATAAACTGAATCTGGAGGAATACACCTCACAACAATCCGAATATTGAAATAAACAAATACAAAGCCTTAATCACTAATTTAATTACAACCCAAAATATGAAATAAAAACTGAGTAAGTAAGATGTCTCAGAAAGGAAAGGGGCGACATGCCCTACAGATGAGTAAGTCTGAAGTAGAGCCAGATAGAAAGTGGAGGCGTCTACTATCGAGGTCCTGTAACTCCCACAGCAGCTACAGTACGTCGCGGGAATGGAACTCCTATGCTTGGTGTCCTTGTGGCTGGGCACCTAAAAAGGTTTTTACAAAAATAGATTTGAAACAAAACGAGTCAGAGCCCGATTGTGATAATAGTTTAAAATACAGAAAGTGTTTAATATAATTAAACAGTGAATATAAAGTAAATGATAGTGCGTGCACTCACATGAGTTCCTCACCTCTCAACTAATTGTGCACTCCTATCGTACCCGTACCCATTCTAGTTATTCCCATATATAACTAGTCCAATACACAATCTAACATTTCTATACGATTCACGATTTAAGTCCCGACATCTTAATTTAAACAGAGAGTTTTACTTTTCTTCTTAGTTCCCCATATTAGTAATGCTAACCACTAGAGACTTTCCATTTTTAACTCTACTAAAATGTTGCTATGATTCACACTTATATTTATACATGACAGTTCATTTCAATTAACAGTATATTATTCTCATCATAAATATACAATACTGGCACCCTGAGACTAAGCTGCGGTGCACCCATACTCTGCTATCCAATCCCGGTACATCACGTACATAAGGACCACGTATTCCGAATCTCTCAGGAATCATTTTCAATAAAACAACAATCACACATAATGGAGGCGAACATAGTTCACATCACATGGGTCATGCACATACCTACGCTCCCATGATCAGCATACTTATTAACTTCTCAATAAGTCCTTCTCTGACCTATGTCCTCGAGGTACCAAACTAAATCCCCCCGTAGGTACACAAAGATTAGATGGCCCTGATCGAACGCCGACCTCCCATGATAACAAGTATGGTAGGCATGTTATACACAGATAATAACATATACTAAGCATTCACACTTCTTAGATATCTCAATATTATTAGAGGTATAATTTACATTTTTATACCATCATTAAATGTTGCACGATTACAAATCCCCAAATAATATACATTAAAAGTTATCAACCCTTCTCACGTCTTAATTTTAGATACTTATATCCTAACCCATAAATATCATCCGGTATACTACAAAATTCTAAGTTTTAATCATCGACGTACTTCAAATCTCACAAGTATATCCACTAATCAACAAGGGAAGGATTACACTCATTTATATAAGTCTACTGGAGGTTCAAAATAAAATCAGGCCCAAAAAGGTCATTCTGTCAACTCGTTAGAAATCTCGTTCGAACGAGGTCGTTCGAACGAGTGTCGTTCGAACGAATGGCTTCGAACGAACTACCAACTCGTTAGAAGGAATACTGTCGTCTCGTTAGAAACTCGTTCGAACGATGTCGTTTGAACGATGTCGTTCGAACGACCTGGGCAGGTCTTCTAACGAGATGGCAGATTGCGCCCAGAAATCTCCCAATTCATTATTCTTCATTCTTCTCTTCTCTAAATCCACCCTAAGACCATCCACATTACATTTTAATGTTTGTAAACTATTTTTAGTCACCCTAGGTCGCTTCTTAACATATTTTTGGGGTCAAATCCTACTAATCAACATGCAATTCTCATAAGTCCCCAAATTTTACCCCAAACCCTATGAACATGAACCCAAAATTTTTTGTGCCTAATTACTCATCATAAATCCGTTTTTAAATCATCATATTTAAGTTTTTTTGGATACTAAATTCATCCATAGTCATTCTACATGCAATCCCTAACCCAACTTTAGAGTTTCTATATCAATTTCATTAGGTTTTCCTCAAAACTTTCAAGATAAAACAAGTCCTACACTAAACATGGAAGAAATATTCAATGCACTTAAAAATATCAAATCACTTGCCTTAGATTTATTCTTCATATTCATTGTCGGTGTTTCAAAGTTGATTCTTCCCTCTTTTTGCTAACAATCTCTTCCAAAATGATGGTGGGGAGATGGTTTTGGTTTGGAACCCTATGATAACCTCTATCTAACTCCCGTAGCCCACTTCTAATGCTTTTTGGCTGGTAATGGACTTAGTGGCCTCTTTAAAAATATAAAAATAAACTCTAAAATTCGTGGGTTTTAATTTCCTAATTTTTAAAATTACCAAAATACCCTTCTAGGTTGCCGGTTTGGCCTAAGAATGCCCCGAAACCCAAACTAAACCCCCGGCTAGTGTTTTCTGACTATTTCAACCCTTCCGGACACATTGGCGCACTCAAAATGACCATTCGATTGATAAAAATGTAAATTACTTTTTAATCTAATTAAATTCATTCCTGACGCGACTGGCATACGCGTCTCAACTTAAGTTTCCAAATTGTCGTATTTCAGTCCCACGGCAACTTTAATATTTTCAATACTCATGAAATATTCAATTTTAACATCATAATCAAATACCAACTCACATCTCGCTAGTATTTATATCCGGATTAATTCCCAATTAATTCTCATTTAATTTAATTAATCCCTTAAATAAAAATTAATAAAATTACGGGGTATTACACCACCCTCTTTCGTTAATTCATTAACTAACAACTTAGTTCAATGCATCACCAATTTTTTATCTTCATTGTCAGTTCCTAAGTCTGCTGCTACATAAAATGCGTTGCACATCCTATCAAAACGCTCAATCCCGGGGTAAAATTTCCAGTCAGAGTGTATAATTTTAACCTTTGTATGGAACCTCTTCACGTCTTCCCTCCTTCGACGGAGAATATACTTCTTATGGACCGTTTGAACTTTTCGATTAATCAAGAATGTGATAGCACACCTGCACAATATCCCTCTAACTAAAACAACTGACAACTACACTTAATATTGCAACCCTCCTTATCCCAAACTGAAAAAAGGCATGACACTTTGTCTCTCCATTCATGTCTTTTGATATGTTATACACAACACAGCCACCTTCCACTTTGATATGACCCACGTCGCAATAAAGCTTCCCAGTCAACTCCTTTGGGAACTCTTTGTATCTTGTAGTAATGTAAACTTCTTAAAACTGCTTCTCAATTTCATAACGGGTAATGCAAGGGAGTGAGTAATAGAAGTAATTAAAGTCATCTTGATCTTCTTTTATATCTTTCTTCGTAATGCATTCTCATATTGCTTGACAAGTAGTTTTCGACGTTGTCTTCAAGTTCACATAACCATCGTTGGCATTCCCGCCCAAAAAGTACTTTTTACTTTGCATCTTCATAAAGTAGTCATGAATTGCCATAACATCACCCTCCCTAAGCCTTAACCGCCTAACTTTAGCAATAAAATTATAACAATCTTTTTCCAAAAAAGGAACATGCTCATGCCCACCCGATTCGACCAAAACTGAATTAAAATTATTATTTGGATGGATTCCAGCCTTGTCATTTATTTCAAGTCTCCTTTTAACATAAAATTTCATGACCCAATTATTCTTGTAATATCTTGATTTTTTGGGGCTAACCAAACGGTTATGTTTAAGGAATATCATAGACACTTTCCATTTCCCATCGGGACATATAATAATTCGAATTCTAGCCTTGCAATTAGTTTTCGCAAGTGGGCACCTTTTGAATCCATTGTTGGATTTAATTTCAAGCTTTCCACAATGAGAGCACGCAAAAACTATTAAGCTCCCCATCATCATATTTTCCCAAAGATCATTTTTATGGGAAAACCCTTCACATTAGCATATTTCTTATAGTACGCATGTATCTCTTCAACGGTACCAAATTCCATACCTATTTCAGGATCTCTTATTTCCTCATCTTCAACAACTTGATTTTGATCCATTTACACCTCCTCCACATCATCCCCACCATTGTATTCATCCTTTTCACTACATGAGGATCCTTCAAAATTAATTTTGTCCATTTCTGAAAAGATATGATCAATTAAAAAAATTATTCATTTTGAAATACATTGTAATGTGAAAAAAATTACAGACAGAGTGTAATAAAAATGAAGAATAGCCGACACCAACAAAATCTTAATCAATTTAACCAAACCCATCAAATAGTAAATTAATTACAAGTTTAATTAAACCCATCTATTTGGAAAATATAAGCCAATGTGTTTCATTGCAAATGGAAAAGAAAAAAAATCAATAAGAGTGTAATAAAAATGAAGAATGGGGGTAAATACAACCAACACCAACAAAATCTTATTCAGTTTAATCAACCATTAATTCTGAAGAAATAATGATCTCTTGTTTCCCTATCACTTCTTAGCCTAATTTTAGAAAAAAATTTAAACATTAAAAATCCATCATATCTTTACTAAAGAAATATATAAGAAGAGAAATAGAAACAAGATTTCTTACATTTCTTGTCGTGTCACAATCACAAATGCCTATACAAATAAACCTATTTCTCTCTTTCTTTATTTACGCATTTCAACCAACAAAATGGAACAAGGGGATGCTTCTGGCTCTAAACCCTCACACGAAATTTGGGCAAAACTTGGTATGTCTATATCTTAATATTTTTCCTTAACTCAATGATTTAAGTTTATGATAATACCCTTTCATGGGTTCTTTTCATTTTTTCTTTTTCAATGATCAGCCTTCACCAAAATCGCCAAATTCTTGTTTTTATTAACAAAAATATTTGGGTACTGTTTGGTCTTTGTTAGTATTAGTGTTTAGTCCTTAACTAAAATGACCAAACTAATATTTGTTTGTATGTATTGATATATTTAGTTAGTAATAACCTTTTGTAAGAAATTTAAGGCATTGTCTACAATAACTTGTTCATGGGCTTTTTAATTTTGTTATGTTAATGTCCATCCCTAGACTAGAACTACTAAATTTTTAATATTTTTGGGAAAGAAAATAGGGTTATTTGGGATTTGGTCCCCGTTAATTATTTGATATTGACTTTGGCCCTTATACCTTTTGCATTTCTTGGGGTCCCCAAAGTAACTTTTAGTGATGTAAAAAATGTTTTGTGACTTTTGTGCCGGTAAAAGTCATTTTGGGGTTCAAAACCTAATAAATGAAAATGGCAGAGGTTAAACTCAATTGACAAGAATTAATGAGGACCAAAATCCAAATAACCCAATGAATATTGGGATTTTTTTTACTTAGCCCTCACTTTTTAATGTGATATTTAACTTCATTCCCACTTTGTTAATTTATTTCATTTACCCCCCGTACGAGGGCGTTATCTCAAAATATTGAATACAAATAGGGGGTTAAGTTTAAGGTTTTATTCGACTTAGTCCTTATTTGTAATGTTAAATTAGACTTACCCCCTATGAAGCACCGACACTCTCTCGAAAGCTACGAGTCAGCTTTGACACGAGTTCGACACACGTCACGCTCCGACACGTTGGGACACGCTGGGACACGGTTCGACACGTTGCCGACACGTTGGCCGACATGCTGGGATACATTGCCGACACGCCGGGACACGTTGCCGACACGTCGGGACACGTAAAAGGACATTTTTTTTGTTTTTTTTTCTTATTTGATGGTGATTCTGTCTTATTTATGATTTTTAATGTTAAAGTGTGTGTGAATTTTGTTTTGTATGGTCCATTTTCATAATTTCAGGTTAAGAATGCTATAATAATGTATTTTATGGAAAAAAATCTGTTTTATTTCATATATATATATATAAATATATATTATATATTTTAACATATATTATTTATTATACGTATCCTAGCGTGTCGTATCCTAGTTTTTGAAAAAATCACATGTCGCGTGTCATGTCGAAACACGTACTACGTGTCGAGTTTGTGCTTCATAGCTTACCCCCCTACGTTGGGGGCGAAGTCAATGGATTATTAAAATGAGGGCTTAAGTCAAATGGTGCATTAAAATTTGGGGGTCAAGTCAAAATGACCATAAATATTTGGGTATTGTAGGTGTATGGAATTGACTTTGTGTTGAATAGTTATGTTCCTGCTAGTAGTTGATTTTTGGTCCTTTTTGTGCTTGGCCACTATCAATTTTTTATTTCTTTATTACTTTGCTCGAGATAATGTTGTGAGTAGACACAAGTCTCCGCTTTTGAAAAAATTAGACTCAAATCTTGAGTGTGAATGATCCCGCTTGTACCCTATGCATCAACTCCCTTGTACCTTATGCAGAAGTCTAATTTTTGAACATATAAGGGGTATCTCTAAATATGACATTATCTAGGGGTGAAAGTAAAAAAAAATGTTCATTCCTTGATACTGAATTTAACCTGTGGAAAACACAACAAATTACTATGGACTTTTTGTACAACTTTTTTGAACTTATTTTATAGAACCTTTTGCATTACTAAAAGTCAGTTTGGGGGTCAAACCCCAACGAATGAAAGCTTTTGGGGCCAAATCAGTACGAAATAATTCATGGGACCAGACCACAAATCACACTTGATTTTTTGTAGTATTATATTTTCATTAATGTTCAGCCGCGACAGTAGATTACAAGACCTTGATTCAATTTTTTGTTGTTTCCCTTATGAGAAATAATATTTGGGTAGTGTTTGGTGTGTTTTTTTATTGTTATATTGATTTGGATGGTTGAATTGTTTTCTTCGTGCTAATAGTTGAATTTGGGTCATTTGGTGTTTTGTCTTTATTAATAATATTGATACTAACTTTGACTCCCATAATTTTCATGTATCGGGGTTTGACCCCAAAATGACTTTTGGCGACATTATGTGCAGCCTTTTGAAGTCATTTTTGGGGGTCAAACCCTAAGAAATGAGAACTTTAGGGGTCAAAATATGTATTAAAGATTGGGGCCAAACCCAATAATTCATTAGTAACCTCTTAATTAAAAAAAGATTAGGACAAGGGAAATAAAGGTCAACTTATATCATTCCCCCACTCCAGGCATAAGAATCCATTATATTTTTTGCCTTCCAGAAGAGGTGGCTGTTACTAATATCTAGCAATAAATTCTTGATCCATATAGCCTTTATTGGAATAAGGAAGGTTGGTGACTAATACTCTATCAACTTTCATCGCCTTCAGATATAAAACTTCATCCATGGTTTGGGACCAGGAGTAGCACAATCTGATTTCTGGAATCCCAATCTTTGTCCCATATAAATCATTAATTCTGTGAACTCCATTGACGATACGCCATGTATTTGGGTCACATTGGTCGAGAACCACCCCAAAGAACTCATAAAATTCCAAAAATAAGTGGTTAGAGGGAGATGTAATCCCCCCTTCAGCCACTGAGAGGGTGTGAATTCAATGATCAACTTCAACATTAACACAATTTCTGGGAATGAGGGCACACTCAATCGTCACCCAGGAGGGGATCGGACATACTTTCCTGAGCTCACCCTACCATCCTCTTATTAACAATATACAACATTTGTGGTGGAATAAAGGACGAATCAACGAGAATAGAGAATAGGAAATGACGATACTTAGAACAATCACAAGAAAAATAAGAAAGAGCATGGAGATCTTACAAGAAGATGGTAAAGATAAACGCTCCAAATGATCCTTTTGAATGAAGAAAGGCACACAAATGACGGTGCAAAGTTTATTTGAATAATCAAAAAAGAAATCCCATAAATCTAATTATATAGGATGTAGCCCGAAGTCATTAATGTAATCGGCGATTCATTTTTGGACTAAAGACATTCCCTCGCACAAGTTCAAACGTTGAATAATCATAAAACCAATCCTTTGGGCCAAGAAATCATAGAAAGTCCTCCAGTCTAGTGTTGGCGAAGAATTTTATGGGCAATTGTAGATGGAAAACCGCGATGCCCAAATTTTGACAGCCCAAACAAGCCTAATCCGGTACAAAAGCATGTTGGTCAAGTTAGGATTAATGTCACATGGGATAAACATGGAAGGCTCAATCTTGTTATCTATAATCTTGAAGAAGATCAACATGGATTAGAAAACGAGCCAACCCATAGCTGTGAGAGTTTGAACATTACTCAACCGCTCCTATTATTATAAATATAATCGTTAATCCGGGACAAGGGGGCATATAATTATTTATTAGGAAACTCTAAAAGAATTAATATACACAAAAAACCCCCCGTGGATGTAGACAATTGCTGAATCACGTAAATGCTTTGTCTTGTGATATTACTTTATTCCTTGATTGTTTCCCTACTACTTCAAATCATTAATTGTGATTATTTGCACTCACACCTTATTTCATTTATTTTCTACAAAATAAACTCGAGACTCAACAGTTTTTAAAAGAGAAACAATGACCATGCGTCATCCCAAATCACTCCTTCTCTTCACATCCAAGGATGTGTGGAGGAGATCCGCATTATGAGTCAGGTTTGTTTTATATCTCGGATGTAAAGATTAAAGTTTAAGCTAAAAAAAAACTTTTTTTAATCTAACTATTATTATTATTATTCATTATTATTTTATAATTATAATAATCTATGTAGCACAGACACAGATACGTGTGTCCCATTTGACACGACACGGACACGCCGACACGACAAATTTTAAAAAAAATAGGACACGACACGGCGGGGGACGTGGCATCAAATAAATATTTTTTATAATTATTTTTATATATCACATTAATACTAATCTCATACTAAGAACAACATTAAACATATAAGCGTTAAGAGTACTAAATCCATTGTAAACATTAAACATCACAATAATACTAAATCCCATACTAATAACAATCAAAATGCAAAGAAACATATATAAACCATACATAACATTAGTCTTAAATTCATACTAAACATCAAACTTCAATCCATATTAGTAACAACCAAAATGCATAAAAAACCCATCCTAAACATTAATAAATAAATAAATTATATAAACAGTTCTAAGTCTGTAAACAGAATTTATATAAACAAACAGAGATTAAATAAAATTTATATAAACAGAAAATATGTTTGGGGATTAAACAGAGACAAACATAATGTATTAAACAGAGATTAAACAGATGATAAAAAGAAAAAAAAGAAAAAGAAAAAGAAAAATAAGAAGGTTCACTTAATATGTTTGGTAGTAGAAAAAGCAAAAGCAAAAGCAGAAGTGCAAAAATAAAAAACTTAGCGACAGAGATCTGAGTGAAAAAGATGCCGAAAAAGAGGGGGAAGATGCTGGAGAGGAGGGGGGTGTGGTGTGGAGAGAAAGAAAATTCTAGTTCTTTTTTGAGTTTGAGACATGGTTTTAAAAGGCGAAATGAGGCTCGCCTCGAGGCGAGGCACTAGGTGGGTGGGTTGAGGCTTACGCCTCTACTGTATTATCTGAGGCTTGCGACTTTTGTGACTGAGGCTTGCGCATCGAGGCTTTACGCATCGAGGCTGTTGAGGCTTACGCCTCTTTTTTCTCTCCTCATTAAGGGTAAAAGTGGTCAAAAGTTAAAAAAAAAATTACCCGTCATTTCCAACACAAAACAAGTCGTTTGCTGCCCAAAGATAATTCCAACCCAAAAACCCTAGCCGATCGTCTTTTTTTTTTACTGCACTAATTCTATGCCGATGTTTATTTTTTATTTTTCTACTATATATATATATATATATATATATATACACATACTCTGTTTTTTATTTTATGCTAAATTCCTGTTCTTTTACTTATATTTTACTTATAAACTGACTTTATTTTATATATAAACTGAGTTATATATAAACTTACTTATATATAAACCGACTTTATTTTACTTATATATATATATATATTCTGTGTTTAAATATAAACTGACTTATATATAAACTTACTTATATATAAATCGACTATATTTTACTTATATATATATATATATATATATATATATATACTATTTTTTTTGCTATATATATATATAAACTGACTTTATTTTTTTTGCTATATTATTGTAGTAAGTGTCACTATTATGGATTTCTTTTGTCGTGATAGTATAATATGTATTATGATGATGACAGGATGGTGTTATTATTTATATTGTGTTGTGGAATCGAGTTTACAGCTTTTATTTTCATGATAGATGTGATACATATTTTGTTCCTCATTTAATTATTATTTTTATATCATTTTTAGTGATTTTCATGGAAAAAAGTTGAGGTTTACGCCTCCCTTCACAGAGGTAAAACGCCTCAACTACGCCTCACGCCTTTTAAAACCTTGGTTTGAGAGAGTGGTGGGCTTTGAGATAGTCGTGGGTTTTGAAAATTTTAAAACAGAGTTAAGTTTTTAAAATTAGAAACTTACCCCATTATATTTTATTACTTATTATGTTTCCTGCCCCTTTTATGAAAAGTTATTATATTTTTTAGTCAGCCGTGTCCCTTACGTATCTCAGTCGTGTCCATGTCGTGCCCAACTATTTTTAAATGACTTTTAAGTCTGACACGCTATGTGGCATGTTGGACACGTGTCCAAAGCGTGTCCACTTGTCCAAAGCGTTCGACACTCGTATGGGGCCTTCAGGGAAGTGTTTGTTCTTTATAGATAATAACCGACCCTCTTTTTTCAAATCCATTTTATTTCCCTTAAACGTGTACACCAAACGTTTCCCTCCTTCCAAAAACAAGCCCTCTTACATTTTGTGTCACAATCACAAATGCTTATATAAATAAACATATTTTTCTCTCTATATATTTATTCACTTCAATCAACGAAACGGAACAATGAGAGGGTTCTGGTTCTGGTTCTAAACCCTCCGATCAAATTTAGGCAAAACTTGGTATGTCTACATATTCATATTTTCTCTTAACTCAATTTTTTTTGTTTGTGATAAAATCCTTTTACAATGTTCAAAGGTTGTTTCATTTTTTCTCTTTAATGTTCAGCTTTCACTAAAATGACCAAATTCTTGTTTTTGTTGACAAAATATTTGCGTACCGTTTGGTCTTTGTTAGTATTTATATATTGATTTTGTTGATAGAAATATATTGTTATATTGTTTTTTATCTCCATTCGTTCTCTTTAATGTACCGAAATGACCAAATTCTTGAATTTTTGTTGAGATAAAATATTTGAGCACTGTTGGTCTTTTGAGTGAAAATTTGTATGATAAATTTACAAATGTTCTAACTTTTAGAGAAATTTTATTTTGTCACACTTCTATAAGAAATTTAACTCAAAGTCTATTATAACTTGTTGATGGATTCCTGAGAATGTTTTATTTTTATTTTTTCATTTTTTCCGCTTCAATGTTCATCCCTTTAATAAAATAACCAAATTCTCATTTTTTGTGAGAGACAAATATTTGGGTATTGTTTGGTGTAGGTAAGTAATTTGTGTTGAATTGTTTTGTTGATGCTAGTACTTGATTTTTGGGTCATTTCGTTATTGCCCCTATCAAATTTCTGTCCATGGGGGTTGAGTTTAATTTTTGAATTCTAGGGGTATGCATAAATTTTCTTTTATCACGAAGGTGGGTAACCCCCCCCCCCCCACCAATTGTTTGATTCCCGCCAATTTTTTTGGGGTGGGGTGGGGTTGGGGGGTGGGATGGGTGTTGTTTGACCCCTAAAATGACTTTTAGGGTCCGTTTGGTTCGGAGTGAAATACATACCACGGTTAAAAGTAAAATAGTGAAAGGTTTTTCACATATAAAATTATTATTTTTTGGGCGTGACATTGTGAATAAGTCATGGGGGTTGTGGGATGTCTTTTTATCCCCGAGTCGGGTCCATTGGGTAAGGGCTATGTTAGAGTCTTGGCACCGCACCCTCCTAAGGGTGGGAAGGGGGTAGTAAAATATCGGTACTGGTACCTCGATACCACTGTATTTGTTGGACGATTTGGCGGGAACAGAATGCGAGGAAGTTGTTCCTTTGAGATTATGTTACATGTTTTTGAGTACACTGATAATTTGGTACAAGGAATGCCATAACACTTCTACTCCTATCTTTTTAAACTTTTTGATAGAGATTCATAGTGGATTGTACCCTTCCAGTGTTCCGTTTCTTTCTTCCTATTCTCTGTATATACATCCAGTATACAGGTCCTCCCCTTTTGGCGGCATTGTTAGTTTATATATTTCATTTACCTATAAAAAAATTGTGAATAACTGCAAACCCTATAAGTGTGAAACTTTAAGCAAAAATAGTGAGTTTTTTAAGTAGGTGAAAACATATTTCACCATCTTACTTTTCATTACGGTGAAAGATATTTTACCTCGAACCGAATGGACCCTAAGGACATTTTGTATAAAACTTTTAAGATGATTTGTTGCCCAATGATGAAATTTTGGGCAAAACTAGGTGTAATTATGTCTTCTTAGTCACTGATTTTAATTTCTCACATTTGTATAAGAAATCTAACCAAATTCTCATATTTTGGGAGAAAATAATAATGGGTCCTGATTGGTGTATGTAAGTAAATTCATGTGGAATTGTTATACTCGTCCTAGTAATTTATTTTTGGGTCATTTGGTTTTTGCCCCTATTAAATTGTTGGGTTTTTTCGACTTACCCCCGAGATAGTAGCACATATAGGCATACCCCTAGAAATTCAAAATTTACACAAACCCTTTGAACACATGAACTTAAACAATCATAGTTCATCATATCCCATAATCATAATACAAAAGTAAAACCCGTAATTCTGTGCTATTATCATTAGTGTTCCACCTTTCTAGATTCGTGCTTCTTGATTCATATTAGCATTTAGCTTGTTTTTAATGAAGAAAAGGCTATGAGTTCTTATCCTTGGGTTTCTTGCTTTGTGGGGATAATATGAAGTGGAAAAGTTTGTCGTCTTGCATGTCTTGACATATAGTGTTGAATGAGCGAAATGGGAGAATCTTTGAAGATAAAGAAACATTCTGGGTCTGTTTGATAGGCATTGATTTGTTTTCCGTGGAAAATCCTTATTTTAATTCATTAATTACTTTTGTTG
Organism: Sambucus nigra; assembly: GCA_949130495.1. Taxonomy (NCBI): domain Eukaryota; kingdom Viridiplantae; phylum Streptophyta; class Magnoliopsida; order Dipsacales; family Adoxaceae; genus Sambucus; species Sambucus nigra. Next base: position 4,459,223 of record OX422207.1, on the reverse strand, counting down.
TGTTTGATTTCAAATACATTCTATGAAAAAGTTCTCTATAGTTTAATCATTTTCATGGATTACATTTCTATTCCATGCCCGAAAAATTGATTTGTATGGAAAACTCCAAAATTAACCCCAAAACATTCCTATCTTTTTCCACTCAGCTTCTTATAAAAATGAATTATTTTTCAATTATTTTCCAACTTTGTAGATCAATCACACCCTTAAAGAATAGTTTCTTTAAAATAAAAGTTATTGTTTTCGATAAAAAGGAGCTTAGTCCTATAATTTCTTATTGTTTTAGAATAGTATAATGTTAAGAACAAGTCATTTGGCATTCTCTTGTTGCAGGGCAACTTGGATAAAACTTAAATAATTTGTCCATGGTTCACATTCGTTATAAGACTTTCTTGGTAAATACATTTGGGTGTCCTTTATGATAAATATGGTCTAATAACGTTTGAAGTCTTTGTGTTTTACTAATTCTAATGGCCATGCAAGTCAGTTTGTTCTGTTGACATTGTAGAGTTCGGATTGGATATTGTTTCTCAAATATGATTTCTGTCATGAATGTGATAAAAGTACTGATTGTTTGGATTTAGAGTAGATGCCTGTTGTTTGAGTTTTCGGATTAGGAACCCTATGTTGCTACCCTCGTTTGAACCATTGTTTAAGTATGAATCCACAACGTTAGTTATTATGGATCTGGATCATTGATCCATTGCTTAACATATATATTATTCTTGTAGTATCATCGAAATCACAATTTTTAGACGTTGAACTGAGGTCTGATGACATGGTAATATGCTCGGTGTTCAAAATCTCTTCCCCTAAAAAGCATGGGTGGTGTAAAATAACAAGGAATTCTGATCTATGTTCTGCAATAATGCAAAACATGAGGTATGCGGCATTTCATTTTAAGTTATTCAATAAGTATTATTTCATTTTTTAATCAAATTTTCTACTTACTGTTATTAGGGATATGTTCTGTATTTTGTCAGCAAATGTAAATTTTTTTTCTTTACTTGAAACATAGCATATTTTATTAAAACACGAATCAGTGGACCAACAGTCCATAATGTAAAGAGAAACGAAAGTACAGGGGAGACAAAACAAGATGTACAAGGGTAGAATCCATAAGGAAATTAGAGAGACAAACAAAAAACATAGCCCACAACCAAACCATCCAGCTGAGTTAGGACGACAAAGTATTTTTATAATAATTGGATGACGAGGCCCAAAGTTGATGCAATGAACTTGATCCTCTTCAAATCCATTCCGTCTTCCAATTTTTCTTTAAAAATCATGTTGTTAGATTAGAACTATGTGCACTAGAAAATTGCCATCACCCCACTTCTCTTCTCTTTGGGAGCAAGAAATTTTCGCGCAGTCACCCAATGTCATTCATTCCCAAAGCAGCATACTAATAGATTTTTGGAGCCAAAGGAGACTTAAAGTGTAATTAAACTGTAATTGAAGTCCTAATACGCTCTAATCCTTGACCTCCACCTATCTCCAAACCCACTTATGCATCGAAATGCCTCTACAAACTCATTTTCTATTGAGACCAAGTCTAAGGCTTTTCTCCCTTCAGAAAAGCTGCTGGTGCCAAATTATTGATACCTCTCAAAACCTCTCTTACATCTCAAAGAGAAACTTCGGCTAGCATTTTATAGAAAGCATGTTATAAGGCTGATCATTTTATAGTTTTTCAACTTCAACGATGATATACCTTTATCTGACACACATTACTATATTCATATGAGAATTAATCACTCCATTTCCAAATACCTTTAGGGATCTAACACGTATTACTATATTCATATGAGCATTCATCACTCCATTTCCAAATAAATTCCAAAACACTCTTAGGGTCCGTTTGATTGGTGTTGATTTGCCTTCCACGGAAAACACTTCATTTAGTTCATTTTTGAACTTTGTGGTGTTTGATTCCAAATACATTTTATGAAAATAATAGTTGCAAATACGAATAGTGCTTCATAGTTTTTATCATTTTCCATGGAACACATTTCTCATCCAACACCCAAAGAATGACAACCAGGTTTGGAAGCAGCAAACCATAAGGGCTTTCAGATACTTTCTTTTGAAAAATGCAACTAATTTCCATGGAAAACTTCAAAACTAAGACCAAAGCACTCCAATTTTTTTCTACTCATTTTCCAACTTAGTAAGTCAAACACACCCTTAATGTTTGTTTTTCGGTTATGATCCGACATTCTTTCTTTGCTGCCATAATAAGACCATCCAGATCCGGTACTCCAAAAAAATCGACCAGATCTTACCTCCATCAAAACGGGTTTTCTAGCCATTCTTGCCTTTTTTGACTTGTTGGCCTCTAACTAAGAACCTCCCACCCCAAAGCCTTCACCCTTCCTTCATAATATATATTTTTTCTGAAAAATCACATAACTCACTTAACTATATCCTTCTCAGTTTATAGGATCACACATCTATTTCCAACTTGTTGAACTTTCTCCCACTTGGAATTTTATATAACGATTCAATATTTGGCCCATTCTCTTACCTATTGCCCTTATTTTTTTTTCCGGATAAGAAAAAACTTCTATTTGAGGAAAATTAAAGATACAAAGGAGGAGGTGGACATGGAGAATAAATAATAAAGGAAACATTGGGGTGTGGGGGTGAGGAACAACATCCAAGGTAAATATCAAAGAGTTATACCACCACCTCCCATGCCATTGATCTCTTATTCGGGGAGAGTTGTTAAAAGGATGGGGAAGTCATGATGGGTAGGCGCTTGAATTTTGCCAAGTACTGAAGAAAGAGCTTTTGATTATGGAGGCAATTTTGAAACAAAGAATAAAAGCCTTGGTTTGGGAGGGTTGAAGTAAATAATTTGGATTTCTACACTTGTGTTTTTCAGAATGGGATATTGAATGCTTGTGTTAATTAAGCACGTCTGTACTTGATACTAGGAAAAAACACTCCTTTAGGCCAATGTGCTATTAACCGTATGGAATCTCTAATTCACATCAATACTCCCTTGGAAAGGTTTCGACCTATAACTCAAAGAGGATTGCCATTAGAGTTTGGCGCGTGGTCCACAAGAGTATCATAATGCGTTTCCTCAGCCGCCGAACAAGGGTCAATGCTATTTTGCATATGCTATTTTGCATGAGCACTGACCAAATCTTCTTCTTGGATTAAATGACGTGAGACAAACTGTTTGCAGTGAAAACACTTGAAAGTGTTTGTTGACGGTGCCTCTAGCCTTAGATGGTATGACTCGACATCCTTGACAAGTGTGGGAATGTCACTCAAATTCAATCCTAAAAAACATGGTGCTATAGGTTGTGGATGTAGGTCGTAATCATTTTAATCTGGGGCTTTCTTGTGGCCCAATGCAGATGGCCGTTGAGGCTGGGGAGGAAGCTGAGGTAGCTTCTCGAGATAAATTGGAGTATTTTCATGGCATTTGTCTTATCAGGGATCAGCGTTGGACAATTGTGCATCTCATGTACCTGACCCCAACAGGGAATGCAATGGCCACACTAACGGGAGCATATGAGGTCACGTTCGGGTTTAATTTTTAAAATAGATATAGGTCAGATGTGCTCAGTAGGAATATGTTCGTTGCCAAAAAGGTACCAACTAGTGCATTAGGATCAAATAATGCTTCGGCCTCACACTATTCTTTACCCCCAAAATTCCCTAATACAATGGTCGGGTCATAGGTGGGTTGCTAAACCCAAGCACGAATCTTTCGGGCAAAGTATCTCACAACATCCCTCTTATTAAATGGAGATGACATACTGAGCAAGTATCAAAGGGAATATGTGGGTGCTTCACAAGCGGCCGACCTTCGATGAGGATGATGGCGGAAGTTGCGAGGCTTTTTACCCTAAGTGGTTAATGGGGTGTTTGGTGAAGGAAGGAGGAAGGGTTATCTTTGTCTTGCAGGGGCAGAACTGGAAGTTGATGGGTCTGGCGGCTTCAGGCACATTCCGACAACGGGGTCGATGCTTGTGGTCATCGAGGACCCCAACGCCCACTACTATTACCGTGACGTAAACGGCCCAGGATTGGTGTAGAGCGGGTAATGGCGATGGTTAGGGATTAAATATAGGCATTACTCTTGCCAAGGGTTCATCCTAACGTCTCCTAAATATCTGTCTTCTTCTTTTACCATTCGGATTGGTATTTCTTCTTTAGCGCTATTTTTGTATGTTATGGTTTGTCCTAAACCACAACTCTAAAAACCTCAATAATATTCCATCATAAAATAAGGGCAATTTAATCTATTAAAAGCTAAAAAAACAAAAAAAACTCACTTATTTAGTTATATCCAAGTGGCTAAACCCAACCTATAGTAAAAATAGGAAAAATTAAAGAGCACAAAAAAAAAACTAATAATCTCTTGGTATTCTCTAATTCACATCAGTCCTATTTTATTTTATTTTTTTCCTTATAAAAATCGACCCCTATTTAAGAATTTGTATCATATGAGAAACATGTTCAATATTTTTGTTTTTTATTGATTTTTTTATAACGAATGCCACCTTAGTTACACAAAAAATGAAACAATGTGGAGTATGGATGTGATTTTCCTTCCGCTGTACCCAAGAACTATTACGTTTTAGTTATATGTAATTGTTTGTTTAATTAAGACACTATCTTTCTGTCATCATAATTTTTTTAGAAGTAATTAATCTATTTTTTTTGCTTATACAGTTCGAATGAGATACTTGTTGATGAGACTGTTATTATGAGGGGGGATACTGGTGTGATAAAGTGTGGAAGTGAAACTATTCCATTTTCGGGTCCAGTTGGAGAAGGTCTACTTTAATACACATTGATTTCTTTGTTTTCTCATCAAGTCTTTACAATAACAAGTTACTATTGTATCATACATGTCTCATAATTGGTTCATCCTCTTATGGTTCCTTCCTTTGTACAGTTAGCACATAATAGAAATGACATACATGCTGTGAAGCACGAAAACGGACACAAACACGAACACGGGTGTCGTATCCGACACGACACTGGCATGCCGACATGGCAAATTTAAAAAAAAAAATTGGACAGGACACAATGGGGACACGAATACATATAAATATTTTGTAATAATATTTAATGTATACTTAGATCTATTTGCACTACTCAAACTAATTATCTAATTATTTAAAATAACATGGTCACATATGTTATTAAGACATTTAAACCATAAGTCAATAGTTATACATTGACATTAAGTCTTGTATCACACCGAACTCTTAAGCATCAAGTAACAATCATAGTTATCAAATCGTGAATCGAATCATGAGTCGGAAACCCTATGAATCATGAATCGTGTATCAAATCATGAATCGAATCGTAAAAATCAATATAAATATAAAATATACAGGGAATAAATTAATAATATATAATTTCAAAGAGAACGCATTAAGAATATGTAATAAAACATATTATGACCTAAAACCCATTATAAAACATGATTTCAGTAAAATATAACTAGCAAAATGAACTTCCATGTCCAAATTATTGCCAAATTTTAACAATACCACCACCGACAATGTTAAATTTGAACACAACAATATATTATATAATATAATAACACATAAAGATTAAACATAACACTACAAAAAATATGTTATAATAACAATACCATATAATATAACTTATAAAATTCTTGCACAAGATTTGTTGGCTTCAATCGAATGCAAACCTACCTTCCTCTCTCGATCAACTTAAAATTGGTTAGAAGAGAAGAAAAAAGTGATCGCAACACGAAATAGAGGAAATCGCAGCTTCGAAAAGGTTAGAAGAGAAAATGAAAAGCAATCTTTTCGTTCTAGTATGTGTTTGAGTCACCCTCTCTTTCGCAAAGGGTAACTTAAGTTTGTACAAACTTGAGTACGAGCTTTAAGTTGGTTAAAAAGACCCAATATCTTCCGAGAAACATGAATTGCACCTGAATCGTTAATTGGTGAGATTCACGATTCAACCCTCGAATTGACTGATTCAACCCAATTTTTGGAACCCCTCCGATTTTATTCCCGATTCGAATCGATTAGTATGTGAATCGAATCAAATCGTACGAATTGAATCGCGAATCGTAAGATTCTGACACTATGGTAACAATCAATTTATTAAAAGAATCCATTATAAACAAAAATATTAATAATTTTAATGGGCTAAATAAGTGCTTTAATGCTCCTCATTTATCACCATCTTCGGCTAGACCAAAAACTTCATCATCACTCTTATAAGTGTCTGCGGAGTGTCAGACTTTTTTTAAATGCGAAATCAATTCGACATGCCATGTGATGTGTCGGAGGAGTGTCGTACGGGTGTCGTGTCCATGAGAATGTCCGACACAGGTACATCACTTTCGACGTAATGTCCATGCTTCATAGAATAGATGTGTTTTTGTATATGATATTGAAACACCTTTTTCACATACTTGCGTGCAATTTCCTTGAAGATTTATGTTATGGGTTTATTTGACATACAAGTTGTTAAAAAAATGCTCACGTATGTTGATAATTGGTTAAACATTTTTGAAGGATGAGTGTGTGATGATAAATGTTATTTTTGAAGGGTTTATTCGATCTTTCTAGATATATTATGTAACTACATCCCAAGTCTATTACAGGTAGTAGTTGAAACTTCTCGTGGGTAATTACTATTATTTTCAATATTCTTTTATCAGAATCAAACTTTGCCAGAAGCAATAAAACTTCCAATTTTCTTAATAATAGAAGTCCATATTTGCTTATTTTTATGTCACCAAAATATGTTTTTTCCTGTTATACACACGATTACATATTTCAAAACACTTTGATTTATTGGTACCTTTGATTACTCATAACTCCTTCACAACATTTAAAACCTTTTATTCATATGTACCAAGATACAAAATCTTAATATAAGCCATAGGATAATGTTAACCGAGCTATAATAAACATAACCCTTTGTAGACATGAAGAAAAATATTTACTTAATTGATGCAATTTTGATTTTCCTTACAACACAGGTCAGTCTCGTGGGAAATCGAATTGGCAATTTTGATGGTATCAAATGATTTTGTCCCTTATTTCAGTAAAATTAGTTATAAAATAATAATTTCTCCTTAATGAAATACATATATGCCCTCTATATGTCTGGATATATATCCAGGTGTAGAAGATAGAAATTCTATATATTCTTCTCCAGTTGGAGACCTTTATATATAGCTCTTACAATATGAATAAAGGGAACATACAAGCATGATTTATGCATAAGATTAAGTCTAAGATAGGCAAATCTTTACACTAATGATTCCCATAAAACATGGCATGCTTTAAGGAACATGTTTTAAGGAGCCATGTTTTAATGAGAACATTCCCTCGCAAACTCGATTGTCCTGGAGAGACGAGGTTGGACCGTATCAGAGTGAAGCAATGTTTGTGGAGTCCTTTGGTGAGAATATATGTTAGCTCATATGGAAAAGGGACAAATTGAACCCGATGAGTGTCGAAGAGAAGGCGTTCTCGGATGAAATGGTAGTTAAGTTCAATATGCTTAATGCGAGCATGAAAAACTAGGTTTGAGGTCATGTAGGTAGTGTTGAGGTTGCCACAGAATAGGGTAAAGGATTTGGGTGGAGGGAACTTGAGTTCGGTATGAAGATGGGAGATCCAAGTGGTCTCGGCACAGACATGGGCAAGATAATGGTATTGGGCTTCAGCACTGGAGCATGATATAGTAGGTTGTTTTTTGGTGGTCCAAGATATGAGATTTGACCTTAATAAGATATAAAGACCTGTAGTAGAGCGGCGAGAGTCGAAGAAGCCACCCCAATTTATATCGAGTAAGCTGTGATAGTAACGAGGGTGGGTGAGCGAGGTATGATAAGGCCGAAGTTAGGAGATCCTTTGAGATAGCGAAGGATTCGTTTGGTAGCAATTTGGTGAGGTGATCTAGGTGCGCTCATGAATTGAGGAACATGATGGACAACATAGGCTATATGAGGGCGGGTGAAGGTAAGGTACTGGAGGAAACCAATTAGTTGTCGATACTCAGTGGCATCAGATACGAACTCATTAGTGTGAGCTGATAGTTGGGTTTTGGCATAGGCTAAAGTGGAGCATGGCTTACAGTCTGTCGTACTGAACCGCTGTAGAAGGTCAATGGTGTATTTGGTTTGGAGAAGATGAAGATGGTGTTGGAAAAGTTGTCTTCTAGACCCAGAAAATATGATAAGGGATCAAGATCACTGAGATTAAACTGTTTGCGAAGAGTGGTGATGAAGGAGGTGATTAGGGAAGGTGTGTTACCTGTCAGAATTATGTCATCAACATAGAGAAGTAGAATCATAACTGTAGAGTCTGATCAATAGATGAATAAGGAATGATCTGCCTAGCTTTGATTGAAACCAAACTGTAGGAGAAAGCTGTTGAGACATTGAAATCATGCTCGAGGAGTCTGTTTAAGGCCAATGATGGCTTTCCTGAGGAGGCAAACATGATGAGGGTGATTGGGGTTTGCAAAATCATAGGTTGACTCATGTAAACAGTCTCATCTAATACACCATGAAGAAATGCATTTTTTATATCATGTTGATGATTAGATCAACCCATGGAGACAAAAATGGTGACTACTGTCTGTACTGTGGTTGGTTTAATGATGGGATTAAAAGTTTCATCAAAGTCAACCTCGACTTGTTGATAAAAGCCTTTTGCAACAAGTCGGGCTTTGTGATGATCAATGGACCCATTTGCTCGTCGTTTAATCTTAAAAAATTCATTTGCAGCTAATCGCATGTTGTTGAGGAGCAGGAAGAATAAGAACTCAGGTGGCATTCTTCAGCAGTGCATTGAACTCATTAGCCAGGCGCCGTTCAGGAATACGTGAGATATGTGAGTCGCAAGTAGGTTTTGTGGTTGGGAAGGGGAGATGATCCAAAAGGGTTTTGGGAAGAGGATATCTAATAGTTCCATCTGTCCGGTGAAGACGTTTACGAGAGACATCCTAATGTCTGGTGATTATGTGGTGTTGAGAAGATTTGTTGGAGGTCTACTGGAGAGGGAGAGGGAAAGAGAGATATGGATGGGAGAGAAGGTGGTGGGTTAGTATCTGTAAGGGAAGTAGTAATTGGGTGATAGGATGGCCGATGCTGATAATGATAGGGGAAAGGTGCCATATGTTTATGGGCTAGTGTGGCTTCAGGATTAGAAGGGTTGGGGATGTTTGGTGAAGGAGTCCAGAGTGGTGGCAATACTGGAGAAGGAGATGGAAGGGGAGATATAGAAGGGGGAGAAGGTGGTGGGATAGTATCCGTATGGGAAGTAGGTATTGGGTAATGGGATCGTCAATAATGATAATGATAGGGGAGAGGTGCCATATGGTTATGGGCTAGTGTGGCTTCAGGAACTGGAGGGTTGGGGATGTTGGGTGGAGAAATTAATTATGGTGGTAATGTTGGAGATGGAGGGATGATAGGAACAAATATTCAGGAGGAAGGTGCTGAAGATTGGTGTGGTTTGGAAAAGGGGAAAGTTTGTTCATTAATCCGAACATGTCGAGAGATGTAGACTCGACCAGTTTTACAATCCATACATCTATACCTTTTATGTTATAAGCTGTAAACTAGAAACACTCATTCTGTAGTTGTGGGAAAAAGTTTGTTAGTGATATAAGAACCTAAGTGGGGATAACAGGCACATCCAAAAACATGCACGGTAGAGTATGAGGGAGAATGGCCATAGAGACAAGAGAAAGGAGAAGACTATTGGAGGAGAGGGGACGGGAGACGATTGATGAGATGGATAGCAGTGATATAACTTCGGGCTAGTGACAGAGAGAAACATAATTGGTTAAGAGAAGAGTAGGGGATATGTCAGTAATGTGACAATGTTTGCATTCCACGAAACCATTTTGTTCAAGAGTATGAGAACAAGAGAGGCGGTGGTGAATACCAAGGGAAAAATATAGATCCTCGATGGGACCGCTTTTATATTCTCGACCACCGTTGCTTTGAAATTTTTTTAGAGTGGTGGAGAATTGAGTGAGGATGTAGGTGATAGTTCTGAAAATGGATGAGGACCTCAGATTTTCTTTTCATGAAGAAGAGCCATGAATAACGAGTGTAATCATTAGTGAATAACACATAATATTTGTAACCTGAAATAGAAGGAACAGGGTATTGCCATACATCATAATAAACTAAGTCAAAGGGAGAGTGACTTTTTTACTTCATTAAATGAGTGAAAAGGGAGTTGGGTGGATTTGCCCAAGGCACACCCTTGTAAAAGGAATAATTATTTTTGAAAACAGATGATAAGTGTTTATTTGAGCTTAAGTGAGAGAGAACCTTGGTAGAGGGATGACTAAGTCGTTGATGCCAGAGGGAGGAGGAATTGTGGGAGGCAGTGAGAACCTGGAGGTGAGATGGAAGGGCTAGAATTTTGTAAAAAACGTGTTTGCAAAGACCTTGATGGAGTAAGGACCCACTAGTGGGATCAAAGATATAAAATTGATTGGCATCAAAGGCACAAAGAACCTTATTATTATGACATAATTGTGCAATGGAGAGAAAATTTTTAGGCATTGAAGGAACAACATATATATTATCTAGACGGAAGGAGGATGTACCACGAGGAAGTGCTATGTTGCCCGTATAGGTAATCGAAAGTTGATCATCATTGCCAAGCTGAACTGTATAGGGCCAGTGTAGGGTGCTCATTGGTGAAGAAGTGCATTATTGCCAAATATGCGGGTAGAGGCATCAAGGTCAAGATAGCAGTTAGAGTCTGAAAATAGCAATGATAGATGGTCGACAAGAGTCCAGAGTGATATTCCTGTGGAGAAGGAGCAATCTGAAGCCCATGTGATGTGAATGCAAAGACAAAAATCTAGTAAATATGGGCAATTGAGAGCAGTTACGAGCATAGTGCCCAAAGGCAAGGCAGAGTTGGCATTGGGTCATTATGCTAGATGTTGGGTTATGGTGTAATACCCCACATTTTTATCGATATTTATTTATGGGATTAATTAAATTAAATGTGAATTAATTGAGAATTAATCCGGATAAAATACTAACGAGATATGAGTTGTTATTTGATTATAATGTGTATATATGGCAATATATGAATATTGAAATTGTCGCGAGGCTGAAATACGACAATTTGGAAAATTTATTTGGAATGTCCGTGTCAGTCGCATCGAGAATGAATTTATGAGATTTAAAAATAAATTATTTTTCTTTTGACCAAATAGTCATTTTGAGTGTGCCAACATGTCCAGAAGGGTCGAGATAGTCAGAAAACACTAGCCGGGGGTTTAGTTTGGGTCCCGGTGCATTTTTAGGCCATACCGGCAACCCAAAAGGGTAGTTTGGTAATTTCAAAAATTGGGTACTTAAAACCCACGAAAATTAGAGTTTAATTATGATTTATCATTAAACCCAATAACCCATTTTCAACCCCAATCTAAGTAGTGGGCTACGTGAGAAGTTAAGGAAATATTAAACTTGCCAAAAACCAACCCCCACATCCATTGTCATCTTGAGAAGAACTTGTAGAGAGAGAGAGAGGAGAATTCTGCAGAGAGAGAGAGTGGAATTCAACCGTATCCAACCAACAACAAATCTGAAGAACATAAGGCAAGTGATTTAGTTACAATTAATGCAATGAATGTGTTCTTCCATGTTTAGGTAATTATCGAATTTTGTCTTGGAAGATTGATATAAACCCATGAATTTGAGGATTAAAACTATGAACCATGATAGGAATTGCATGTAGACATATTCTAGATGAATTATGAATTCAAAATATAACCCTTGATAATCTAAAAACGGATTAAAGAAGAGATTTTTATTGTTCTTGAAAGAAGTAGAAAACTAGGGTTCTTGATGAAGTTTTGATCCAAATAAAGCCCTTAGTTGATGAATTATTGGTTTTAGAACGATAACAATGTTATAGGATGGTTGTATGATGATATTATAACGTTAGATTAGAGTTTCATGCATTATAATGGAGTTTTGGGATGATTTGAGGACTGCAAAACGAAGCAATCCGTAGCCTACCTGGTGCGATCGATCGATCGACATTCATCAGTCGATCGATCGACCACCATCGATCGATCGAGGTTCAAGGTCGATCGATCAACCTTTCGAGAATGAGTAAAATTTTCCCTAGTTAAATTTAAAAGATGTTAACCCTTAGAAAATTATCATTGGAGACTTTATGAATATCCTTAAACTTAAGGAAGACCAGTAGGTATGGTTATAAAATTTGGACCTTAATTAGAATTCAATTTGAGGAATTATTCTAAATCTAATGAAATTCGATGGGTGAGATAATATTAGGGTTAAAAGAGTAAATTTTGAATAATTTGATGAAATGAGGTTTGGGGTAGAAGTTAGGACCTTAAGAATAATGATGTTATATGTGGGAATAATAAGAAACTTAATAATCCCTTTGAGATAGGTTTTAAGTATAAGAAACTATGACGTGAGACGTGTCGACAGTCTACATTATATATTATCGGAAGACTTAAAATATATAAAATTGGAATAATGGTATAAGGATGTAGAGTATACCTTTATTAATATTGAGATATCTAAGATGGGGGAATTCTTAGTATATGATTTTATGTGTATGACATACCTACCATACTTGCTATCACGGGAGGTTTACGTTCGCTTAGGGCCATCTAATCTTTGTGTGCCCGGATTTAGATTGGTACCTTAAGAACATAATACTAGAATGACTTATTTGTGAGTTAATAAGTCAGCTGACTATGGAGCATAGGTATGTACGTGACCCATGGTTATGTTTAATTATGTTCGCCTCCATTTTTGTGTGTGGTGCTCATTCCAACAATTCCTGAGAGATTCGGAATTTGTAATCCTTATGTACGTGATGTACCGGGATGCATAGCAGAGTATGTGTGCACCGCAGCTTAGCCTCGGGGCACTTGTATTGTATATTTATGATGTGAATAATATACGGTTAAATGAAAAGGAATTTGTTATGTTTAATTGTGAGTATGGTTATTGTAACGTTATGAAAAGATAAAAAGGGGATATATACCAATGAATGGTTTTGTTAATAATTGGGAATCTGAGAATTAAAGTAGAACTCTCTATTTAATTGTTAAGGTTGGAAATAAAAACGTGAACCGAGTAGAAATGTTAGAAACTATTTTGAACTAGATAGATATGAGAAACACATGAATGGGTACAGGAACGTTAGGAGTGCACAGTTAGACGAGAGGTGAGTATTTCATGTGAGAGCACGTCCTAACAAGTATTTTGCATTTATTGTTTTAAATGTTATTAAAGCACTTGCTGTTTTTAAAACACTCTCCACTTTCGGGCTCTGACCCCTTTTCTTTCAAATCTATTTTTTTTGTAAAAACCTTTTAGGTGCCCAGCCACAAGGACACCATACATAGTATTTCCATTCAGGTGACGAGCTGTAGCTGTTGTGGAAGTTACAGGGCCTTGACAGTAGACGCCTCTTTTCTAGTCTTGATTCCATATTCAGTTTCATCATTATAGGGCATGTCGCCCATTTCTATTAGAGACATTTTATATTTCAGTTATTCAGACTTTGGTTTGTAATTAATTCAGGATACACTATTTTGTTCATTTCAGTTGTGGGATTGTTGTGAGGAGTATTTCCTCCAAAGTTATTATTATTTATTGATTATTCTATTTCTTCTTTATGGTGAATGGTTATGTTATTCTTTCATAATTATTTTATTGCATGTTAACCAGATTTAATTTAAAATTTGACAACTTACTTTTTAAATACTAGGTGGTTAGTAATCATTAAAATGTTTTCGACAGTGATGCTATTAACTGAACCAACTTGACATTTTGTATTAATTTAATAAAGGAGTAGCTACCCGGTATTTAATTAGTCGGGGTGTCACAGGTGGTATCAGAGCATCAGGTTCTAGTGTCCTTTAGGATCTGTACGGCTTATTATGTTTCCGCTGAGCTTTCTTTGATATAGAGCCCTAATACTAGGAATGTTGTGTTTATCTCTATATACTGGAAAATTCATACTTCTGTGACTTGTTTATTTGAATGATGAACTCATCCAAATTTACTTAAATTTTCAGATGGATCGTCAAGAAGAACTAGCTAAAACAGTTAGGGGAGTCAACGAGCAAGATCGACTCACACCCCAGGTATCCCCAGGAAGAATATCAACCGCCGAGTTAGCAGGTATCGTGGCACAAGCTGTCACCACTGCAGTTTTACAATACCAAGAACGCAGCATACAACTTAAAGGAGGCAAAAGACCTAGAGAGGTTAACCATATGCATGTGACTAAAGCTGACAAATGTGCGAAGACACCAAATCTGCGATAACAAAACAACAAAGATAGAGTCAGTTCTAGAAGCAACGAGATTTCTGTACAGGGGCAAAAGTGTCAGGGCCAACGAAGTCAGGTTCAGAATTAAACCATAAAGAGGTGTTTCAGTTGTGGAATGGACGATCACGAACGTAAAGCTTGTCCGAATCAGACTGGGGATAAACTACAATCCGACCAGCAAAGAATTTCGAAACTCTGCTATAAATGTATACAATCGGGTCACAAGTGGATGGATTGTCCACACCCTGACAAGGTTTTTCCACAAATTTCCCATCAAGGCCAGCAAGACCAGGGAAAAAGTGAGACTAGTCAACAACGTGGTAAAATGAAGCAGTTTCGAAAGAGGAATATAGTCCCAAGTCAGCAAGGCCGACACCGACAACAGTAGGGTCAGAGGGGGAGTAACTTCAGAGGCTGATGTTTTGTGTGTGGCACGCATGGCCATAGGCGTAAGGATTGTCTAGAGAAGAACAGGGCCCCACGACAGGAAGGTGCTAGTAATAAACCACAGCAGCCAACTCCACCACCCTTTCCAACAGCCTCAGTTCAGCAGAGATAGCTACAATGCGGACGAGTCTATAACTTCCCACAGGCAGCCGCTTCGCAGGCACCACCCGCAATTTGGGGTATGTTTTCCTATCCATGGGACTTTTGGGTCGAATTTTATTTGTTACTGGGACAACGCATTGTTTTATAGTTACATATTATGCGAAGACCTTAGGGTTATTAACCACAATATTGAGTACTGTAAAATAGGTAGACTCACCACTGGGGAATGCTTCATTTTTTTTTTCTTTATATGCCGGGGAGTGGGGGTAGAGATTGGTAGTTTGGTATTACCTGTTGATATGTTAGTGTTAGAGATGACCGAGTATGATTCCATTATTGGTAAGGATTAGCTAGTTGCGTACCGAACCATGATTGACTGCTTTAGTAGGAGTATTATCTTTGCCATTCCCGGGTAGGAGATGTTTTTAGTGGCGATGCCTCGTCCTGAGGGAGGATCGTCCACTCACTTGCACTATATAGAGGAGGAGACCTCTAAGGAAGTGGTGATACCACTTGATTCGATTCCGGTTGTTCGAGAGTTTGCCGATGAATTTCAGGATATACTTGGATTACCTCCGAGTAGAGAGATAGATTTTGTGATCGACTTGACGTCGGGCACTCGGCCTATTACTCGCGCACCTTACCGTATGGATCCAACTGAGATGAGAGAGTTACGGGATCAGATTGAGAAGTTGTTAGGTCAGGGGTTTATCCGGAGGAGTACCTCGCCATGGGGTGCCCCTATGTTATTCGTAAAGAAGAGGGATGGATCGTTGAGGTTGTGTGTGGATTATCGAGAGTTGAATAAGGTCACGATACGGAATAAGTATTCGTTGCCCTGAATCGATGACTTATTCGACCAATTGAGAGGAGCTTCTTTCTTCTCAAAGATTGATTTGCGATCGGGATACCATCAGTTGCGTATCAGGAAAGAGGACATCTCGAAGACTGCTTTCTTAACGAGATATGGTTCCTATGGGTTTCGGGTTATGCCTTTTGGTTTGACTAATGCTCCAGCCGTGTTTATGGACTTGATAAATAGGGTGTTCAGAGAGTTCCTAGATCAGTTCGTCATTGTCTTCATTGATGACATTCTGGTTTACTCCCAGACAGAGGAGGAGCACGCCGAGCATTTGAGACAGGTTTTGCAGACGCTACATCAGAACGAGCTGTATGCAAAGTATGAGAAGTGCGGGTTTTGGCTGAGGGAGGTTCACTTTTTGGGACATATTATTTCCGACCGGGGGATATCTGTTGATTTGGGGAAGGTATCCGCGGTGAGGGAGTGGGGACATCCCACGACACCAACTGAGATCCGTAGTTTCTTGGGCCTAGCAGGATACTACAGGAGGTTTATTCGGGGTTTCTCAAAGATAGCGGGTCCTTTGACACATCTGACTCGTAAAGGTGTGTCGTTCATTTGGAGTAATGCCTGTCAGTTGGCATTCAATGAGTTGAAGGACAAGTTAACCTCAGCACCTGTGTTAGCATTGTCGAGACCGGGAGTTGAGTATCTAGTTTACACCGATGCGTCCTTACAAGGACTTGGAGGTGTATTGCAGCAGGAGAGTCAGGCCATAGCTTATGCTTCCCGTAAGCTTAAGCCTCACGAGAAGAATTACCCCACTCATGATTTGGAGTTAGCGGCAGTCGTATTTGCCCTTTGGATTTAGAGACATTACCTTTTGGGGGAAAAGTTTCGATTGTTCACGAACAACAAGTCCCTACAGTACCTATTCACGCAGAAAGAGTTGAATATGCGACAGCGGAGGTGGCTTGAGTTTGTGAAGGATTATAAGTTTGATATCCAATATCACCCGGGGAAGGCTAACGTGGTAGCAGACGCATTGAGCCGTAGGCCAGTAGATGAGGTGGCAGGGGTGTGGAAGGCTAAGTGGAGGAGTTGGGACACCAGAATGCAGTGGCCCGATCATTCATGTCGGTGATGACTGTTACACCACAGATTGTCACGAGAGTGGTAAATGCACAAGTAGATGACTCATTCTGTCAGGAGAAGATAGTTCGATTATTAGCAGAGGGAGCCTAGTCCTATACCGTTAGCTCAGACGGGGGATTACTCTTCAATGGGAGACTAGTAGTTCCGGAAGGGGAGGAATTGCGACACGAAGTGATAGCAGAGTCGCACGGCTCATGGTTCGCGGTACATCCCGGTGGGGACAAAATGTACCAAGACATGAGACGTCAGTATTAGTAGAGCGGGATGAAAAGAGATATTACCATGTTTGTTTCTAAATGCGCCACTTGTCTGCTGGTAAAAGTGGATCATCAGAGACCAGCAGGACTTCTACAGCCATTAGAGGTCCCGATGTGGATGTGGGAGAGAATATCCATGGACTTTATCACGGGGTTGCCTACATCACAGAGGGGTCACGACTCCATTTGGGTAATTATGGACAGGTTGACCAAAGTTGCTCATTTTCTACCCGTAAGGACAGACTACACTACGGGACAGTATGCCCAACTTTTTATTTCAGAAATAGTGAGACTTCACTGTGTGCCCCTAAATATCATGTCTGACAGAGACAAGATATTTTTTGCCCGGTTTTGGGAGAGTTTTCAGGAGGCCATGGGCACGGATTTGCGGTTGAGTACGGCATATTACTCGCAGACCGATGGGCAAACCGAACGTATAAACCAGATGTTGGAGGACATGTTGCGTATGTACATCGTTGATTTTGGGGGTGGATGGGAGCAGTATCTTCCACTGGTGGAGTTTGCTTACAACAACTCCTACCAATTCACCATTGGCATGGCTCCATTTGAGGCGTTGTACGGTAGACCTTGTCATTCCCCAGCATGTTGGTTGAAATTGGGGGACAACAAACTACTTGGGCCAGAAGTGATTCAGGATACTTCGGTAAGGATAGAATTGATATGGAGTCGCATTCGGGTAGCTCAGGATCGGCAGAAGAGCTATGCTAATGCGAAGAGGTTCTTCAGGGATTTCCAAGTGGGGGACCAGGTTTTACTCAGAGTATCTCCTATGAAGGGGATTACGCGATTTGGGAAGAAGGGGAAGTTGGCACCGAGATACGTGGGACCATTTCCTATCATCGAGCGGATTGGGTCTATTGCGTATAGACATGGATTATCGGAGCATTTACACAGGATTCATGATGTGTTTCATATTTGATCGCTAAGGAAATATCTTAGAGATGATTTGGCTTATTCTCACATTGCTTTGGAGGACATCAATCTCCAGCCCGATAGCTCCTATGAGGAGGGGCCGATTGCTATTTTGGACCGAAGTGAGCGGAAACTGCGGTCAAAGATAGTTCCGTTGGTATGTGTTCAGTGGCGGCATCATAATGCCGAGGAGTCCACATGGGAGCGCGATGATGAGATGCGCGAACGTTATCCAGAGTTGTTTTTTCCAGGTACTTTTTAGTTCCGAATTTCAGGACGAAATTCTGTTATTAGGGGGGGAGTATGTAATACCCCGCATTTTTATCGATATTTATTTATGGGATTAATTAAATTAAATGTGAATTAATTGAGAATTAATCCGGATGAAATACTAACGAGATGTGAGTTGGTATTTGATTATAATGTGTATATATGACAATATATGAATATTGAAATTGTCGCGAGGCTGAAATACGACAATTTGGAAAATTTAATTGGAACGCGCGTGTCAGTCCTGTCGAGAATGAATTTATGAGATTTAAAAATAAATTATTTTTCTTTTGACCAAATAGTCATTTTGAGTGCGCCAACGTGTCCGAAAGGGTCGAGATAGTCAGAAAACACTAGCCGGGGGTTTAGTTTGGGTCCCGGGGCATTTTTAGGCCATACCGGCAACCCAAAAGGGTAGTTTGGTAATTTCGGAAATTGGGTAATTAAAACCCACGAAAATTAGAGTTTAATTATGATTTATCATTAAACCCACTAAACCATTTTCAACCCCAATCTAAGTAGTGGGCTACGGGAGAAGTTAAGGAAATATAAAACTTGCCAAAAACCAATCCCCACCTCCATTGTCATCTTGAGAAGAACTTGTAGAGAGAGAGAGAGAGAGGAGAATTCTGCAGAGAGAGAGAGAGGAATTCAACCATCTCCAACCAACAACAAATCTGAAGAACATAAGGCAAGTGATTTAGTTACAATTAATGCAATGAATGTGTTCTTCCATGTTTAGGTAATTATCGAATTTTGTCTTGGAAGATTGATATAGACCCATGAATTTGAGGATTAAAACTATGAACCATGTTAGGAAATGCATGTAGACATATTCTGGAAGAATTATGAATTCAAAATATAACCCTTGATGATCTAAAAACGGATTAAAGAAGAAATTTTTATTGTTCTTGAAAGAAGTAGAAAACTAGGGTTCTTGATGAAGTTTTGATCCAAATAAAGCCCTTAGTTGATGAATTATTGGTTTTAGAACGTTAATAATGTTATAGGATGGTTGTATGATGATATTATAACGTTAGATTAGAGTTTCATGCATTATAATGGAGTTTTGGGTTGACTTGAGGACTGCAAAACGAAGCAGTCCGTAGCCTATCTGGTGCGATCGATCGATCGACATTCATCAGTCAATCGATCGACCACCATCGATCGATCGAGGTTCAAGGCCGATCGATCGACGTTCCCAGAATGAGTAAAATTTTCCCTAGCTAAATTTAAATGATGTTAACCCTTAGAAAATTATCATTGGAGACTTTATGAATATCCTTAAACTTAAGGAAGACCAGTAGGTATGGTTATAAAATTTGGACCTTAATTAGAATTCAATTTGAGGAATTATTCTAAATCTAATGAAATTCGATGAGTGAGATAATATTAGGGTTAAAAGAGTAAATTTTGAATAATTTGATGAAATGAGGTTTGGGGCAGAAGTTAGGACCTTAAGAATAATGATGTTATATGTGGGAATAATAGGAAACTTAATAATCCCTTTGAGATAGGTTTTAAGTATAAGAAACTATGACGTGAGACGTGTCGACAGTCTACATTATATATTATCGGAAGACTTAAAATATATAAAATTGGAATAATGGTATAAGGATGTAGAGTATACCTTTATTAATATTGAGATATCTAAGATGTGTGAATGCTTAGTTTATGATTTTATGTGTATGACATACCTACTATACTTGCTATAACGGGAGGTTTACGTTCGCTTAGGGACATCTAATCTTTGTGTGCCCGGATTTAGATTGGTACCTTAAGAACATAATAATAGAATGACTTATTTGTGAGTTAATAAGTCAGCTGACTATGGAGCATAGGTATGTACGTGACCCATAGGTATGGTGAATTATGTTCGCCTCCATTTTTGTGTGTGGTGCTCATTCCAACAATTCCTGATACATTCGGAATTTGTAATCCTTATGTACGTGATGTACCGGGATGGATAGCAGAGTATGTGTGCACCGCAGCTTAGCCTCGGGGCGCTTGTATTGTATATTTATGATTTGAATAATATACGGTTAAATGAAAAGGAATTTGTTATGTTTAATTGTGAGTATTGTTATTGTAACGTTATGAAAAGATAAAAAGGGGATATATACCAATAAATGGTTTTGTTAATAATTGGGAATCCGAGAATTAAAGTAGAACTCTCTATTTAATTGTTAAGGTTGGAAATAAAAACGTGAACCGAGTAGAAATGTTAGAAACTCTTTTGAACTAGATAGATATGAGAAACACATGAATGGGTACATGAACGTTAGGAGTGCACAGTTAGACGAGAGGTGAGTATTTCATGTGAGAGCACGTCCTAACATGTATTTTGCATTCATTGTTTTAAATGTTATTAAAGCACTTGCTGTTTTTAAAACACTCTCCACTTTCGGGCTCTGACCCGTTTGCTTTCAAATCTATTTTTTTGGTAAAAACCTTTTAGGTTCCCAGCCACAAGGACACCATACATAGTATTTCCATTCAGGTGACGAGCTGTAGCTGCTGTGGAAGTTACAGGGCCTTGACAGTAGACGCCTCTTTTCTAGTCTTGATTCCATATTCAGTTTCATCATTGTAGGACATGTCGCCCATTTCTATTAGAGACATTTTATATTTCAGTTATTCAGACTTTGGTTTGTAATTAATTCAGGATACACTATTTTGTTCATTTCAGTTGTGGGATTGTTGTGAGGAGTATTTCCTCTAGACTTATTATTATTTATTGATTATTCTATTGCTTCTTTATGGTGAATGGTTATGTTATTCTTTCATAATTCTTTTATTGCATGTTAAACAGATTTAATTTAAAATTTGACAACTTACTTTTTAAATACTAGGTGGTTAGTAATCATTAAAATGTTTTCGACAGTGATGCTATTAACTGAACCAACTTGGCATTTTGTATTAATTTAATAAAGGAGTAGCTACCCGGTATTTAATTAGTCGGGGTGTCACATATGGGTAGTGAGGAAAAGTTGCAGTTGGGGTGGGGGTGGGGTTAGGGTAGTTGCGGGGGTGGGAAAGGAAGATTTCCGGCAGGGGTTTGCCAGAAAAGTGATTTCCGATCGAGGATATTAAAGGTTGGAAGGATAAAGGTGAAGAGAGTTTTCTTTTTTTGAACAGTAACTCCGAAGGTGAAAAATGATTCTGATGATGTACAGTGACTTTGAGAGTGCTGGCGATGTGAACAGTGATGCCAACGATGAACAATATTCGTTGTTGGAAAAGGTACAGTAGAAGAGAGCTGTGGTTATGAGGTGAGAGGAGGTGTTTTGCCACCAACAGATGGATGTCGAAAAGAGGACAAATTCATCAAAAAAAGAAAAGGGAAGAAGGTAAGCATCTGATACCATGTAGAAGATAGAAATTCTGGCATGTTTTAAGGAGCATAAGGAACATGTTTTAAGGAGCCATGTTTTTAGGAGCTTTTGAACACCGGTATTATACAAGAAGTGAAAGTGTTTGATATATGTATGACATGGACACAATTACTTCTTGAAAGTGTTCATATCTCTCAACCAATGTCATTTCCCTAAGTATTTGAGATAACATTTTTCCATACTTCTAGGTTGTTAATACAATTTTTGGTTTGTTAGTTTGAAGGTTATTTTTTCTTGGAATTTTTATATGATGTTGTTTGCGTTCGCCTTGTGCATTGGGGATGACCCTTTAATCCTCACACTGTAATAATTATTTGCTGATAATTCTTTTGAAATAAATTCAATGTTTGTTAATTAAAGTTTTTTATATATTCTAAATTTCTAATGCATGAAAATTATTTGCACTCTTATTGAGTGTAGAATGAATTGTCTAATATGTTTTTATATTGATATATTAGGATACTTGAGTTACATATTCAAAGTAATGCCTTCCCAGGAGTGTTGCAAGAAAGGGTTAAAGGTGAAATATCAACCATGGTTGCCACCTTCAAATTTATCATTGCTATCGTGTGATTGATATCGGTAAAATATTAACCCATATTTTCATATCAAGATTTCTGTAGATGTTGAACATGCAAAATGCAGTATTTGTTTGAATGTATGGCATGATGTTGTCACGGTCGCCCTGTTCCGCATAACTTCTGGTATGTGACTTCAACTGCTTTTTAATCATAACGAGTTTCTCGATTAAAGTTGTTGGTTTATATTCACACATCTTTAATACGGGTATTTCCAGTAATGGGTATTTCTCAGAGTGGTTAAGAAGTTCGTAGGAGAAACATGCAAGTGTTCTTTGTCCCTCAATGTAGATCGGTTGTACAGTTTGTTGGAAGAAACCACTTTTTGCATAACATTGAGGAGGTAGTATCTCATGTTGCCTTATCCATATATTTTCTCCAGCTTGTGATGAGGATTATTATGTTTTTAAAAGGCTTATTTACAGTCACAAGCCAATCTCATTGAATTTTTTATGCTGTAGACGTTGATGAGTCTAAGGCTGTGTTTCGGGTTTTTAGACTGATTGGAAAATGGCATTTCGGGAAAAAATCTGAATTTTTCAATGATTTTTTGTTGATTCTTATTTTTTGGGATATGGATTTTTTTTCTTCCCGAAATTGGGAAATTTTGAAAAATCAGCAGAAACAGAAATCGGAAAAAAAATTCAGAATAATATAAAAAAATGTAAAATTCCAACAAACCGGAATAGTATCGAAAAATATCGATCGAAATAATTTTAGAAAATCGTATTGAGAAAATCTGAAAATCAGAATTACTTCCAATTCTGGTCCGACCCCCCCCCCCCCCCCCTCCCACACACACAGAGAGAAAAATCAGAATTCGACAGTTGAAAATATCATTACAAAATTGGAAAAAGATTTAATCATATTTCAGGAAAAATACGCCCTCAGAGGTAATAGTGTTCATATCACCGTCCGTGTGCTGGTACATACACATTTTGAGACCGTATAATCAATAAAATAACACATTTTGTTGCATTTTACTCTGATGCCATTTAATTCTTCATGGTTTTGAAACTTTCTTGTTTATCGTACTTTTATGCAGGATATACTACTAATTGATTCTTCACTAAGACGTTGCAAGGAAGAACTGGCACTTTTAGATTCTTATTCATTAATAAAGTCACCTCTTGTAAGTAACATTACTTGTGATCACTTATGTTTTATGATTGTATGGCTCATTGATTTTGTGCACATGGATGACATACAATTAGTTTGTTGGCAAAATTATGGACGGGTCCTAAACTTGCTTCACATTCTCCAGCAGATCACATTTTTATATTTATTTGGGTGATAGGTCCTATACGTTTTTATTTTTAAATTTTTGAATAATGAGGTTTTTTGAATGGTTGATGAAGTTGTATGTTCTGGGGTTATCTAAGTAGTTTAATAAATTTTAATCTTTTGTAAATAAGGTGTGAAGAAGGGTTTTTGGATTGATAATCTGAATCCATTAGAGAAGTTGATTTATGGGGAGTATAATTCTTTTGTGGTGATAATTATTTAGACAAATAATTATTTGTATACTCAAATGTATCAGCTAATGTTTTTATTATGCATTAGTGATTTATACATATAAGTTGTCTGTATGGCCTATCATTTCAAATGTTTTCTGACAGGACTTATTGTCTTAAATGTGATAAACTAGGACATACGCATTAATAACCCTAATTTGTTCTTTTTTTTAGTGGACATTTTCACGTTATTTTTTAATGTGGTTGAATTGTTAGATGCCATATATAGATCCCAAAGGATGTTGATTTTTTTAGAGTTTGTGGCTTTAGAGAAACAAAATATTGTCGTCCAAAGATGTCCATGGATGCGTCAATCGTGTATCTATTTCACCTTTTTTCTTCTTTAAAATCATTGATATCAATATAAGTTTCATAAATTTGAAAGTTTAAATAGAAGTATTAGTGTTACTATTTGTTAATTATCAGGAGAAACCCTCATTTCATTCAACTAATAAAGGTTTAACTCTTAGCCACCAAGACATTTCTAAATAGAATCCTAATTACAATTGATAACATAGATATTTAAAATATAACCAAAAACAAATTTATGAAATAATTGTTCCTCTCGCTATCCAGGCCAGCATTTTGTGGTGCTTTTGGACGTTGGGGAACTATATTTCTTTCAACTGTGGATTACTTCATAAATTTACTTGTTATTTATCAAAAACATAAAAATAAAAACCAATAACTAACTCATCTTTCTTCCAAATCAACACATATTCTCGTCCAACTCGGTCTGTTACGAAGCTATTGAAGATTAATCCACCTTCAACGGTTTTCCAGCAAGCTGCGCTATAGGAATGCACATGTAAGGTAGTAAAATCCACACAACGCGAAAAGAGATTCTACTTTAACACAACTTTCTGCAGCCCATTTGATATCCTCGTTGAAAATTTGTTTACAAACCAAATTTCTCTCGACCACAATCTCTTGACATTTTATTCCCAGATCAATCGGATTACCTAAGGACTAGATATCGAAAAAAGTGTCATTTATCAAGCAATCCTATGAAACTTCCTCCTTAAGATTATCTTCTTCATGTCGCGACCATGCGTGAACTTATAGACCAGAGAATTCTCAGAACTCTAGCAAACGCAAATCAATAGAAATAAATTACTAGTTCAGCATGTGAATAACATGAGCACCTGTAACTAACTAGTTCAGCACGTGCTGAGGGTGTTTAAAGAGAAAAGTTTCTATGGGAACTTCTAGAAGTGCTAACGTTCAATATCTGGCTGAAGTGTTTCAAGTAAAATGTATACTTGACAAATTTATAATGTAGTCAATTTGATACAAACATAACTGTACCTATTAAATGAACCTCCTCCAATATTTTTAATTTCTTAAAAATATTCCCCCTTTGGGGTGGTAGTGGTGATATGTTTGGCATGTGTTCTTTACCCATTATATGTTTGCATCATGCAATTTTTGATCAGTACCAAAAAGTTTGCTATGTAGTTTCTTTTGTTCTTCATCAGTCACATTGTCAAGTGGATATTTTGCCCAACTGCTACAATACTGAACTTTGGAACTTTTGATGACCTTTTCACATGTTTTTATATTAGGTCATTAATAATGGGAAAAATACTCATCGAAAAAGGGCACGTCTTCTACCAGATGAGAAAAGTGATGGCATGCAGCATTCATGCCCTCAATGTGGTAATGAAATGCTTATTCAAATGTATATATTTAGTTCAAAATTAAAAGAAAATTAATTTAGCATAATGCATAATGTGCACTATATATTCATATTTTTCTCACTGTTACATTGCTCTTCAAAGAATGTTAGGGTCGAGTTACTTCTGGGTGAAACATTTTTAACCACGGAGAAAAGTAAAATGGTGATATTTTTTTTTTTGCTTTTACATATTTGGAATCAAATTTTATGCATTTAAAATTTTGAATAAGTGCATATGCAATAATTATGCAACTTTGAACAAAACATAATTTCAAATAGGTAAATATATATTTCACCATTTTCGCAGTGAAATTTACTCTCTGAACCAACCGGACCCTTGGTGATTTTCTCATGTAATATGACATGAGCTATTTTAGTGATGTTCAGTTGACATATTTCTACCTAGTATGAATCATTGGTCTTGAGCTGAAAGAATTTCTATTATGCTTTTTCATTATGGTTTTAGAATTATTTTTCTGTATTGAACTGACTCATATATATCTCTTAGACACCGGGCATGCTGGGTTTCAGTGCGACTTGGACATGATACATCTGCAATGTCAAGCATGTGGAGGAATGATGCCTTCTAGAGATGATATAACTACACCACGACACTGTGTGTTCTTCTCACCATATTTCTAGTTATTCATTGCAATAATGATTAGGGCTATTTTGATTTGACCCCCACATTTTAATGTGATATTTTTCTTATTACCCACTTTGTTAATCTCTTTGACATAACCCTCTTCCCAAGGGGGGTTATGTCAAAATATTGCATAAAATGGGGGGTTAAGTCTAAGAATTTATTTGACTTTACCCCTTGTTTATAATGACAAATTAGAATTAACCCCATTGTGTTGGGGGAAAGTCAAAGAATTATGAAAACAAGGGGGGAGTCAATTAGGCATTAAAATCTGGGGGTTAAGTCCAAATGACCCTAATGATTAATGGAGTGTTTGAATGTATGACAATTGTATTTTCTTGTTTGTTGTATATTTTAATACGTCAGCATATATATACATAACTTAAATCGACATTTTAAAGATGAGTAGGTTTAAGAGTTAACTATAGATTATTTCGATCCTATAATAATAGTTAAAAAGTTATTATCATGCAAAATAAAGAAACTTAAATGAATTGATCTCAGTAATTTTTCCTTATGAGTATTCCGTCCACTACAGGTTTAGGATGTGATCGACCATTTTGTGGTGCATATTGGGAGGCATAGGGGGTTAATGGGAGTCCTGCTCATCCTATTTGCTGTCAGCAGTCTTTCAAAGCAGTAAGATCTTGCGTCTCTCTCTCTCTCTCTCTCTATGGGAAAGAGAAAAAGGTAAATTTGCATGTTTTTATATTTACGTACGGAACTACGTTTACCTAGAATTCACACTTTGGGAGAAAGGTTTACTCTGAATGGCTATGATGAAGTATTCATGATATGATGGGGACATCATTGTGTGTGCTTTTAGAGAATGTAAAAGCATGAAAATGTCCATCATTATGAATCCGGAAGTAGTTTTTGATAATAATCCAACATGTAATATACCAAACTTTTCATGTTGCATTGTTGGATATGTGTATTTATCAATTTATATTTTATGGTATTTTTATATGGGAAAAGAACTTGTAATAATTATTTAAAACACAGGAGCCTTAGATGAAACTAAATATTATTATATATAAAATTAATATTCTTAGAAGTGATTTGAATGAGCATGTATGAATGGAATCAAATGGATATCAACATATCCATGTTGGACATGGTTTTGACAGAAGGAATGAGGAAGGGTAAACATGTTTAGACTTTGCTAATGCCCACGATCTTACAATAACAGGTAGATGTTTTAAGAAAAAAGAAGACTATTTAATAACTTTTCGGAGTGTCGCGAATAGAACTCAATTCGATAATAGCTTATTTAGAAGAGAGTGAAGCACATCCAAAGATTTTTAAGTTATTCCAACAGAAAAATTAACAAATCAACATCGCCTATAGTAATGGATTCAATTATTCAAGGATTTAAACTCTGATAAAAAAGGATAGGCTATCAAAACATAAAATGGAAGGAAATAAAAGGTAGCAAGAAAATTGAATTTAACAAAAAATATTGCAATACTCAGAGTGGGATTGCGAAGATGATGTAAATAACATATGGTAAAGAAAAACAAATGATACATCGAAATTAGATAAGAAAATTGGCGTCCAAGATTTCTACTTCAATGATGGAGATGCCGCATTAAAGATGTTATCTAAGACAGAGATGTTTGAGATCAATGATGTTATCTATAGGTTTGTCCAATATCTGCACTTCTTCTTACCCTTCTTTGTTACTGAAGGTAATCACGAGAATGAACTAATACTAGCGGGGAGACTGTAACGCAGGCTTTGGTTACGGACGAGAGATAAAATAAGATGGATTTTCTTTCCTTATAATTATTCCTTTTCACTCCAATCTTTTCAGTTGGTAGGAGAGTAGCTTATATTTCTTTTAAAATTCTGTTGATTTATGAAAAATGTCATGATATTTTCCTTTGTTCATAAGTGATGTGTTTTGTTGACAAATTCATAAGTCACCTTCGTTGCCTTAGCTTGATCCGGTGAAAGATTAATTTCCTGCTTTTAGGCCAGTTAGCTTACAAAAGTGAGCAAATCTTAGGGGAGACTAAGAAATTTTAGTAAGAAGGAGACTTGGTGTTGAAATAAGGAAGTATAACAGATAATACAAAAAAGAATGAAGCAATTATAAAGAATGACAGTACTAGAAATCAAGAAGTCCTAGAAAGCTATAAGAAATTAAAGAATAAAATTAAACTAAGCACAACGTAACTCATGTAGATAGTCGTTATAATGAAATTACAAATTACCAAGAGGTTAATAAGGGATGTGGGTCAGTTAAGTGTGTTATTACTGATTTTGACGTGAAGTAATGGCCTTGAAGTTATTATTTTTTCTGAAGGGGAATAAACTATTAATATTGATTATGGTTCGGCAGAATTTATAAAAGAATTATTTCATGTAGCGCATTATTTTTGAAAGAGTTGGCGCTGGCGTTCAATTAAGAAATAATATAATAAATACCATTTTTAACCCAAATTAACCCTAAGCATGCAACTAGGTGTGATTGAAACAATATGAAATCATGCAATAAATATTCAACACACAAAGTTTAAGGAAAAATCCCCCACAGGGGCAAAACCATTTGTATATTCACTATAATTTGTAAAAGACGGTTTACAATCGGATTACAATGAAATACAGGTTGACTAAGAATTACCCTCGGGTATCGGATTCTGTAGTCGCGGCTGGAATATCCCTTTCCAGTAGGGTTGGCGGCTGGAACTATCCCTCCCCAGTAGGGCAGCAATGAAGAGGAAGAAGCGGTCCACTTCACAAGGTTGAACAACAGCAATGGTGTTCTTGGGTTACCAAAAGTGACTCACAAATGTATGGAATTTGTGTAAATCAAAGGTATGAATCAATGGACTCAAATACCATGAAGACTTAAGAGTTATGGAACTCAGAAAATCGTGTGTAAGTCTTAAGAAAACCAACTCCCCGATCGTGGTATAAATAAGAATTCCTTTGCCCTAAAAATCTGCAACACGATCTGGTTGAGTTTATCCTCGTCGGATCGGTCCGGTCCTTTAGGCGGATCGGTCCGGTGAAGTCGGATCGGTTCTTTTTCGGAAGCCGGATCCATCCGGTTATCATCGGATCGGTTCGGCCTTTTGCCTTCATCGGTTCGTTATGGATCCGGGGTGTACTGGTCTCAACTCAGCAGGCGGATCGGTCCGGTACCTTTAGCCGGATCGATCCGGTGAACCGGATCGGTTCTTTTATCTGATTCGGATCGGTCCGGTCAGGTCTGATTCCCAAATTCTTTCTTCTTTTGATTTTCGGATTTCGAATTTCGTTGATGACGATGTGGACATGAATTTCTTCAACGGTGTTACGGCTAATGAGATATTCAATTATGTTGGACAAAATGTCCTTACAAATCTCCCCCTATGTCTATGCCGGAACATACATAAAAAATCCGAATTATTTAGAATAAAAAATGCCTATACAAATCTACCCTTCCATGAACCCAAAACTGAAAGAGGTACAAATGACTAAGGCTGCATCGTTTGTTCTTCAATTCTTCAGGAATCTTCACGCTTTTCTCATCAGGGTGTGCAACATGGGATTATCAAAAGATGTACCTACACACATGAGATAAAGCAAATACCAAGTGATATATCGAGCTTGAAATGAGATAAACATATATACCAATTTATGAACAAAACTCAAAATTTCAAATCTCCCCCATAAGATGATAATTCTTTTAATCTCCCCCTTTTTATGATATCCCCAAATAGACAAATGAGAGAAATAAATCAAATAAGCAAGTGCGGGATGTCACAAGGATAAAATCACACCATGAATGAACATAAAACAACCAAGTCGGTGATAGCGTAAAGGAATGGGTGTGAACAAAATTACGATAGGAAAATCAAAGCATACAAACATAACATATGTGCACGATGAATATTGGATATTCCTAACGAATGAACTCAAATGCTTCCTTTGGTGTAAAAGATTGAAATATAAGACATTGACTATATCAAATCTACAAATCAAAGCTCAAAGAGATTTTTACACCAATAACGTCCAAAATGATTTTCATGCTTTTTCAGGACTTTCAAGGAAGTGCAAACCCGTTTTTCTCATTCTCCAACCAAACTCCCTCAGATTTATATTATAATAGAGGTATACTAAATTCTCAAACTTTGGAGAATTGATGGTGAAACCTACAATGGCCCATATTTGGCATGAATTGCTTTTTATTGCCTTAAATTTTTTTTTTCGGGCTCTTTTAACCTCTTAGGACCTCGGATATTAAAATTCCTCCATTTTTAGGTCCTTTTAACGGTGGCTTTTGCGCAAAGGATAAGAATCAACTTTCGCAGCCCCTCGCCGTTAAGAAAATATACACACATTCTCACCAAAACGGTTTTTACATGCAATCCAATCTTGTCAAGTTTTATCGCATATTGTACATTGTATAGACAAAATTGAGATAGAAACACTCAAGCCAATATGAGATAGACAAGTGCAATAATCAAATATAGCCGTGCAAGTGTGCAATAAAGGATATAGGAGTCAAACATGTAGGAAGATATCACTAATTACATCTCAAGGACTCCAATCAATGTTAAGCACATGGATGGAATGATGTAGCATCTCAAATCTCTACCAAATAGTCACATGGATATATGAAATGAAGTTGTGACTTGGCTATCTTAAATGCTCATCCATAAAAGGTGCAAAAACAGAAAAATCTTTTTGGTGTTTTTCAAAAAAGATTAACAAAATAAAATCTTTTTGTGCTTTTTCTCAAAATTTTTCTTAAAGAAAATCTTTTTGTATTTTTCAAAAGAAATATAAAAAGCAACAAGAATAAAAAAAAACTGTACAACTAAGCAATGGTACATATAAACAGACTAGCAATAGGAAGCATATGATATGAACATGAAGAAGCATCCTATTCTAGACATAGACCAACCCCTCAGTCAACTGTGCAAATCCCCAAAGACTTCCTAAGACTCTCAAATCTAAGGGCATCTAAAGGTTTCGTGAAAATATCGGCTAACTGACGGTCGGTAGGAACAAAACTCAGGGTTACGACCTTCTCCTCAACTAACTGACGTATAAAGTGCTCGCATAACCTGATGTGTTTTGTACGCGAATGTTGGACAGGATTGCGGGATATGTGTATCGCGCTCGTGTTATCACAGGAAATGAACATGGTGTCCTGTGAAATCCCATAATCCTCCAACATTTGCTTCATCCACATGAGTTGCGTGCAACAACTCCCGGCGGCGATGTACTCAGCCTCCGCAGTGGACAAAGAGATGGAGTTTTGCTTCTTGCTCAACCAAGAGACAAGAGCAGAACCAAAGTAGAAACACCCACTAGAAGTGCTCCTACATCCATCTACATCCCCGGCCCAATCGGCATCTGAATAGGCGGACAAATGGTCATCGGTATCAAAGGAATACCAAATACCGTATGAGAGAGTCCCACTCACGTATTTGATAATACGTTTTAGAGCGAGTAAGTCTGACTCTTTAGGAGACTCCTGATAACGCGCACAGACTCCAACACTAAAGGCAATATCGGGATGACTAGCAGTCAAGTAGAGAAGACTGCCTATCATACTCCGATACAAGGTTTTCTCTACGTCCTTGCCTGAAGTGTCCTTACTAAGCTTGGTAGTGGTACTCATAGGTGTACGAGAATGCTTAGCGGAGTCTAAACCAAGTTTCTTCACTAGGTCTCTATCATACTTGGATTGGGAGATGAACATCCCATCCTCTAGCTGACGAACCTGGAGACCAAGGAAGAATGTAAGCTCACCAACCATGCTCATCTCAAACTCACTTTTCATATCTTCCTCAAAGTGGTGAGCATGCTAGGAGCATGTGGATCCAAAGACTATGTCGTCCACATAGACCTGGGCAACCAAAATAGCACCGTCATCTCTCTTGACGAACAACGTCATATCTACTCCCCCTCTCTTAAAGCCATGAACTAAGAGATAGGAAGTAAGCCTCTCGTACCAAGCACGGGGTGCTTGCTTCAAACCATACAAGGCTTTCCTCAGATAGTAGACGTGCTCAGGGTGCTGAGGGTCTTCAAACCCTTTTGGTTGTTCCACATAAACCTCTTCCTGTAGAATGCCATTCAAAAAGGCACTCTTGACATCCATCTGATATACCTTGAAGTGCAGATGACATGCGATGGCGAGCAGAAGACGGACGGACTCTAGCCTCGCAACAGGAGAAAATGTCTCCCCAAAGTCTACACCCTCTATCTGTGTGTAGCCTTGAGCGACCAACCTAGCCTTATTTCTGATTATGGTACCATTTTCATCCATTTTATTCTTGAAAATCCACCAGGTACCAATAACATTAGTATTACTAGGTCGGGGGACAAGTTTCCAGACATTGTTTTTCTTAAACTGAAGCAACTCATCCTACATAGCAGATATCCAGTGTTCATCTTTGAGTGCTTCTTTGTGGTTCTTGGGCTCGACTTTGGACGTGTAGCAATGATGACTAACAACGTTCTCTAGTTGAGCACGAGTCTTGACCCCTAGAGTGGGATCGCCAATGATAGCTGAAGGATCATGACTCTTACGAACCCAAGCAGGTGTGTCCCCTAACACAGGAATAGGGTCCAAGGAGTGTGGGAGAGGAACAGGAAAATCACTTTCAGAACAATCCTCATCCTCACACTGAAGGTTGGGATCAATAACTGTCGGAGGTTCGTCTTCTTGCACAGTGACGTTTATTGATTCCATAACCTTAGAGCTCTTCAGGTTAAAAACCCGGTACGCTCTACTGTTCGATGAATATCCTAGCAATATTCCCTCGTCGCTCCGGGAGTCAAACTTTCCTAATTGCTCTCTAACCCGTAGAATGTAGCATTTACTCCCAAAAACATGGAAATATGCCAGGCTGGGCTTCTTGCCGGTCCACAACTCATAAGGTGTCTATAGTGTGTGTGGACGCAAATAAACCTTATTCACCGTGTGGCATGCAGTAGACACTGCCTCTGCCCAAAATCTCCTAGAAACTTTACGACCTAGAAGCATAGATCTAGCCATCTCTTGGATCATTCTATTCTTCCTCTCAACAATCCCATTTTGCTGAGGAGTTCTCACAGCAGAAAACTCATGTTTGATCCCAAGTCTATCACAGTACAAATCCACCTTGGCTTCCTGAAATTCAGTGCCGTTGTCACTACGTATTCTATTAATAGTGATCCCGTGTTGATTTTGCAGGACACGGCACTTGGTCGTTAAAAATTCTACAGCATCAGATTTCTCTCTTAGAAAACCTACAATAGAGTATCTAGAGAAATCGTCTACCATCACGAGAATGTATCTCTTACCACCTAGACTCTCCATGCGAGTAGGACCCATAAGATCCATGTGAATCAACTCTAGAGCACGAGAGGTGGTAATGGAATGCAACTTCCTATGAGGACTACGAATTTGTTTTCCCAACTGACAGGGTCCACAAATGGTCGAAGTTGACTTTCTAAGAGATGGTAAGCCACGTACTAGGTCCTTTTTGACTAAACGAGATAAGTCTCTAACATTCACATGACCTAAACGTTGGTGCCAAAGATCCATAGGAGAGATCGTGGCGCTGTTGCAGACAAGTGAGGATGTGGGCTCAGTCCCATAGCAGTTATCCTCTGTCCTCACCCCTTGCACTAAAAGTTTACCGGCTTGATTATAAACCTTACAAGCTTTCCGGTCAAACTTCACTGCAAAGTCATTGTCGCACAGCTGGCTGATGCTAAGAAGGTTTGCTTTCAAACCTTTGACGTACAACACGTTCTCTAGCTTTGGAAATCCTGGTAACTCTACTGTACCTCGTCCAAATATGCTAGATTTGCTATCATCTCCAAAGGTGACTCTCCCATCATTATAATCCTCAAGATGGGTAAAATATGAGACATCACCAGTCATGTGTCTGGAGCATCCACTATCAAAATACCACTGAGAGGTATTATGTGCTTTGAGAGCAACATGAACAACAAGGGCCTTTTTTCTCTTTCTTAGGAACCCAAGAATAGGTAACCTTTTGATTACCGTTGTTGTTGTTGGTTTTAGCCGGAATGCGGGAAGCTTTCATTGACGGTGAGGACATTCGTCTGAATTCCTCCATCAAACTCTGTGATGTGGCAGCTAGAAACTCAACTTGCTCTCTCAGACTAGCAAACTTATCAGTATGATGTGGAGGAGCAAAAGTACGTCGTGTCCGACCAAATCTATAGCAAAAATCCCTAAGGTGTCCATTTCTTTTGCAATGGGAGCAAAAGGGCACAGTATTAGGAGGACCTTGGTTTGCTTTTCTTGGTCGAACTCTCCTTCTTGGTTTTTTATGACGGCCATAAGGAGTCGTAGTAAACTCAGGAATTGGTCCCCGGCGCAATTTGAGACGTGGAGGCACCATCAAAACCAATTCCTTGCCTGTCACCAAAACCTAAAGCGGGACCGAGGAGCATCTTTCCCATCTTCCCAGATCTGTCCTCGATTTGTACCTTGACTTTCCTAGCTCTCTCAAGGTCATGAGTAAGCTGAGCAATAAGGGCTTCAAGTTTCTTCCGAGTCTCCATGGAGGAATGGAGCTCACTAGTAAGGCTAGCCACTTGTTTAGTCAAGTCCGCTTTCTCTTTCTCAAAACTGCTCTCTCTCTCTCTAAGCAAATTCTCTTTACTAACCCAGGCAGACTCTCTCTCTCTCATGGCGGTGCAGGTGGAGGACTCTCTCTCTCTCGTATCTTCTAACGCTGTGATTCTAAGAACTAATGCCTTGTTACGTTTTTTAGTTTTGAAAGACTCATTATATAACTCGGCGTAGGCGCGTTGAAGGTTACTCTCGTCCTCACTACCTTCCTCCTCTCCCTCACTCTCTTCGCTCTCGCTGTCGAGGTGTCCCTGTGAAGTAGCATCCACATCGTTGTGAGATGCACTAGGAGTACTCACATGACAAGCCATGAACGCGGTGAAGTTACGCTCATGCGGTGACTCATCTCCCGAGTCCACCGACTCGACCTCACTGTCGTCACTAAGGGTAGCATTTAGGACAGCTTTACCCTTTTCCCTATTCAGACGAGTGGCACACTCAAACGCGCTGTGTCCCTTACCGTTGCACTCAAAACACCTCTCACTGTCTTTAGGGGGTTCTTTGAAATCTTTCTTTTCAAACTTATTTTTCTGAAAATTCTTTTTATCTTCGAAGTTTCCACCCTTTTTAAATTTCAGAATTTTCTTGAAGTTTTTAGCAAATAATGCCAAATCATCTAAGTCAAACTCACATTCAGAATCAGAATTTTCTATCTTTCTAGATGACTCGACTTTCTTTCTTGCTGACCCCTCACTTTTTCTCTCTTGGGCTTTAAGGGCAATTCCCTTATCTTTTGGCTTGGCAGGTTTAGGAAACATGTCTATTTCATAAGTTTGTTAATCTCCTACCAGTTCTTCCAATTTTAGTGTATTTAAATTACCCAAGGAATTTAGCACAGTGACTTTAGGTATAAAACGCTTGGGAAGGGAACGAAGAATCTTTTTAACAACTCTAGCATTAGGAATATGTTCACCAAGATTATAGCTAGTATTAACAATGTCAGAAAGCCTAGCATAGAATTCATCAAAACATTCATTTCCATGCATGGTGATGGTTTCAAATTGAGTTGTTAAATTTTGTAATTTTGACTCTTTAACAGCATTTGTTCCTTCATGGGTAAGTTGCAATACATCCCATGCTTCTTTTGACGTGGTGCATGTCATTATGCGTTTGAACTCATCAGGTGTGACAGACCCAGAAATAGCACTTAGACCCTTAGAATTAAAAGATGACCATTTAAATTCTTCATCAGTCCAAGTAATGTCAGGTTTCAAGTTGGTCACATTATCAACAGTCACGGTGGGAGGAGTCCACCCTCGTTCAACCAAAATCCATACACGTTCATCAATGGCTTTTAAAGCCGACCTCATACGGGCTTTCCAATAAGCATAATTTGACTCGTCAAAAATAGGCATTTTATAATATGACTTCTCCATATGAACACGCTCTTTTTCAAAAATTAATTTTTCAGAAAATTGATATCTTAGAAAAAATTTGCGGAAAAAGGAATACGCGATAGATTAGCGTAGCCTGCTCTGATACCAATTTGAAAGAGTTGGCGCTTGTGTTCAATTAAGAAATAATATAATAAATACCATTTTTAACCCAAATTAACCCTAAGCATGCAACTAGGTGTGATTGAAACAATATGAAATCATGCAATAAATATTCAACACACAAAGTTTAAGGAAAAATCCCCCACAGGGGCAAAACCATTTGTATATTCACTATAATTTGTAAAAGACGGTTTACAATCGGATTACAATGAAATCCAGGTTGACTAAGAATTACCCTCGGGTATCGGATTCTGTAGTCGCGGCGGGAGTATCCCTTTCCAGTAGGGTTGGCGGCTGGAACTATCCCTATCCAGTAGGGCAGCAATGAAGAGGAAGAAGCGGTCCACTTCACAAGGTTGAACAACAGCAATGGTGTTCTTGGGTTACCAAAAGTGACTCACAAATGTATGGAGTTTGTGTGAATCAAAGGTATGAATCAATGGACTCAAATACCATGAAGACTTAAGAGTTATGGAACTCAAAAAATCGTGTGTAAATCTTAAGAAAACCAACTCCCCGATCGTGGTATAAATAAGAATTCCTTTGCCCTAAAAATCTGCAACACGATCTGGTTGAGTTTATCCTCGTCGGATCGGTCCGGTCCTTTAGGCGGATCGGTCCGGTGAAGTCGGATCGGTTCTTTTTCTGAAGCCGGATCCATCCGGTTGTCATCGGATCGGTTTGGCCTTTTGCCTTCATCGGTTCGTTATGGATCCGGGGTGTACTGGTCTCAACTCAGCAGGCGGATCGGTCCGGTGAACCGGATCGGTTCTTTTATCTGATCCGAATCGGTCCGGTCAGGTCTGATTCCTAAATTCCTTCTTCTTTTGATCTTCGGATTTCGTTGATGACGATGTGGACATGAATTTCTTCAACGGTGTTACGGCTAATGACATATTCAAGTATGTTGGACAAAATGTCCTTACAATTTTAGATGTATAAAATCTTTGTTGTACAACTAAACTTGTTGCACAAACTAAGAGAATATATTTTAATCAACGTTTGAAAAATTACGGGGGTGTATGCCTTTATTTATAATCTCTTAACATAGAGTTAATGCAACTTAAGTCCTAAAGAAAATTATAGGTATATGGAGTGAGCCGGGATGAGAATACACGTGGAGGCATTGCCCCCTTATAGGAATAAAGACCAATTATATAATGAAGGCTAAACGATATGGGCCCAAAGGATATATGGGAGGAGGATGGATCATAGATGCCGAGATAGAGAGCTTATGCGGAATGAACCACCACATGGATGCTAGGGTTTCTTTTGGGGAGAGGACAAAAGGTGCTAGGCTAGGTTTGCTACTTTATTTTCTTCATGCATGAGGTTTGTTATATATAGAGAGGATAAAGATATTCTTCTTTTGGATATGTTGGCTTAAGAATGTGCATCACCTCAGCTGGTGTAACCCACTGCATATCTCCTTCTAGTGCATGGTGATGGGGATAGTTTGACTCCTAGCCTTGTGGCTTCACCCTGTAGGGGTGTGCGTTAACCAACCAATAAGTGCTCATAACGATCTTTTTTGGAAAAGGGTGATTTGGTGTACGTGGGATCAAGCAAGGGATGATACAATCCCGAGGGTCAATGGTGTAATTCAGTGCGAGCATATCAAGTAAATGGTGATATGTTTGAGGTTTGATGAGTTGCAAGCGTGGTTTGTGGTTTGTGGTTTGTGGTGTTTATCTCTCTATCTTAGAGTGGTCGGGCCAATACTAACCTGGCGATCTCTAAGCTCCAGCCTCCAATCTAAATATCCTCCAAGGGTCCAATGGGCTCTAAGGGCCGAGTTCTATGGGCTCCTGTAGTTGCCACTCCCGTGAGGATTTATTTACCGCGGTTGGAGATGTGTGAGGTCGAGGAACATAAGTACTTTCTCAATACTTGTCCATCTACCGGTTGGGCTTTTACCGCACTCCTAATGTTGACGTGTAGCATGCCATGTGTCCGTGGTGGGGCACACCATTCTTTATTTCTTCCATATGCTATGTATATCATAAGTTAAAAAGACTTTAACGTGAAAACCAACTATTTTCCTCCTTATCCCTTAAAGTGCCTCTCTCTCTCTCTCTCTCTCTCTCATCCGCTAGATCATTATGTAACTAACAGTTGAATATTTAGGTTTTTGGTAAGGGTTTGTATAGAGGTATGTTCTGTATAGGTAAATATCTTGTCCCTTTTCTTTGTTATTCCTTTTCTAATCTTTGATGAATTTTTTGTTAGAGAATATGATGCTTATTGTTATTATTGACTGAATTGAGAGAATATTATAATGAGGCTATTTATGTTATTTTACTCATAAGAGTTTATGTAATATTGCTATGATGTGAACCGTACTTGAGTAGTATATATATTTGTTATTGATAAATGAATAATAACGAGTCATCATTATTGTGTCTCTTTTTGTTTACAATTTATTATTCTTGTAATTCAACTACCATGTTTTTAAAATCAACATGAGGTGCTCCGACTCGAGGGCTTATGCCTCAATTGAGTGCATGGTTCAAAGTCTCGACATCGGCCACTCGATTTTCAACTCGGTCGCGGTATCGGTCACGGTATCGGGCGATACGCAAAGATACACTATTTAGAGGGCGTGAAAAATTCCGAAAAAAATCTAGAAAATATTAAAAAAATACAATTAACAATGTGGACCAATCAGATAAGTTTAAAACTATCCTTTAATATGCATAACAATGTACAATTGATTATATTAACGTGCTACGAACTTGTCAGATTCAAGGTTCCATAATAAATCAATGTTTTTTTTCCATAGAGGATACAAATATTATGTTTTTACAAAGAAAAACAAATGTTACCTTTTTAGTAAGAGGATAATTTTTTTTTACAAAGAGGATACAACTATTATATTCTTAGTATTATTTTTAGTAAGGGGATACAAATGTGTTTTTTAAGTATTTTATATTTTTCTAAAAAGGATAGAATTTTTTTTTTAGTATTATTATTTTTTTACAAAGATGATACAAATGGTGATTTTGACAAAACACTACATTTTTTTACGATCGTTTTTTACAAAAAGGATGCAAATGTTATTTTTTACAAAAAATGATGCAAATGTTATTTTTTATAAAAAGGAATGTAATTGTTATTTTTTTGTTTGTTTGTTGGGTTGCAAATGTTTTTTTTTTAAATTGACGGAAATGTTATTTTTTTACAAAGAGGATGCAAATATTGTTTTGGGGAAATTTACAATTAGGTCCCTTGGTAAAGATTTTTAAACATTCAAGGACAATTTACAATTAGGTCCACTTGTTATGCCCACTAGCGTCAACTTTTACAAGAAGAGAATTAGTGGACCTAAGTGTTTAACATTTATCAAAATTCCTTTAGTGTTTAAGATTTGTTTGTGAGGGACCCAAGGTCGTATAAAATTATACGGTGTCAAAATTTGATTAAAAATTACTACTCTACCCTTATTAAGTTATAAAAAATCACGCAACTTTCACTATCTCAAGTATTAGATAGTAGTCGGCGATCCCTTTGATTCACATAGTTGAAAGTTATGTGTTGTTAATTCACTGCTAATATTTTGTTACACATATTTTTTTTAATGTATTATTAACCTATATGCTAGACAAGTTGAAAGCTGTGTACAATTCAATTTATTTGTTTCTGTATGTTTTTGGCGACTATTTTGGGTAAAATCGATGTTATTCCATTGTGACTTCAAACAATTTTCTGCAATTGATTTGTTTTGAATCGAAAGAGAAGATAGTAAGCAACCGATTTTACTATCTCATTATTTCTGGCGGCTAGTTTGTGTACACATGGTTTTTGTATGCGTGTAAGTGATTACTAGTGGTTGAGTGTGTACAAATTATAAATACAAATACAAATACATATTTTCATCTCATAATATTATTTTTTTAACATCTAAGTGGAATTAAATGTTATGTTATTGAGTTCAAATATGTGATAACAATATATTTTTGTATTTTTTGATTATTAAATACAAAATAAGGGTATTTTTGGAAAACTGGAGATAAATTAATCCTATCTGGAGCATTTCAAACACATGACTGTATTATTATATCCCATCCCGTCTTCTTATTCAGAACTGTTCCGAACGCGGTATTGGAATAGGCCTTATACGGTCCATCCTTATCCTATCCTATCCGACTTTTATCATATCCGGACCCCTTATATGGCGTATCAAACGAGGCCTTAGTAACTTATACCATATCGATCGATATATCACCGATATGGGTCGATTCCATTGCGATATCGCCGATATGGGCCGATTCTACTGTGATATCGCCGATATGGGCCAATTATACTGCTATATCACCGATATTACCGAGAAATCATCGATATAGGATTGATTCACATCAATAATTGAAAACTCAACTCGTAACTCGGAATCGGATTGGTGGGCACCGATACCTAGTCAACTCGGTCGTATCGTCGCGGTATCTTAATATTCCGAGATCGGCCCTCAACGCATTTTTCTTAGAGGTGGTGGAGGCTTAAGCCTTATTCTATGCTCTAATATACTATATTGATTTTATAAATAGAATTAATTATAATGTCATTATATTATAATAACTTTCCTTTATATATATTATATACTAGCGGATGCCCGTGCCTGAAGGCACGACTGAAATTTAAAAAAATAATCAACATAGTTACTACATGTGTGGTGGTGGCGATAATAGTCATGGGAGAACGATTGGTACGACATGCTGTTTTTATCGCATAAAAAATGCAAATAATAAAATATAACTCTCATTTAACGAAATATTGGCTTCATAATCAACAATTCAAACTTTTTGTTCACTCAATGGTTATGTAAATACAAGATACATCATTATGCAATGTGCCAATGCGTGATTGTGTTGTCCTCCGTCCGAACTCTTGTGTCATTTTTATTTTGATCAGATTCTTTATCCATTTTGAAAAAATTATTGTGTTACGACACTTTTACTTGGATAATTTTCGTAATTGGTAAAACTAATATTTCATATCATGTCGTGTTTTTTTGTTCAAGTTCATTTTTGGTTAAAGAAAGATTATGTTTTGTGCCACTTTTACTTGGATCATGTTCATGATAGATAAAAAAATATTTCACGTCACGCCATGTTGTGCCAATTTTAATTAGATAGTGTTCATGATTGGTAAAAAAAATATTAATTCATGTTGTATCGTATTGTATCTTGTTTTTTGGTCGGATTTGTTTAAGTTAAAAAAATATTTTGTATTTTGTCGCTTTTACTTGGGTGGTGTCCAAGATAAGTAAAACAAAATATTCCATGTTGTGGCGTAATTATTTTGGTCATTTTTCGTTAAAAAGAATATTTTGTGTTGTGCCGCTTTTACTTGGGTAGTGTTCGTGATTGGTAAAAAATATTACTTCATGTTGTTTCATTTCGTATTGCACCGTATTTATTTAGATCATGTTCATTTTTTATTTAAAAAAATATTATCTTGTGACGCTTTTTCTTGATAGAGAACTTTAATGTAAACAAAAATTATACAAATACAAATATAATGTATAATATCCACTTTGATTTGTGTAATGTACTTAGAATTAATTGCCGACAAAAGCGGGTTTATGTCAAGAATGTGTTCAAATAAACATTTTGCTCGTATGACCAAAAATCAAGAATGTGCATAATTACAATTGACCCTATCTAATTAAGGCCAAAAATCAAGATCAACAACAAACTAAAGATTTTTAACCGAGCCAAAGAACAAAAGTAGCTTTTTTATACTCAAACAAAAACTGAAGATGATAAAAAAAGAAGATGTGTTCATGTGAGAGTGAAATTATCAATCCAAACCAAAAGAGACCATATGAAATTGAAAACCTCCCCCCCCCCCCCCCCCAACAATAACAAAAAAAAAAACAATGTAATTATCAACTACGTGCCATGTCCTTGGAAAGTTTGAGTCACTACTATAAACCAAAAGAGAGAGAGAAATGAAATGAGATACTATTAAAGATAATTCCATACCACTAACCCAAAATATCAAAAGAACTCGTCAAACACTAAGGCTTGTTAGTGAAAATAAACAACATCCAAAACATAAAAAAAAACACAAATCCTCCTGCAAACTCCTCCAACCTGAAACAAGCCTCACAACTCCACCACCGCCCATCCAGCTGAACCCAAATCCATCACCAAGCAATTTTTTACAGTCCAGCCCTATCCCGAGTGACCATACCCAACTCAAATCAGCCCCAACCCGACCCACCTCAACACCAACCACAATCGGACCCACCTAAACCACCAGTCTTTACTCGAGCCCCTAATCAACCAGAGACCCACCTCTGACAGTTGTAACCCAGTTAAGCCCGAGTCCAAGTACACCCACCTTGCCCATGTCCGACCCGATTCTCAAGATAAATTTTTTATGGCGATGGGTTTACCTTGTCAACTTGAATAACAATGAAATGGTAGTAAAAAAAACAGAGAACAAGTAGCTTCTAACCCAAAAGAAAAATTAAAACCCATAGATAAACTTTAATATCAAATTAATACCAAATATTCTTTAAAGAAATAAAAATTCTTTAACAATTAGATAAGGAAAACCATTAATTTCAGT
Source organism: Sambucus nigra (assembly GCA_949130495.1). Lineage (NCBI taxonomy): Eukaryota > Viridiplantae > Streptophyta > Magnoliopsida > Dipsacales > Adoxaceae > Sambucus > Sambucus nigra. The sequence goes on along the minus strand of OX422207.1, from coordinate 4,416,445 downwards.
GATTTTTGCACTTTTATCACCGATAGTAAATTTCAACCTAATAAGAACTCAGTAAATGAGTAAGAAATCCGAAGGTTAAGAACAGAAAAGTAAGAACCGAGTAAGAAACTTGCATAAATGGCGCAAACCCATTAAACATAGATTATGAGCCAAAGTTTTTTTTCGGATGGACCATTAACATATTTTTTCATAATAGACAGTTTCCTCAATCATATTATATAAAAAAAGAAGAAGAAAAGGATAGTTACTTTTTTACCCTTTCCGGTTCGACGTGGGTGCCTGAAGAAATTCTTCTGCTTCGAATTCTCTTTGTGTTGTCGTCGTCTCATGCAGTCAAATAATAAAAACACCATTTCTTCACCCTATTAAACATAGGCTCGAAGTAAGAAATTCTAGAACACCCCCCAAAATAGAGATCAACAAAAAAATTGAAACAAAAAACCTAAAACCTCAAAATTTGAGAGTATAACCTCTCAAATCCCTGTTATAATCTAATGGCTAAAATACAGAATAGCTAAAAATCTGAATCTAAAGGAGGAAAACGTAAAAACATATATATATATATATATATCTATATATATATATATATATATATATCTATATATATAGAGAGAGAGAGAGAGAGAGAGAGTTTAAACCCCCACCATTATGGATTTTATGGACAAATCTAAAACCATACCAATCCTCTAAAAACAAACAAATTGAACCTGCAAGGGAATCATAAAAAAAACTATCAATTTAACATAAAAGATAATATAAGCATAACCCCCATATATTAAAAAAAATGGCACAATGGTTAGAACATGTGAGAGACTGATAGAGGGAAGAGCGATTTTGTAAGGGGGGGGGGGTGAGGAGAACCAAATAAATGAAAGAATCCATTAAAGAGAGATATCCGAGACTGTGAAATAAATAAGAGAAGGAACTGTAAGAGGGTAGTTTAGATTAGATGGAGGCGTAACCACTTTTGAGTACAGAAATGACAAGTTAACCGAGAACACTCCTGATTAATTACAAGACACACAATCACAACCCAGTGGAGATAAACTCAGTTTGATCTCGTAAATCTCTCGTGTATGACTTTTAAGATAACAATGAACTCAGAAGTAACTCATTTAGAGGTAGAGAGGAGTAAACACCCTAGATACACCTTGACAGGCAGCCAAACACACCAACAACCTTTGAAAGATCTCTGGTTAGCTATTAAAAGCTTCATAATAAATGACAATGGTGGGTGAGTAAGAACTCTGGTTTGCAATAACTTCTTTCTCCCTGATGATAATCTCTCTCGAGAAGGATTCTGAAAAGAACGTGCCCCCTCAGAAGTGGTTAAGGTCCATTAATAGCTCCCCACACCACTCTCGAGGTGTCGTCTTTTTACAGTTGTGGAAGACCACCCTCATACTTTATGTCACAAAAATTACATGATGGACTAGCTAGCTCCACGTCATCAACATTAAATGTCAAGACATGCCTTTTGCCTAACCACTGTGCGTCAGGGGGTTGTCATAATAGAGGTTGCTCACCCACTGTCTGACAGCCCCAAATACCATGGTGGTTTACTCAAGTACAGATTTGACATTTCTTAGCTGGCTAGTGGCATCCCTTAAAGTAGATGCAGAGGGATGTTTGGTTCACAACTCAAAGCACGATGGAACTCAAGGCTGCTCCGTCCTAGATTCCACGATCAAAGGTCTTTTGGTGTTTTACCAGATGTATCTAATATGGTCAGGGAAAGTCCCAACGCTGCCTCACTTCTCAATTCTCCAAACCAAATCCCTCTGAAGTTCCCACGACGAGGTCATTCGATAGAGCATGTAAGCTTTCCCAAGCCCTGTCAGACCTAATTTCTCCCGAGTACCGTATGACCTCTCCTTGAATAAAACTATATTCGTTATAGCTCATAGTCAATATAAACAAAAGATACAACATGACTAAGTAAGAAAACAAAGCTAAAGGATGAGCACTCTCGGCCAGTTTGATCTCCCTGGGATGCCACGCAGAGCTGCCTCGCTTCCTTAATCCCTTGAGTTCATTGTATTAGTTGGGGGGGGGAGAATTATCTCTAATCTCGTGATTATCTCAAGACCCTTACATTTACCCTTTCGTGTAGAGATTTGTTATGCGAAGAAGAAATGTCTGCACGAAAACTTCTCAGTCCGATGAACCTTCGTCTTGCAGCTTTGTCTTCGTTACCGTTGAACTATAAAATTCTCTCCAATTTTGTGCTTTGGCTATTCATCTTCGATTCATTTTGTTCAAAAAAGTAAAATTCTCCTCGATGTACCTGAACCAAAGCCAGAGGCACCTCCAAATGGGTTTATGGTGAGGGGACATCGTGAACTTTTTTGAACTGAACTATGTGGTGCCTTTTCCTCACAAGCAAATTCTTCCTTGTAAACCCTCCCAAGTAAATTCTCCCAATGTGAAGGTGCTACTTCGTTTGGACTGTGCTCTGTCATTATTTTTTCATGTTCAAAAAAGCAAAAAAATTATCCCCGATGTACCTGAGTCATAGTTAAACACTGTTTGGACCTGTGGCGAGGGGACATCGGTGGTTTTTGAACCGTTGGGACAGCTTTTGTGTTGTGGGATATCCGATATGTCTGATAAAAAAATTCTGGCGCAAACTCAAACTTGTTCTTGAAGAAAACCCTTTCTATTCCCTATGCATCACTTCATAATGACGTGTTGCCGTCTTTTCAACTGTCAGAACACTTCCCTAAGTGCTGCGTGCCCACTTGAAATGATTATCGGCGGCTTTGCATGTGCGGTGGTGGGAAACTCAAAAAGGCAAACTAAAGGATTTCAAACGTCTATTATTAAAAACACTTAGCCGTTTTCCCCTTACTTTGCCTTCGTCTGCTTCAACTCCCAAAGCATTTAGAGAGAGAAAAAAAACTCAAACCGCCATTATTATCAAGGTTTTCTCTGGTTTCGATTCTCTCATCGTCTCTTTCACCGCCACCTGTGGCCATACTCCTCCATTTTCATTCATATCTCTTCCTCGCTAAGCTTCTCCTTTCATCGCCACCTCCAATGGCATCTTCAAGCGTTCCCAAGGATCCCAGCACCGGTGCTCAGCCAACCTCCATCGCTTCCGCCTCTTCCAGTACTGCCACTGGGGGCGCCACCTCTCTGGATGTTTCTCGCGAAGAGAAATTAAGTTTTTACCATCGGTCTCCCATTTTTGGCAAAGGCGATGACTTATAAGGCTTCTGCAAGACTTGCACTTTTAGCGTCAAATATGATTCTTTGATTCTTGGTGACGAGGATGAGGATTCAGCTAAATGGGGCTTCCTTCCCCAGAGGGAACTCTACGCTTTCGTCTCGAGTGAGGTGACTTCTCTTGCTCTCATATTGATTTCGATGGGCCTAGAGGTTCCCCCGTTAATTTTTCTACTTGGAATGCACACATGTAGAGCTCCTATGCTATGACTCTCACTAAGGTCGGGATGCATCGGGATAAATGGTTTGGAGAGTTCATTTTGTTAAAGAACAATGCTGCCCTCTCAGTTTTGGTTTCTCGCTAGAACATTACGACCCAAACCTTCATAGCTGTGTGGGGTGAGTTTATCGTTACACTAGAAGATGTTTGTGAACTTCTAGGTCTTGAGCCCATAGGCGATCTGCCTTACTCTGATGAAGCACTAGATGCCGAAGAGGCTGCTGGTCGTTCGAGGTTGGATCATATATGACGAATGTGCATAAGTACTTCCAACAAAGTCACTTTCACTCCCCTCATCAATTACTTCTTCCAAGATCCTTCTAAGGGTGGTTCTTCTGAAGGTGCCCCATGCCAAGGTACCCCACACCACTCCTGAGGTGCGTCAGTCTTTTTACAGTTTTGAAAGACATCCCTCATACTTTATGTCACAAATATTAAATGCCTGATGGACTAGTCAGCTCCACGTCATAAACATTAAATGCCAAAACATGCCTTTTGACTAACCATTGTGCCTCAGGGGGCTGTCATCACAGAGGTGGCTCACCCACTGTCTGACAGACCCCAAATACCACGGTGGTTTACTCAAGTGCAGATTTAACATTGCTTAGCTGGCTAGTGACATCACCTAAAGTAGATGTGACATTAAATAGAGGGATATTTGGTTCACAACTCAACGCACGATGGAACTCAAGGCTGCTCCATCCCATATTTCACGATCAAAGGTCTTTCAGTGTTTTACCACGTGGATCCAAAATGGTTAGGATAAGCCCCAACGCTGCCTCACTTCTCAATCCTCCAAACCAAATCCCTATGAAATTTTATGAGGTCATTCTATAGAGCATGTAAGCTCTCTCAAGCCTTGCCAAGCTTGGTCAATCGCGAGTACCGTTTGACCTCTCCTTGAATAAAACTATATTCTTTACAGCTCATAGTCAATATAAATAAAAGATAAGTAAGACAACAAAGCTAAAGGATGAGCAATCTCGGCCAGTTTCTTTGCTAGAAGATCTCTCTGGGCTGCCACGCTGAGCTGCCTTAATCCCTTGAGTCCGTTGTATTAGCTGGGGGGGGGGGGGGGGAATTATCTCTAATCTCGCGATTATCTTCAAGACCCCCTATAGGAACCATTGAAATAAATGAGAGAATGAACCAGTGAAGAGAGAGGTATCCGTGAGGTGATTTCTTAGATGTGCGAAGTGAGAAATAAATGGGTTGAAATGAGAGAAAAGCAGGTTTACCAGACTAATAGTTTGGGTGGGGGGAATGCAAAAGGTAATTAAAATTCAAAAATAGTTTGGGTGGCGGGAATGCAAAAGATTTCAAATATTTCAAAGGAGGGAGTTGATCTCAACCCTTCATTTTTGGGGAGTGATGTGAGTAAATCTGAGCCGTTATTGTGCGTAGACAATTCAAAAACCATGCTCTCTCTCTCTCTCTCTCTCTCTCTATATATATATATATATATATATATATATATATATATATATATATATATATATATATATATATATATATATATATATATATTTATAATTATAATAAAATGTTTTGAAAAAAAACCCGCTAAGGGGGCGGAACCCGTATACACACAAAATAACTAAAAAACACCAAAATCCCAAATCGAAACATCAGCAACCCCACCTACAGACATGTATTAAGGTTTGTGATAAAGGAATCCACATTTTTATCTTCTCCACTACAATACCACTTTTGAAACATATTATACATTGTATTTTAACACACCATGGGCTGGAGGAGATAAAAATATGGGGTGCCTTTTATCACAACCCCTTTATTAAAGATGGAAAAATAAGCAGCAGTCACAAAAACTAATATAAAGTCGAATAGAGCAACCTAAACAAATCTGTACATAGAGCTCAGAGAAATAAAAACTAGAATAAATCCAGAGAGAAACACCAAAATAATCTGTGCAAAAACAAATCTGTACAAAAACATCACAAATGTAACGACCACTCTTGAACCATTACTAACCACTGTTGCCCCTATTCTGAAACCAATTAAGCATCAAAATTTGCTAAGATTAGGCTATCTCACCAAACATCAGACAAAAACACCCCCAAAACGTCCTAACCATCACATTCATGCAACCAATTTATTGATAATTGAGGAAAGGGGGATTCCAGGTCGAAACCCATAGTGATGCATATAATTTGATGATTTCCAAAATTCTTCTATATCCACTTCCTTTCGTTAAAAAAATTCTCTTTTTTCTATTCTTCCAAATGTTCCAAGTCAAGGATACCACAATACATCTCCAAATTGCAACCCTTTCAAACATAATTTTTTTATTCTGGACCATTGATGCCAAGATGAAGGGATAGCCTTACCATATTAAGCCCCCTGCGTATATTTACCCAACAAAAGCTACACTACTAGTCAACTCACAATGAAGAAGAATGTGATCGATGTTTTCGTTGTCTTTCTTGTGAAGAATGCACCTAGACAAGAATAAGAATGACTTGGGTCTCTTTAATTGAATCCAATCAAATATATTCCACCTTACCGTGGGCTACCAGCCTTGAACTTGAAGAAATCTCATTTTTGAAGGTTGATCTCCTTTCCAAAATCTATATATGGACCAAAAAGTGGAAGGGTGGAAATTAATCAATGGCCCTTTATGATTAAATGAAACATGAATGAGTCTTGGGAATAAATAACTAAAGTTACGGTCTCTCAAAATATTCTCCTAAAATCTATTTTTGCTAAGGAAATAGTGTAACTCCAGCGAGTTAAACTTCCACTGGTTACGAAAAGAGACCATATCTGCCACTCTTGCATCCCACCGATTGCCATGAAACCCATATTTGCTCCTAATGATCGAAGCCTAAGGATAATCTTTATGACGGAAAGACCCCTCTTGGTATCAATTTGAGAAAACTTTCCCCCCACTGGCAAAGGTCGCTTTTGTATAGGATCTGATTGCAGTTGCCATGGTGAGAAAATAGCATTCGTTCCAGTGAGATGCGGGGAATGATATTCTGAATGGAAAACTGCATAAGGGGGTTTACATGCTACCTTTGCCAGGGGGATTGTTCCAATGGGAATCTCCCTAACGATTTTTCGAAAATATACATCCTTTATTAGATTATCCAAATCCTAGCTTCCTTACTTCTTTGTCCTACAAACAATATCCCATTTCACCAGATGATCTTTCTTTCCTTCCCCGCTTCCTCCCAATGGAAGCTTCTCATACATTTAATGATAATAACTGAGATTTTCACAAGCATTTAAGTATATATATATATATATATATATATATATATATATATATATATATATATATCCTATTATTATGTCCAGTTTATATGTATAATTTGTTATATTATTATTTGGTGAGTCATCACTATATTAATAGCCGATGATACACCTTTTTTGGGGATGATTTGATGATGATGCACTGTTTAGTGTTGGTGATTTTTATATTATTGATTAATTTTGTGATGATGCTACAATATTAGTATTTATTATGTTGGTGACATGGATTATTGATGTTTTTGTAATAATATAATGATGCTACATATATATTATGTTAGCAGCATTGATTATGAATATTTTATCTGTGACGATAGCAGTGGTACATTATTATGTGATTTTATCAGTATTTTATTTTTATAGTATTTGGTGAGTTTTTCCCCTGTACACATTGAGGCTTAGGCCTCTATTCCCCTCGAGGCTCACGCCTCACCTAACCGGTACAAAACGCCTCAATCCCATATCAGGCTTTATAAACAATCACTCAACTGTTTTGTTTCGAATAAAGGAAACAAGGACAACTGTTTTGTTCCGCATAATTCAATTTCAGTTTTTTTTACTTTTATTTATACCTAATGGTATAGTGAGGCGTATTTTATTTCTGTTATGTCCTTGTTTAATTAAATTTAGAGTGGTCCCTTTTGCTAAAGATGTTATATGATTTTGTTTAAAAAGTTGTCTTCTACGTCGGTCGGCCGACGGTTGGGCAGCTTTTGGCTATGCTTTTTTCGGGACTTTTTCGGGTCATCGGGGCTTAGTGGACTTGTTTTGGGGTGTTTTTAATGCATCGGGCATGCGTCGGTAACGGTCATCGGTCATGCTGAAAATTCTAAACCTCTGCTGCTCTGGACTCACCCCCCCTCATATAACATCTTAACAAAATTTTCAAAGTGGTAGCAATAGACATCAACTGCAATAAGATATGATTTTGTTTTAAAAGTTGTCTTCTACCCCTGCAGATCGATCAAGATTGCCACTGCACCATGCTGAGATGATCACTGCTGGAACGTATATTTGCAGGTAAGTTGTATTTTTCCTGTTCTGGAGATCGGATTAATAAATTTTAAATCCTTCCACATGAACTTATAGGTTGTTCAGTTATTCTATTAGGATCCATTTGGTGACATAAATTGTTTAATTTGAAATTAATGAATTGCCAATGTAATTATTTGAAATGGATTCAAATTCAATTTTTGTAGTGCTTAGAAAAGTTACATGTCGAGAGGGACCTTTGTCGAAGTAGTTGATTGAAGACTAATGTTCCAATTTAAATAGTTAACATTCATTTTTTTTGGTGAAATTGAATAATTTTAGCATTTATGAATTAACTTGAATTTTATGAATCTTTTCATTCTTGTACCAAACAATATAATAAGACAATTCGTGAATAGACCAAATTTTAAACTTTGGGAATAACTAAATGTGCCTTTAGTATTCACTTGTAAATCACATTTTCTTGAAGGTTGTGTTTAGGCCAGGATTACTCTTCGGGTGGTATAATTAATGAACCCTCACTTTGCAATTACGTAATATTAGAATATTTAATATATGGCCTGACATGAAATCGTGTTTTTTAACCTTGCATGAACATCATTAATCATTTGTACGCTAAATTAAACACGATAATACACGAAATACAAATAAAACACCAATAATATTACTCATAATTTTGACACTTGCACGTTAGAAAAGACCTGTCACAAACAGGACCTATCTGCTCAACTTCGTTTTGTCCCTAAAATTGCCCTCCCAAACAATGTTCATTTCTAAGGCACAACAACGCACAGTTGCATGGTTAGTGATGATGTCTATGAACTCCCTATAATCTTTATTTTTATATTGGTATGTTTATTTTACCATGATTTCAGTTTGAGATGCTTTTATGTAACACGTGAATCGGTGATTTATAAATACTGTGTTGATTAGAAATACTTTAATTGTATGTCCATCTAAATCTCTCTCCTCGATCGCAGGGAATGCTATGACATATTAGTCGCTTTCCTCTTGTACTGGTTCCGAATTTCATTGCCAAGATATGTGAGTATTTTCAACTTTAAGTAGTATTCTTTATAGACTATTTCTCACTCATCTTGTCGATTTTTTTTACTATTCTATGTCTTCCGTTTTTGTTGTGATTTTACATGTTTTTAATTAGAAAGGATTTTTCCAAATAAAAAAGAAGGCACTAAAATCTTTTATGATCTATTGTGTATGACGTCTCTCTCTCTCTCTCTCTCTCTCTCTCTCTCTCTCAGAGAGAGAGAGAGAGAGAGAGCGGATCTCATGAGGTCCCACAGTTTGAAGTCCCTGAATGAGGTCCATTTTTTTAAAATAGTAAAAAAAAATATTTTTGGGCGGATTTTTTTTATGGTTTTAAACATTTCAGTAGGGCCATATAAAAAAATCAGATCAAAATGAATTTTTTTACTATTTTAAAAAAATTGGTCAAACTTTGAGTTCATTGTTTTTTATGGTCCTACTGAAATGTTTAAAAACCACAAAAAAAAATCAACCCCAATATTTTTTTTTTACTATTTTAAAAAAATGGACCTCATTCAGGGACCTGAAATTGGAACCACACTTGATCCTTTCCCTATATATATATATATATATATATATAAATTATTTTCAGCAGTATTAATGTTCAATTCATGCAAGTTACTCAATGCATCAAATCTAGTCTATTATATGTAGGCACGAAAAAAATACAAAATTATTATACAACTAAAGCAGATAAACTAAATTTATAAAATTACAACATCTAAGTCTTAAGATGAATAAATCAAACCTTCTTCTCTATCAATTGGATCAAGATGCTCCCATACTATTAAGATACCTCACTCAGATGACAGTTGCACCAGATAATTACAAAGGCTCTTGTGGATTTCTTTGAGAAGATACTCCTAATATCATGGGATAACCAGTGTGTATTGGTAGATCTGTTCTGATCATTATCTGGCTACACATTAACATAGAAGTCCCGTGTTGGTTTATTCCACTTTTTGTGGAAAACCTACGTAGTCTTCTAGTATATAATAGACACCTACTGTACGTGTTTTTGTTTATGAAAAGCAAATACAAACAGTATTCTCTTCATCATTTATTTTTATTCTGCATAACTGATATCTTCTTTATGGTATCAGAGCTCTTTGGTTCAATGTCATCTGGTTCACAATCAAATTCCTTTTCCATTAACATCAACTCCTTGCATCACCTTATTGCAATATACAATGTTAAGCTGAACCCGATACCTTTCTGATATGGAGAACACAAATGCTCCAATATATGAAAGCCATGAAAGTGACTGAAATCATCACACAAGAGCCTCCTCAACAGTGCAATGACAAAGGAGAGACTACAAAGGAATTTCAAGAATGGGAAGAAAAAGATGTTCTGCTCAAAACTTGGCTACAAGGTACAATTGAAAAAGAATTTCAGTTCCTTATTGTAGGATGAAACACTACAAAGGAAACGTGGGAATGTTTAGAAGAAATTTTTTTGCAATCAACAAAATAAAAAGAATTTCAATTAAAAGAGAAAATTCATGATATCACATTGAAAGGAATAACTCTTAATGATTACATTAAAGAGTTCAAAAACCTCTGTGATGATCTTGCTATCATTCATAAATCTTTGGATGAGTATAGCAAAGTTATAAATTTTGCTAAAGGTTGGGGCCAAAATATCAGGTTTTTTGCACTGTCATGTTAGGCAAACCTCTGTATCCCTCACTCTCGCAGTTGATAACCTCACTTCAAGGGTTTGAAATTCAAGAGGAAACACCTAGTGAACTCCAAATGCAACAATTTTATCAGTCTATGGCATTTAATGCCAATAGAGGTTCTGCTCAATATCACAACCATGGAAGATCTCGGTTCAACAGGGGTAGAGGTTTTAATGGATATAATTCCAGTAACCAGTTCTCATCTGGAGGTCATGGGTTCAGACTAGCAATGCCTCATTATGTGAATCCCTCTGCAAACTAGAACCAACCCTCTCAAAATCAGCAAATTTCTTATGTGCAAAATCAAGCTACTTCAGAAAATATGACAAGGCCACCTTTGTTCCAACAATCTGTACATGGCGACAAAAATAGTCCAAGTTTCATAGCTTGCCAAATTTGTGGAAGAACCAATCACACTGCCCTCTCTTGCTTCTACAGGTGGGACTACTCCTTTAAAGGACAAGAACACACTCCAGTTGCCATGATTGCAACAAATGTTGAATCACAGCTAGACTATGGTCTTTATGTCGACTCAGGAGCTACATCCCACATGAAAAATGGCACACTTAATTTTTATAAACTTATGTCATATAAAGGAAGCGATGAAGTTATCATTGAACTTGACATCACTCACATTGCAGAAAAACAATTAAATAAAAATTTAATCTTGAAGTATGTTTTAGTTCTTCCTCAAATTACAAAGAACCGCATTTATGTTAGTCAATTACTTCCAAGACAATGAATGCTTATTAGAATTTACTAATAATGGATTTATTATCAAGGACAAGAAGACCCACAAAGAGCTTGCAAAAGGAACTAGAAGAGGAGGGTCTCTTTACAGCTTTGAAGAAAATAATCAAGAAGTTCTCAATGCTATTTATGACAAGAAAGCTAGTGATCAAGTTTGGCATCAAAGATTAGGACATCCTCAAGTCAAGTCTTTAAATTTTGTAAATAAATGTAATGTCTTACATGTTGACAATTGGACTAAATCTCCTACTCTATATAAGTTGCCAATTAGGAAAAAGTTGTAAGTTGCCATTTGGAATAAATGATAAAATTTCTAGCATTCCTTTCGAAAAGATTCATTGTGATTTGTGGGGACCCGCTCCCATAACATCTTCTAAAGATTTTAAATTTTATGCTATCTTTGTTGATGATTGTACGCGTTTTACATGGTTGTATCCGCTTAAACGAACATCTGATTTTCATCAACCATTCTTAACTTTTCACAAAATGATTGAAACTCAATTTGAAATGAAGATAAAAAATTTCCAATTTGATGGTGGCAGTGAATTTTCAAGTTATGACTTTATCACCTATATTGAGAAATATGGCATAGTTAGACATATATCTTTCCCGGGTACTCCGGAAGAAAATGGTGTAGTCGAGAGAAAACATAAACACATTGTCGAAATTGATTTAACATTATTGTTTCATGACAACATTCCCCTATCCGTTTGGGTTGAAGCTTTTTTAACTACACTTTACCTAATTAATCGATTACCTTTATCCCCATTAAATCGCACCACTCCATTTTTCAAACTACATGGCGCTCATCCAAACTATTCCACGTTATGTATTTTTGGTTGTCGATGTTTCCCTTATTTAAGAACTAAAACTCAAAATAAATTTACGCAAATATCTTACCCTTGTGTATTTATCGGGTATAGTTCTATTCATAAAGGGTATCGTTGTTATCAACCAAATACAAAACATGTGTTCATTTCACGCCATGTTATTTTCGATGAAAATGTTTTACCTTATAACCAGGGAAATCAAAATTCTCTTGAACCACAACCCATAGACTTTGTGACATATCAAGAATTTTTCAATCTTGTGAAACCTACCACTATACATTTACCTTCCACCCCACCTATTAACCCTGATGTTGCATCCATACCTGTACCGCCATTTCTTCATTTACCTACTGATAAAACAACCATCGTCCTTTTTCATGTGAAACCTACCACTATACATTTACCTTCCACCCTGCCTATTAACCCTACTATTGCATCCAGACTTGTACCGCCATTTCTTCATTTACCTACTGATAAAACAACCACCGTCCTTTCTCAAAATTCTTTCCCCTCTTCCTACACCTTTCCACCTATTCAGTCACTTCAAGACCCGTCCACCTCAGGCCCCTCGATTCCACATTCATCCTCACCTGCTACTCCCGCTGCTTTCACGCTATGGAATGGTCACTTAGCTGACAACATCATATCCTACGCCCACAGCCTAGTCCTGACCCTATCTCTCGACCTACTTGCACCACACCCACCACGCTTGTCTCTTGCCGACCTATCCACTCCGACGACCCTGTGACTATCTGTCCATCCTTCGACAACCTTTCCAGCACTGAAGACAGCCTCTCTGTTTCGCCCACTTCATCCTTGTCCAGTCCTATTACACCTCCTGCCTCACATGCTCATCTCCCACCCCTCAACCTTATAGTGGGCCTTCCTCTCTTTTCCCCGCCATCTACCATGGTTCCTACTCAAACTCACCCCATGCTCACATGCTCCAAATCTCAGTCCTAAATCCCCACTGCATTGCTTGCTTCTTCTCCTCTTTCGGAACCTTCTTCTCTCAAAATGGCTCTTTCTAAACCACGATGGGTGCAAGCTATGCAAGAAGAGCTCCATGCTCTTGCCATCAATCGCACATGGGACTTACTATCCCTGACCCCCCAATATGCATGTTATTGGTTCCAAGTGGGTCTATTGTACAAAACTGAAGGTTGATGGAACTCTTGATAAATATAAGGCTCGGTTGGTGGCTAAAGGACACAATCAAATGGCAGGGGTTGATTTTGATGAAACTTTCAGTCCAGTTGTTAAACTGTCTATTATCCGTGTTGTGTTATCTCTTGCTCTCACGAAGCATTGGCCTATTAAGCAACTTGATATAAAACAGGCGCCTCGTGCTTGGTTTGATCACTTTAGTCTTTATCTTCTTCACTTGGGATTTCAGTGTAGTAAGGCCGACTCATCACTTTTTACTCTTCATCACGCTCATGGCACTGTTCTTCTTCTTCTTCTTCTTCTTTATGTTGATGATATTATTTTCACTAGAATCCATTCATCTCTTCTTATCTCTCTCACAAAAAAAAACTTGCCTCTGAATTTTCCTTAAAAGACCTTGGCGATCTTCATTATTTTTTGGGTATTCAAGTTCTTCCTTTTGATGGTGGTTTATTTTTGTCTCAATATCAATACGTCACCTCCCTTCTTATAAAGGCCAATATGCTTCATTTTAACTCCATTCAAACGCCTCAGTCTACCAAATCTGCCCATCTCCCTTTGGTTCCCTTTCATGATCCCACCTTCTTTTGCTCTATTGTTGGCGCCCTTCAGTATTTGATGCTCACACGTACAGACATCACTCACTTTGTTAACACCATTTTCCAGTCCATGCATGCTCCAACCGATATTGATTTTCAACATGTTAAACGTATTCTTCGGTATATTCACGACACTCCCACTATGGGTCTTTGTCTACTGTCTCAGTCCTCACTCACATTATATGGTTTCTCTGATGCCGATTAGGCTGGCTGCCCTTTCAGGCGCCGTTCCACTTTGGGGTTTTGTATGTTTCTTAGAGCTAATTGCATTTCTTGGGCCTTTAGAAAGCAGCCTACTGTTTCCCGTTCCTCTTGTGATGCTAAATATCAGGCTCTTGCGGTTGCCACTGCTAAACTTATGTGGCTCACTTATCTCTTACGTGATATCGACCTTTCAGACATTGCTGCTCCAACCTTATATTGTGACAATTTAAGTTCTCTTTATATGACTATAATTCCTATCCTCCATGCACGTACTAAGCATGTTGAACTTGATTATCACTTTGTTCGTGAAAAAGTTGCTCAAGGACTGCTCGTTACTCAATTTGTGCCTTCCTCATCTTAGCTTGCTGACATCTTTACCAAGCTGCCTCAGTTCCAGTTTCTTCGTCATAAGCTTGGTGTGTGCTTCTCTCCCCACCTTCACTTGCGGGGGAATATTAAGATACCTCACTTATATGACAGTTGCATCGAATAATTACAAAAGCTCCTGTGGATTTCTTTGAGAAGATACTCCTAGTATCATGGGATAACCAGCGTGTATTGGTAGATATGTTCTGATCATTATCTGGTTTCACATTAACATAGCAATCTCGTGTTGGTTTATTCAACTTTTTGTGGAAAACCTACATAGTCTTCTAGTATATTATAGACACCTGATGTATGTGTTTTGGTTTATGAAAAGAAAATACAAACAGTATTCTCTGCATCATTTATTTTTATTCTGCATAACTGATATCTTCTTTACATACAACGAGTACTCATATACCCATTCTGAGTCACTATTATATATCCCAGGATCCTTATTATTATACCGAGTATGTGTTTTTAACGCCCTTTTATTTCTTAATTTCTTAATATTTAAATAGAAAATTGAAACCCTAAAAGGAGGATGGGGCGTTAAATCATATGAACATGTAACCATTATTATCAAGTTGGAAAAAAATAAATGATATCATTGAGGGTGTGGTTGCTTGCAAACATTGAAAATGGGAGGAAAATAGTTCATTTGGACGAGAAGTTGGAAAATGAATAGAAAAATATGAGTTTTTTTTTGTGTCCGATGGTGTTTTGCCCCACCCCTAATGGTGCGGGAGGGATTTGAGAAAGTTCTTTTTAGGTACACATGTTTTAAAAAACAAATTTTGGGGATGGCGTGCGTGTTTCATAGTTGACATTTCAGGTAGGGTTTTTGCGAAAGAAAACTAGTTTTGGGTTCGGGATAGCATTTTTCTTAACATGGCAGGTTTGGGTTTTGCAAAACGAAACCCATAGCCATCCCTATACTTACATACCATAGTGATAATTATGTAGAACCTTAATTCATGAAAATATATTCTTAATAAAATTGCATAAAAGATAAGTCCACTTATAATTTTTGCCAATTTTCTATGTAGTTCTTGTTTGACCTTGAGTACTTTTACACTAATTATTTTATTTTCCTAGACATTAATATAAAAATATGGTCTTTAATTTAATGAATATAACACCACGGTACGCGATCTTGTTATTTATATAGTGTTATAAAATGTAAAATTTAATCACTTCAGTGGCGTTTGATTACAAAATTTGAAACATATTGAAAACACCTCATTTCTTAGAAATGTTGAAAAATAATGTAGACGAGTCGAGAGTTCCTTACTTTTCCGATTTTTCATTTAAATAAGCAAGAGGGCCCGCCGCTAAATCACTATTTTTCTCTCCAAAATGAAAATGAAAGTGAACGTTTTTCATTGGTTTTCTAACTTCGAAGTCAAATGGGCCCATGGAAACAAACAAGCATTGTGACATACTATCATGACTTATACAATTTTTACTCCCAATATGTTTTTTCCTTATGATACATCCTATAACATTATGGTCAATGTATTATTAAACAACAATGATTATTGTATAGAGTTTACTATATCTCATTATTTTCTTGTCTATTATTTATTGAAAAAGATTGGTTACTGTTGTGGATATTTTTGTAGCGTCTCCCACAAGATGCATCTGAAAGGGAAGATTGTTGGTACGGGTATGCTTGTCGGACGCAACACCACAATGAGAAACATGCTTGGAAATTAAATCAGATTTGCCAACCATTAAGGGATACTAGGTAACAGAGAGCCAGCGTGATCCGTAGAATTAATTTTATGTTTGTGAATATGTTAAAAAATTGCTGACAATGATCGATATTTTTGGGTACCCTTTTTCTATACTTTAGAAAGGATAGATTCATCTATATTTTTGGTTTTGTCCAAAGTTGTTGATAAGCTGGCCCTTATTTGGGAATAAAGTTTTCGCCCATTTAGACAACAGTCCACTGTATTTTCAATTTTCATACTTTGGAGATTGTTTTCGCTTTTTGTGCAAAAATTGTTTCCATAAATGTTAACAAGTCTTGTAAAAAGTGAAAATGGACCCAAGGCTAACAAATTTATATGGATGAGGGCAGGGACGGAGTCGGCCTATGGAATGGTGGGGCAAGTGCCCTCGGTCAGAAAAAAAATAATTTTTTTTGGGTAAATTTGTAAAACTAAAAAAAATTAGGGTAAAAAGTAAAAATTAAGGGTATAAAGTAAAATATTCAAATGTGTGCAAGTTAAAACCTAAACAAAACTCCCAAGTGGGTTCATTTCTCCCCACCGTCCCCCCATTTTTGTTCTCTATCTGCGTCTAACCGAAAGCTCCAAAGAAAGGTCAGTGGTGCCGTCGTCCCTCTTTTCCATTCTTGACAACAGTGTTGTGACCGAGTCTGCTCCTCCAAGGTAATCACCAATATTCAAGACTCAATTTTTGCATCAATTTCAAGAAATTAAAGATGACCCAAATAAGCAGACATCTTTTAACAAAAATATGTTGTTGTTGTATATGTTTTGTATATGTTGTTTTTGTAATAAAAATGACCCAAATTTAATGCCTCTTTTTCATTATATGTTGCTGCTGTTTTCTATATGTTGTTGCCCAAGTGGATTCTATGTTGTTTTGTATTTTTATGCTATTATTTTTAATTTCTGAAAAAATATTTTAAAAGGACTCGTGAAAAAGATTCTGATGATGTGATACGCAAGCTATACAAATTATCAATGAAATTTTAGTAAAAACGGAAAAATAGTTCTAAATTTTTTTTCGCAAGCTACCGCCCCCGAACCACGTCAATGATTTTCCCCCCACCCAGACTCAAATCCTAGCTCCACCACTGGATGAGTGCCAAAATCCAAACAAGGAAAAATTTAAGTTAGGAAAGGCCAAATGGTCCAAAAATTTAACTAGAAAACTCAACAAAGTTTGTTCATATTTCCCCTTTCCATTCGACCCAACTATAATATTTCCGTGCTACTGAGACGATTTACACATTTGATCTTTGCTAATGAACAACTCATCAAATAGATTTGTTGCCAATGAACAACTCACCAAATGATTTCATAATTTCATAACGTGATTTAGAGCATCTTCAGTCCTAATGTAAAAATTATGTAACTGATACGTATAGTGTTCTACATACAAATTATACACTTGGTAGTTTTTGCTCCAGTAGTTTCATGATATTTGTGCAAAAATTTAAATATAAATATAATTGAATGATATGCAAGAACAATTATTTGATATCAAGACTTCATAAAAGACGAAAGAGCATCATTGGGTTTGGTGTCACATTTTTTTCTTCTTTACACTACATTGCTTAAAAGTAAATGCTCTCACATTTTTTCTCCTTTACACAATACTGCGCTTTTTTTGAACAGGAAAAAAAATACACAACAATGTGCTTAAAAATGATCTCACATTTTTTTCTCCTTTACACAATACTTTGCTTAAAAATGATTGTTCACCAACTATGCTTATTATGTAGTTCACATGAGAGACTGAGAGAGAGAGGATGTTTTTATCAATTTCCTTGACAAAACATTTGAATAAAATAATGAAATAACCTATACATTCCCTGTACTCAAACTAGTAATAGGATTAGAACTCACCCATGTCTACTAAATGGCCAAGATTAGTAGCATCAACCTAAAAGCAGTGGGGCATCTGTGGTGCATGGAGATGGGACAAGTGCCCCGCCCAAAAATTTGTAAATTTTTTATATAAAATTTTAGGATAAATCTGCAACAGATAAACTCTTGTACACATTAGGTTTGTACAACATTTTTTTAAAATAGTAAAAAAATTATTTTTGAGCTGATTTTTTTGGTGTGATATTTAAACATTTCAAGGGACCCATATAAAAAAAATCTGTTCCAAAAACTTTTTTAGCTATTTTTAAAAAATCGGTAAACTTTCGCTATTTTTAATCACTTTAAAAGTTGCGAGAATTTGACTGATTTTTTAAAAATAACAAAGAAAGTTTTTTTGAGTTGAATTTTTTCAAATGGGTCCGTTGAAATATTTAAATATCACATAAAAAAATCACCTCAAAAATATTTTTTTAATATTTTAAAAAATTGGTGTGCGCCAGCACATGTGCAAACTTAGTGTGCACAAACGCCTGCTCAAATCTGCAATACTTAAAAAAGATTTAAAGGATGTAATATAGTTAGTTTATCTTTTTTAGTGTTGTTTTTTGTTTATGGTTAGTTTTTTTGTTGTTTAATTTTTGATTTACTTTGATGTTGCTATTGCTTTGTTTAGGGTTTATTTACTATGATTTGCTTGTTTTTTAGGGATTTGCAAGTAGTTTAAATTCAAGAGAAATAGTATCATGTGTAGAGGCCCTCACGTGTTCATGCTGAACACAAATAATGATACGACATGTATGTGATACGTGTCCCACATATTTTCCACTATACGGACAAAAATTTAAATGTACATACGTGTCGTGTTCTTATTTGTGTTTAGTACGGACAATTGGTGTCCTCCAACATGATAATATTTCTCTAGTTTAAGGGTTTGATTAACATGCTATACACATTTGTGCTATTGTATCCAAGTTTGTTTTATTTGAGTTGTGATTGTTTTGTAGTGCAAAATATTAATTGAATATTTGTAAAAAAATCTGAAAATAACCCTAAATTTTTTTGGCTCGGAAGCTCCCACCTCCGAACTCCCAGAACTAGTTGATGATTTGTACACAGCAGTGCCCCACCCATAAGGGATCACAACTCTCTACGTCGCACGGTCACAATTCCTCAACGTCACTTGTCACTTGTCTCATGGCTAAGTCATATTCATAGAATTCTTATTAAACCTCAAATACTAGCCGTCAATCCATAATATTGTTATACGTGCAAAAAGGTGACAATTATACATTATTTCATGTAGTGGCGGAGCCACTTTATTTGTGTGTGTGGGGGGGGGGGGGGGGGGCATAAGTGCCCCACCCAGAAATTTTGATTTTTTTAAAATTAATTATTTTGGGACACAATATAATTATAAAAAAATAAGGGCAAAACAGAAATATATCCTTTAGTTATAACCTAAAACCCTCTTTGACAGTAAAAGACTCTTACATTTAAAAAAAAATGTTTTCCTGTAAGCCTCTTTGACAGAAAACGCCTGCCCTCTCCCTCTCCATGACCGCCCTAATCTCTGCGTTCTTTCCCTCCGCCATCGATGACCCTTCCCTCCTCCTCCTCCTCCGCGGATTCATTGTTAAGGCCATCCTCCCTCCTTCCTCCATCCATTTTTGTAGCAATGTTGTTTATATTTGTCCCAAATAAATTACCCCCCATCTCTCTTTGTTTGTTGTTTAGATTTGTTGTTTAGATTTGAGTTCATGATTTGTTATGATTTAATTTTTATTTGTTATCATTTGTTTGTTTTTAGGGATTTAATTTTTAGTTAAACTTGCAATTACTTTTTTTTAATACTTTAATGTTTGGTGAGCTAAAATAACTTAATATTCAAACTTGTAATTTCAGTTATAGAAAAGTATTATAAAAGAACTTGCGTGTAACAACCCAGGTTTTTGAGTGACTATTTTATACTATTTTGTCCGATGGGCTAATTTTATAAAATAGGAAAAGTTGGAGTAAATATTATTCTCCTAGGAGACTAAGGGATAATATTTACTATGTTTTGTCTATTTACCGTTATGAGAAGGTAAATAGCATTATATTGTGATATTTTGCGTCGTTATATGTAAAACGACGGTTATGACCTATATATATAATTGGGTATAACTAATGAAATAAAATAAAATTGGAACGTACAAATAGTTCACACTTTCCCGAATGCCAAAATAGGGGGTGCGGTTGTTTTTAGAATAGTCGAGATAGTCGAAATAAGTACCCAGTTGTAATTTTTGAGATTCGGGCATTTTTAAGGGGTTTTGACTCAAATTAGTGGTTACGAGTCATTTTCGTGGTGTATTAGCAATTAAAGGCGGGGATTTAAGTTTTAAGAACCCGTTTAAGTCCCCCACCCCTTTTTCTTTCTTCATTTGTGTGAGAGAAGCCAAAGGAGAGAGAGAGAGAAGAGAGAGTTGGGAGAAATGGATAGAAGGAGAGAAAATGGAAGATTTGGGCCGAATTCCGTCGCTACCGGAGGTGATCCGAAACTACGAACCTCGAGGCAAGTTTCTTACTTGCTAGAGATTGATTTAATATGATAAATCTGCATGTGTAGTTAATTTTGGGAGGTTTGAACCATAAATGGGGTTTTGGTTTATTTTGGTGTTTAATCCTTAAATCTTGTAGATTGTGGTTTAAGGTTATAATATGGGTTTCTTTTGGTGTATAATTGTTGGGGTAATGTTTTTGGTGAATGGGAAAGAAGAAAGTATAGGATTTTGGGTTTTAGGGTTCGGTTTTGGCTTTGAAGAAGAAGGGTTTTTCGTGGATCTGATAGGCGCGGTCGACCGCGGTCCCAGAACCGGTCGACCGGTCCCCTGTTTTTCACCTTTAATTTTCCTTAGTTTCTTTAGCCTCTTTATTTTAAGATAAGAACTTAGGAACCTTCCTTTGGGAAGTAATGGGGTGTCCTAGAGGGTTGTTTTGGGTAGACTAATGTCCTAGGTTAAGAGTGGATATTTGGGCCTAACCGAGGGCTAGTTTGTACAGGTTAATGTCCGATTGATATAGGAGGTTAACCTAAAGATAAATTGAAAGTTAAAAAAATAAATGTTGAGCCTTTGGGAGACACTCCATTATCGAGACTCACTTTGAGGGTTTATGAAATAATAATATGAACTCTTGGAGGATATTTTGGGGTTAGTGGCACTTTGGGTCTAAGGTCATTAATAAAATATAACTTAATAAGAATGAAATGTACATTCTAAAACTTGGTGCTTAATGGCTAAATGAATGATTTTTGGAAAAGTAAAATTGGAAGTTTTCAAAAGGAAAAGTAAAGTTTTTCATAAATGTTAATTTATGGATACCCACCTCTCTAAATCGCTATCTTAAGGGAAGTTGCGCGCGTTGTGGTGATGCCCCCTGACAAATTAACGCAGGGTGGATATAGTCCCTAGGCCATGTGAGCGCTTGTGATTGTATATTTTTCTGTGATGGGTAGGAGATTCCGGGTGTGGTCTTGACTATCCCGCAGGCACATGGCCGCTTCCCGACGTTTTGATAGGATCCCAGGTTGTCTTGATGATAGGCCCTGGAAGATGATAGCCATTTAGGGGCGCGCAGAATGGGGAAACCCGGACGGGCGGTCTTAGAATCGTTATATGTATATATATATATATATATATATATATATATATATATATATGATTATAACTATTCTAAATCAAGTTGGACTTGATGTACGATGGGTTCCATAAAGAGCACAATGAAATGCCATAAAGAGCATGAGAAAGTGCCATAAAGAGCACGATGAAATGCCATAAGGAGCATATAATGATGATTATATTCCTGATAAGGAAAAGATTTTTTACAAAATGTATAATTGGGATAAAATTCCACAAAGAGCATAAAAACTATGATTATGTTTCCTGATAAGAAATAGAATTACGAAATGAAATAGTATGTGATGAAAGTAATTTGGTCAACATTTGATAAAATGTTGTACCATTAATATGTGTTCCTAAAGAAGAATTAGGAATTGTGCCATTAGGCGATGGTTGGGTTTTATTTTATATTTTCTTTGTGTAGCTGTAGATGTGACCTCCCACATATATGCACACACACATACATTTATTGATTATATCGTGCTGAGGATCTAATGGATCTCGACGATCAACCTTGCCTAAGTAGTAGTGTATCAGGGGGTTCCTTGTCTGGATTTCGCTTTGCGAGACACCCCACGCACGAATAGGGCATAGTGTTGAGACTGGGGAGAAGTTAGCCCTCAGTACTTAGGGTTAACTTGAACATCTCACGATATGGCACTAGGTTGCTGCTAGAATGAGAGGTGAGAAATATTACTATTATCTGCGAGAGAAATACGCACTTAACTGTCACGCATTTCAGTCACATGGTAATTATATCAAACCGGGCCCTGAACCGTATCTATATTTCTTTATTTCTACATATTCCTTGCCGTTACAGGTGCTCTACGGCATGGACACCCGTATTTACATTTCCATTCCATTTGTCATGGAGCTACAACATATTGCGGATGTTGTAGGTTACTTGTATTAGACGCTTCTTTCTATTGTACTCTAGTTATGTTCAGTATATTTACTCGGGAATGTTTTTCCCAAGGTTTTGTACTCATTCATTATATTTTAAATATTGAATGTAATACTCGATGTAATTATTTGTATTGGTCTGTTCACCGACAGCTTATTCGGTGATATTTATTATATTGTCATTCTTTGTCCATTGATTTTTCATATCCACCGTTTTACAAATGGGATTGTCTAAGTGTTTTTATTTTACTTTGAATTTTTTTTATTTGATAGCCCATTTTCTAAAATGGTTGGTGGTTATCTCATACTATTATTTTAATCGACAGTGATGCTAAGAATGGACCATCTATGATTCCTGTGATTATTAGAGTATTGGGCTGGCCACCTATTATTTTAGTAGGCGGGTTGTCACAGATGGTATCAGAGCATCAGGTTCTAGAGTCCTTAGGAATCTGTGCGAATGTTCTACGTCTTTTGCATTTCTCTCTGTTTGATGTAGAGCCTTAGGAATAAGGTCGTTCAATTCTTTTATGAGATTCCGTTCTCCTGCTATGGTACGAGAACCCCGAAGATCTTCTGTGCATTCGTGTGAGACTTGTAAGTCGTCTGAGGAAGGCCGTTGTGAGGTCATTATAGGATGGGATTACTAAGAACTATAGGTTGTGGTCGGTAATAAGGGCCTCTTTGGAGGTCTCTCCCTTTGTAGCATTATTTTATATTTCTTCCATGACTAATAAGTACAGTGGAAATAGTTTTCCCGAGTACCATTGTCGGTAGAGAGTGGTACTATGCTTGGGACTCCAAGCAATGTCAATTCGGAGTTGAGAGGTCCTTGACAAGGACCACATGTTGAAGTTCGGTTGGATAGAGAAAGTGTAACCTTGTTCGGTGAGAATGTAAGGCCCAAGAGTTTGGCCTAGATATGGGTATAAAAGTGCCCAGGTGTGATAATTGGAGGAAAACCTTTCACCCATTGAAGTAAGGTTGAAGTGGAAGGAATGGTAGTCGCCTCTTTATAGTGGGACAAAATGTTTTGCCCATAGAAAGGGACTCTCAGTGTAAATGATAGGCTCGTAAGTAAGTGTTGGTAACACTTCTAGAGAAGTAGTGTTCATGAGACCCCATTGGTGGACATCCACCCAGAGAAGACTCGTGGAGCTAAGGTCGGGGAGGCTGGTAGAATGTTTTCTTTGCTGAAGAAGTTAAGGGAACTATGCGTTCTGATCTTGTCGATTGTAGAACAAGGGCGAGATTTGGATGCCTAGTTGTGACATTGATGGAAGTAGTTTGGTTCGGATAAGACTAGAATGACATGTCTTGGAACCATTGGTAGTAGCCAAGGAGGTTGGTTAGGATGTTGGTGGTACTTCCCAACTATGGTGCGAGTGGTGCATTCCTTAGGTAAGATGGAGTATTAGGGTGTTAACCCTAGGTCCGAGTGTGTATATCGAGCTTGTGATTGTATCGGCATATATTTTTATTTATATAGTAAGTATATCTATGTGGCTTCCATGATAGGTAAGTTCTATATTTTCCTTTTCACTCGTTATGGGGCGAGTGGTGATATGTGTGGTACGTGCTACTTGTATTATATGTATTATACAAGTAGAGATACCCTTGGTTGGGTTGTTGTGATAGCAAGCGAAAAAAAATTGCGGGGCTATCCTATCTCTAGTTCTAGAAGAAGGACTAGTTGTATATAATATCTCCCCTGGTTACAGGTCGAGGCTTTATAGAGGTGGTTTATGGTATATAGATAGTTTTCATTCTTTATTTTGTTTTGCTTTGTTTGTTTTGTTTTATTATTTGTTTGCTTTGCTTGTGTATGATGTGCCTTATCTCCACGACCGGCTAGTTAAGGGGATTGTGTGGAGGGGTTCCTTGTTTGGATTTCGCTTTGCGAGACGCTCCACACATGAACCTTAATGACGTTGGGAGTGGAGAGATGTGAATTTTCTTTTCTGTTATTTCTTTTCTTTTTCTGTTGGTTGAGATGCTGGGTTGGAAAGTTTAGCCAAGAATCACGTATATGAGTGATTAAGGGCTAAGTTGACGTGCGGTATTTGATCACTATGATGGTTTTACTCTGATCGATGTGGGGAAGACTAAGATTACGAAAGTCCGATAGAGACTTATGGTTGTGCCTTAATGAGAAGGCCATTTATAACGAGGTATATGTGTATTTTGAGATAAAGTATTTGTGGCATTTTACTGAAAGTAAATGCCTCAGTTGAGTGTTAGGATAGGACGTAGGAGTAAATATGTATTATTAGAGTTTCGAGTTAGGATTTCATCGATCCCGATCATGTGTCTTCGACCGTTACTTCTCGAAGACCGACAATGCGAGGTAGTAGTGTAACGAGAGGGTTCCTTGTTTGGATTTCGCTTCGGCGAGACGTCCCACGCATGAAACCGAGCGAATGTCGGAAGTCGGTAAAGGTCTTGGACACAAGGGATATATTTAGTATTATATTCATACGACTAGACTAGGATAGATAGATTGACTTTAGGATTCTTAGGACGCTAGGCCCTTAGGGCATGTGATGTTATTTTAGGAGGGTGGTTGGGAGTTGACCACAATAGGTTTGTGGGTTAACTCTGAATAGGATTTGGTCCCTAGAACGAGAAGTATGGGATCTCAAACTATTCAGAAGGTTAGGCCGTTAGTGGTGGGGCCTCTCGTAGATAGAGTGTTACATTGGTAACCTACCTTTTGAGAAGTTGAAGTACAAGCTGACTTTTCCTCCTGCACTCGTGTTGTTATGATCGAGAGTGGATTTAACGTACGAGTCCTTGCCAGGAACGGGAAGTATTAATACGGGAGCATGGACCCATTGTTCATGTGTCTCACACTTTTACGAAGTGTCGTCCCCCGCTTGAAAAAGAGCTCGTAGCGGTAGTACTTGCCTTGGAGAATAGAGACACTACTTCCTGTGTGGGAGTTGGGTCTTTTCACGAGCAACAAGTTTGGGATAGTGAAGGACTATCAATAGGATATTCCCTTTCTCTAAGGCAATGCGGATGGGAGTAGTATAGGCGCCAAGTACAAAACCGATAGAGAGTTTGGTCGTGACATGAAATGCCAAGGGGACGCTATTGTAAGAGCGTTCATGTCCACGATTGACCCTTTCACCTACTAGTATGTAGAGAGTAGTGTGGAACGAGGATGGGTATATCCGTGAACATCCTTATCGAGTTACCGATAATGCCAAAGTCATGATCCTAGTTGAGAAAACTGTGGATCATTGGACCAATCGCTGCTTACTCAATGGTAATGGGTGGACTAAGTATAGAAGTGTACGCCCAGCTCTTCGTAGTAGGAGTTCTAGAACTGTATGTGGCTCCTAGCAATGGTGGTGAACTGAGAGAGAGACATTCGTGTCAAGGTACTGGTAAAGTTTCCAGGAAGAAAGGGGAACCCCTATCGCCCGTAAGGGGATGTGTGGGTTTGATTTAAAGGAAGAATTTGGGTAGTAGTTTTTATGAATCAAATTTCCAAACAATAGTTTGGATCGTTTCCTACGAGTTTGATGCCGTATGTGGCTTAGTGTAGTCGGCTGAAAAAGTTGCCTGTTCGTTGGAATGGAACCAGTGGACATTATATTTCTTGGACTTGGAGTGGCCAGGGAGCACTTTCTAAATGATTGGGCTCATTGAGCCGAATTCTTTTGAGGACTATGACAATGCGAATAGGGTTTGTAGTATTGGGGTAAGCGATTATAAGTTAGTGTAGTTATTCCCTAGTAAGGGTGTAGCGGGTTTGGTAAAGTAAGTCAGATTTGTGCCGAAATAGTGTTGATATCTCCTCCCATAGTAGAAGGGTAGGATCGATAGTTCCTGAGGAACGAATTGGTGTTATGTTATAGCATGACGATGTGGACTGAGATCGAATAGTGATGACCTTAGTCTGAGTCCTATGGGGACGCTACACTACAGAGGGGTTTGCTAGTATGATAGCACGATTTTTGGTATAGTATACCATTTATATGGTTATGGGTTACGCCTGAATTTTGAGGGCAAAATTCTCCTTTAAGGGGGGGAGTATGTAACAACCCAGGTTTTTGAGTGACTATTTTATACTATTTTATCCGATGGGCTAATTTTATAAAATAGGAAAAGTTGGAGTAAATATTATTCTCCCATGAGACTTAGGGATAATATTTACTATGTTTTGTCTATTTACCGTTATGAGAAGGTAAATAGCCTTATATTGTGATATTTTGCGTCGTTATATGTAAAACGACAGTTATGACCTATATATATAATTGGGTATAATTAATGAAATAAAATGAAATTGGAACGTAAAAATAGTTCACACTTTCCCTAATGCCAAAATAGGGGGTGCAGATGTTTTTAGAATAGTCGAGATAGTCGAAATAAGTACCCAGTTGTAATTTTTGAGATTCGGGCATTTTTAAGGGGTTATGACTCAAATTAGTGGTTACGAGTCATTTTAGTGGTGTATTAGCAATTAAAGGCGGGGATTTAAGTTTTGAGAACCCGTTTAAGTCCCCCACCCCTTTTTCTTTCTTCATTTGTGTGAGAGAAGCCAAAGGAGAGAGAGAGAGAGAGAAGAGAGAGTTGGGAGAAATGGAGAGAATGAGAGAAAATGGAAGATTTGGGCCGAATTCTGTCGCTACCGGAGGTGATCCGAGACTACGAACCTCGAGGCAAGTTTCTTACTTGCTAGATATTGATTTAATATGATAAATCTGCATGTGTAGTTAATTTTGGGAGGTTTGAACCATAAATGGGGTTTTGGTTGATTTTGGTGTTTAATCCTTAAATCTTGTAGATTGTGGTTTAAGGTTATAATATGGGTTTCTTTTGGTGTATAATTGTTGGGGTAATGTTGTTGGTGAAGGGGAAAGAAGAAAGTATAGGATTTTGGGTTTTAGGGTTCGGTTTTGGCTTTGAAGAAGAAGGGTTTTTCGTGGATCTGATAGGCGCGGTCGACCGCGGTCCCTTGACCGGTCGACCGGTCCCCTGTTTTTCACCTTTAATTTTCCTTAGTTTCTTTAGCCTCTTTATTTTAAGATAAGAACTTAGGAACCTTCCTTTGGGAAGTAATGGGGTGTCCTAGAGGGTTGTTTTGGGTAGACTAATGTCCTAGGTTAAGAGTGGATATTTGGGCCTAACCGAGGGCTAGTTTGTACAGGTTAATGTCCGATTGATATAGGAGGTTAACCTAAAGATAAATTGAAAGTTAAAAAAATAAATGTTGAGCCTTTGGGAGACACTCCATTATCGAGACTCACTTTGAGGGTTTATGAAATAATAATATGAACTCTTGGAGGATATTTTGGGGTTAGTGGCACTTTGGGTCTAAGGTCATTAATAAAATATGACTTAATAAGAATGAAATGTACATTCTAAAACTTGGTGCTTAATGGCTAAATGAATGATTTTTGGAAAAGTAAAATTGGAAGTTTTCAAAAGGAAAAGTAAAGTTTTTCATAAATGTTAATTTATGGATACACACCTCTCTAAATCGCTATCTTAAGGGAAGTTGCGCGCATTGTGGTGATGCCCCCTGACAAATTAACGCATGGTGGATATAGTCCCTAGGCCATGTGAGCACTTGTGATTGTATATTTTTCTGCGATGGGTAGGAGATTCCGGGTGTGGTCTTATCTATCTCGCAGGCACATGTCCGCTTCCCGATGTTTCGATAGGGTCCCAGGTTGTCTTGATGATAGGCCCTGGAAGATGATAGCCATTTAGGGGCGCGCACAGTGGGGAAACCCGGACGGGCGGTCTTAGAATCGTTATATATATATATATATATATATATATGATTATAACTATTCTAAATCAAGTTGGACTTGATGTATGATGGGTGCCATAAAGAGCACAATGAAATGCCATAAAGAGCATGAGAAAGTGCCATAAAGAGCACGATGAAATGCCATAAGGAGCATATAATGATGATTATATTCTTGATAAGGAAGAGATTTTTTACAAAATGTATAATTGGGATAAAATGCCACAAAGAGCATAGAAACTATGATTATGTTTCCTGATAAGGAATAGAATTATGAAATGAAATAGTATATGATGAAAGTAATTTGGTAAACATTTGATAAAATGTTGTACCATTAATATGTGTTCCTAAAGAAGAATTAGGAATTGTGCCGTTAGGCGATGGTTGGGTTTTATTTTATATTTTCTTTGTGTAGCTGTAGATGTGACCACCCACATATATGCGCCCACACATACATTTATTGATTATTTCGTGCTGAGGATCTAATGGATCTCGACGATCAACCTTGCCTAAGTAGTAGTGTATCGGGGGGTTCCTTGTCTGTATTTCTCTTTGCGAGACACCCCACGCACGAATAGGGCAAAGTTTTGAGACTGGGGAGAAGTTAGCCCTTAGTACTTAGGGTTAACTAGAACATCTCACGATATGGCACTAGGTTGCTGCCAGAATGAGAGGTGAGAAATATTACTATTATCTGCGAGAGAAATACGCACTTAACTGTCATGCATTTCAGTCACATGGTAATTATATCAAATGGGGCCCTGACCCATTTCTATATTTCTTTGTTTCTGCATATTCCTTGCCGTTACAGGTGCTCTACCGCATGGACACCCGTACTTACATTTCCATTCTAGTTGTCATGGAGCTACAGCATATTGCGGATGTTGTAGGTTACTTGTATTAGACGCTTCTTTCTATTGTACTCTAGTTATGTTCAGTATATTTACTCGGGCGTGTTTTGCCCAAGGTTTCACACTCATTCATTATATTGTAAATATTGAATGTAATACTCGATGTAATTATTTGTATTGGTCTGTTCACCGACAGCTTATTCGGTGATATTTATTATATTGTCATTCTTTGTCCATTGATTTTTGATATCCATCGTTTTACAAATGGGATTGTCTAAGTGTTTTTATTTTACTTTCAATTTTTTTTTTATTTGACAGCCCATTTTCTAAAATGATTGGTGGTTATCTCATACTATTATTTTAATCGACAGTGATGCTAAGAATTGACCATCTATGATTCCTGTGATTATTAGAGTATTGGGCTGGCCACCTATTATTTTAGTAGGCGGGTTGTCACATTGCGAAAATGTAGTGCGTCCAACGAAAAAAATCGATGTCCAAAAGGAACCTACTCGAAAAAATATATTGTATTCAATGTTGTTTTTATTGAATTATAATTGTAAAAATGTAAAAATAAGTTTAAATTTTTTTTCGCGGGTGGTAGCACCCGAACCCCTATCAATAAATTGTGCTTCACCTAGATTAGATTCCTAGCTCCGTCACTGATTGCATGATTATCTATATAGAAAACTCCTTTGCTAAAGTTTTATTTATTTATATATGGAGATCAAAGAGAAGTACAATCCAACTGAAATCATGATATCTAAGAGAATGAATGTTGTTAACATCCCTAAAACCAGAATATAAATAAGTACTAGTCTTATTTATTAAACAAAGGATAGGATAGGATAGCATAGCAAAGCCAACTGTTCCAGTGCAATACTCATATTTCATCATCAGTGTTTTAGGGAGAATGTTGCCAGGGTCGGTCCTGAGATTTGTAGTACCCTGTGCGATACTCAATTTAGGGCTCTTCCAAAAAAATATTGTACAAAAATATTAAATACCTAAAAACTCATTGAAAAATTGTTCTTCTAGCATTTCGACTTGCAATATCACTAATTAAAGAAGTTTATCTAGCAATCATGTTCAATAGATAACAAGGCTAAGCCGTTTAACCTTTCGTGTGACATAGTTGATCGTAAGTAATTTTTTAATAATTTTAATTTTGAAAAACTTCTTTCCGCAGATGCGACTGTAACAGGTATGGTCAATAGAATTTTATAAGCAATAAATGAATTTGGAAAACAATTAAGTTTTTTTAAGAAATTTAGTATCTCAATTGCCGTTTTTGTTTCTTTTGGTAATATATCTCGCAAAACTTTAAGTTCTTCAAATAAATCTTTCCCATCAAGATCATAATAAGTTTCATGTTTTAAAATTGTTTCGAGATTATCACAATATTTTTTCAATTTGGTATCATCTATGGAATTTAACTTCTCAGAACAAAATAAAAATCCATTTTTTTTCATATTCTTTGAATTGATCAAACCTCCTTTCTAATGACCCAATAGCTTCATCTACTATACGTAGAAAATAATTAATTCTAAAAGAGTCTTCGGGTGATTGTTTATTCTCCTCATTTGCAGTCTCATCAAAATGTCTCTTCCTACGAATTTGACGCGTTACACTAAAAATAGGATCAATTTCCATTTCAATACAAAAATTTTTAGCGGTATTTATCGCATCTATGAACCTAGTTTCTCTATATTTTTTAAAAAAAGTAAACAACCCTCCTACTTGTTCAATTGCAATATCAATAAGCATGTCTTTAGATTGTAAGTTTTCGCTAACCAAATTAACTGCATGCAATATTTCATACCAAATAATCATGGATAATAAAAATTCATATTTTCCAAGATAATTTTCTGCGAATGATTTGGCTTGAATTCACACGTCTAATTCATTATCACTATCTCCAACTTGTAATAAAGCTTCTCTTAAATCCGGAGCTTGAAATCTAATAGCTTTAATAGCTTCAATGCGACTTTCCCAACGTGTAGTTGATAATGACTTTACACTAATTTTAACATTATCTTTTAAAATCTTCCAACGTTGTGTAGAATTAGCAAATAGTTTATAAATGGACTGTATAATCCCAAAGAAATCCTTTGCTTTACCACAAGAATTTGCCATATCACAAATTGTTAAATTAAGACTTTGACAACTACATGGAGTGTAAAATGCTCTAGGATTTTTATCTAATAATTTTTTTTGGACACCTTGATTCTTACCTTTCATGTTTGACTCGTTATCATATCCTTGTCCTCTAACATCATTAATATCTAATATATTCATTTTTATTGCTTTTTCTAATTCATTAAAAAGACCTTGTCCCGTTGTTTCATCCAATTTTAAAAATTCTATAAAGTATTCTTCTATTGTTATTGGACTATTCGAAACATCTACA
This sequence comes from Sambucus nigra, assembly GCA_949130495.1. Lineage (NCBI taxonomy): Eukaryota > Viridiplantae > Streptophyta > Magnoliopsida > Dipsacales > Adoxaceae > Sambucus > Sambucus nigra. Next base: position 4,384,910 of record OX422207.1, on the reverse strand, counting down.
CATCGTAATATCAAAGACATTCGTTCATCGTGACTTGAATCGGGAGTACAATCAAGTATTACAGAAAAATATTTTGCTTGTTTAATTTTCTTAATGATTGTGTCTTTTACTTCGGATGCTGACATAAGTATCAACTCATTTTTAATTTTATGACGAAGATAATGATGATGAATTTCCCCGTTTTCAATACGTTTAACATGTTCTTTCATTGATGGATCCCACTTTGCAATTGGTTCGATTAGGCCTAAAAAGTTTCCATTACTATTTTCATAAAGCCTCTCATTTGTTCCACGAAATGCCAAATTATTTTTAGCTAAATATTGCACAAGAGAAATTATTCTTTCTAAGATTCCTTTCCAATGTTCTCTTTCTTTGTTAATACAGTCTTGTATATGTTTATCAATTTTTTCATTTTTCTCCAATCTAGTACGCAAATCAAACCAAGTAATAATGTTACCGAGATGTTCATTACTTGTTTCATGTTTTTTAAGTCTAAAACTGAGATGCCCCCAATCATTATATCCTTCATTCACTAATTTACCACCTCTTTTGTGGCCTTTTTTAAACAATTTACAACAAAAGCAAAAAACTCTATTTGCATCCTTTGAATACATGAGCCATGTCCTATCCTCCTTATCCCCATTTGGTAAAAAACGGGTGTAATGTAGTGAAGAAAAATGTCTAGATAATTTATCTTTAGGGCCTTTTTCCAAAGTTCATCCTCCAACAATTCATTTTCATCATTTTTCGTAGGACTTACATTACTCACTGTTTCATTTTTGTTTTTTGCATTATTTTCTAATTCTTCTGATTGACTTGTATTTTCATTAACATAATTTATATTTTGTTGCTCTTTAATAATAAATTTATCAAGCCCTCCCTTAAAAGATTGTGTCACCTCTTCTATTCTTTTTATTTTTTTCGTTTTTGATATCCGGATGCTTGTTTTTTTGGTAACATTTCTAAAATTTAAAAATTTATAAATAAAAATAAAATACGCAATTAACAACCAATCTAATAGATAATTTTAGTCTAGAAATATCTCAATTAATTGAATATAAAAAATATGGAAAAATGTCACCTGTTTTGAGCCTTTTATTCCCTCTCCAATTTCATCGGCTTGATTAATGTAGAAAGAAACAACCTGATAAAAAACAGATTAGTAAAACATTGATGAATTTAAAAAAAAAAATAGATTATTAAAAAAAATAGTAATAAAAAAGATTAACATATGTATAAAAAAATAATGAAAAACGAAGAGAACAACTTGCAAAAGAAGACAACTTACCTTTTGCTGCAAATGCAAAAGAAGACTAACAACTTGCAAAAAGAAGACATCCTACTCCAACTTGCGAACAATAGTAAAATGGATGGACAACCTCCAACTTTTGCAAAAATTAAAAAAGAAAGCTTGCAAGAGAGAGAGAGAGAGAGAGAGAGAGAGACGTCAGGAGAGAGGAGAGAGGGAGAGTGTGGGCTCGCAAAAGAAAGAGAGAGAGAGAGAGAGAGAAAGAGAGAGGAAACCAAAAAGATGTTGTGGGTAGTTGAAAAAATACCCTTAAATAACTGATAATCTTAAATGAATTGGGTGAGTTTTTTTGGGAAGTTGTATTATTCTTTTTTTGAATAGTTGAAAAAATGGACCCCTAAAAAACTAAACTCATTTTAAAAAAAATATTTTTTAATATATATAAAATATTTTTGGACCCCTAAAATACACATATACTGGTGCTTATTGTAAAATGGGCCCTGTGCCACTGCCCACCTAGCACATGGCCAGGGCCGACCCTAAATGTTACCACTAGTGTCGGGGATGTGGAATCCCCAATGCTCACAGTTGACATGCATTCATTCCAATCATGGTTGGTGCTAGGGAGACTTCCATCCTTGACCATTTTGTCCCAGATAGCGCCCCCCTCCCCAGCTAGCAACATCGTACTTGGAAAGCTTGTGAACCTCGGTATAAACCTGTATGCATACAAAATTAATTTGTATTTAAGTCTAAAATCGAAAATTAGTAACGTATTAAAGTAAAAAAATGTTGGTAACTATAATGTCAAGAAGGAAATAAGTTTGATGTCTCTGAGATGTGATTGGTCAATGTCGCTGGTGCAAAGTCATATTACTTATGGAAATGGGTCTGCGCCAGCGATATTAACCATCACATCTACAAGACATCAAACTTTTTTTCATGTTAAGAATAGTGATGATCCATAAAGTAGTTAAGTTACTGCGTTATTTCCAACATATGGGATTGACCACGACACCAACCATGCACAGTCCTCATTACACGGGGTTGTACCTCGGTACAAAACCACGGCAGTTGATCCACTAGTTGTGAAACCATGTTTCACGTGTAGAAACCCACCCCATTGACCGTTTTTAACGGTCTGTGGGTAAGGTTTAGGACCAATGTGTCCATGCCAATCAAAATCGTACCAATGTGTTAGGTCGGCTCCGGTAGCATTTTAGAACATACCAAGCACAGAGATCCCATCCCCAAATTGCTTCTTAAGATTCGCCACAAATTCAGTAGCATTCTCTTTCTTTGTTACCAACACTATCTTATCTCGAGCAACTTTTGCCAAGTCTTCTTGAGTTATGTCCTTGCCCCTATATTCTAGCATTCCCTTTAAAGTTAGCTCAATGACAGAGGTACCGTACATGCCCGCCATCTCGTCTCGTCACACCTACCTACAAAATCATGATATACATAGTCATTTATCAATATCAAACGATTAGTTTGCTAAGATACCAAATATTGGAAGAATGACAAATGGGACAACAAACACAAGAATTTACCACCTTTCTATGAACTTATGCGCGTTTGGTTATTCAATTGCTTGTTTCTAAATCATCTTCAGCTCCCCCTACTTATACAAACAATGGCCAGTGATCGGTTTGGCTTAAGTTTCACACATAACACATCCAATAGTATTCAATTCTCTTTGACATTTGAATACTCCGATTATCATTTTCACTACAATTACTATATATGAAATGATTGAACATGATGCTTCCATGCATTGGAACCTTACTAGTAATTTATTGATACAAAGACTTAGTTTTTGTCATTTTGTGAGAGCATATTTTTTTCCATCAATTCAATACGAAGAAGTCAATCCTTTTCAACATCAACTTGTGAATTTGTTGAATATGTCCACCTTGAACAACAAATTCAACTCGATTTTTTTCGGGTTTTTTTACATAAATACATTACTAATTTTTTTTTAGATCAATTATCAAAAAATCCTTTGAACAATTTTTAATACACTTTTAGTCCAAATCTTATTATTTTATTCCAAAAACACCTTCAATATTTTTAAAAGTCCGCGTTAGAGGCACCCCCTCCCCGCCCCCACTACTGTAGTTCTGGCGACCATCACAAGAGCTATGGTAGGGTCGACGGAGCTCCAACAAGGGCTGTCGGAGCTCCGACAGCAGGGGTGGGGGTGGAAGGAGGTGGGAAAATGGGTTTGTTTGTGTCCTTGTTTTGAGTATTTTTATGTGATTAGGGAAATTTTGGAACAAAATAAAAAGGCTTTGACTAATTGTGCATTAAAAAATGTTCGAGGGACTATTCGGCATATGCCCATTTTTTTAAGACTTTAATACAAATTAATCACTTTGATAGTTTATTAGACTTTTGTACATTTTTCCTCACTAAATGTCACCAAAGATCAATTTTAGTGACAAAATTTACATCTAGTGATGAAAAATATGATAAAGTCTAATAAACTAGTCAATTTGAATTAAAGTCTAAAATAAAAAATTAGTAACGTATGAAATTCAAACAAAAAAAATTCTTATTTTGGGAATCGCTAACGCATTAGTAATATTTGAAAATGGTGACATTAATTAGTGACAAAAAATTGCACTAACAAATAGCAATTAATAAACAATACAACTTACCTTTTGTCAACTCTTTGCTTTCCTAAAGAATTATACAAACAACGTCAGCAGTTTCATTTACACATCCAACTACTACTTGTTCGTCCTCTTATGTGAAGTAATTATGTTGATCCTAAACAACAAAGTAAAGTTTAGGAGTAATATGTTAGTCTTAATCCCCAACATTTTTTATTTATCAAAATAAAAGTAATCTTGATATAAAACAAAGGGAAGTGGGGCTATTGTCTAAGATGAAATGATTGCCAACCCTCAAAATTTAATTCATGTTTCCAAATTTGATGTTATTAATAATATACGATCACAAGTTATATGAATTAAAAAAATTTAGACAACCATGTTCATGTTCATATTCGTAGTCAACACACTGAGATAAGGTTTTGGCACTACTTAAATATTCACCCTTGGAACTACTTAAATATGCACCTAACCTATCCTATGAAGCAAAAGTTTCAGTCTGATTCTTGAACCCGAACACATTTCTCTCAATGCTGAGTAATTGCGTTGTGATAACCCAGATATAACTATGATAAACTATATTTGAATCATGCTTACCTTATGTGATATGGATAATGTGTTATTAATATATATAATGTTAGGTATTATATTTAGTCTAATCCTACCTTCAAAATCATGAAATATCGAATTTGTTACAAACATAAAATTTTAAAGTTTTTGATAGGAATGGTCATTTTGGATACTTGTTTTGACCCTTATAATATAACAATTGACTTAAGGTAAAAACTAGATAGTTGTATGTATATATATGAGTTAGGTTTGTAACACAATAAATGACATATCAACCGGAGGTTTGAGAAGAAGTTATACTGAAATTACGAATCAAGAGAAAATTTGTCCATTTGTTTAAGTGGTATTTCATCTTTTAGTACAACAAATATCTCTATTTGATTGGCTGGAAAAGGAGGCTGGTTTAGTCGACTTAAACACCTTAGAATTACCTCATTCTTTAGCAAATTCAACCATGAGAGAATTTCGGCTTGAAGAGATAGAATCGTTAAGCTTAGGAAGAAATGTGCGAGGAGAAATTGGAGAAAAATCTATAGAAAATCACATAAGAGTCCTTAAAGTAATTCTATTTATAAATCTTGTTATTTTTTTTGTATCACGGATTGAAATGATAGAAATCATCAATTTTTTACTAAACTTTCATGACTTGATGTATATGTATGGATAGATACAAGTTTGAAAAAAGTTGGAGGTGTAAATCCTTTATGTTAACTTGTTTAGAACCCTTGTGTGCTCAAACTTTCATAAGTTTTTGTATGCTTACTAGAATTGGGAAATTTTAGTTGGTTATAAAACTAAGCTCACATATGCATAGCATATCTGAAAATTAGAATTAAACTCCTTGTGGTTAGACCTTAGTGATGGTTGTATGTCGGCACATAGTTGCTATTTGCATAATCCGATTGGATATGCTCTGAGGTTGACAAAACTTTTGACATAGATTAGGAACTTTGAAAATTATGAAACTTTAATTTTGTATTATTCAATATGTGTATTGAAACTGGGTGATATATCATAGAAATTTATGTGATAGAAAAATTATGAAAATTCTCGGAAATTAACTGGACAATAGAGGGGTCTATAGGGGAGATTTGTTATGTAGTAAAGAAATGAGTATATTTTACTTTAGGAAACTTGAAATGATGCGTCGTCTTTTGGATTGAAAACCTAATTTGTTAATGATTGAATTCCTATTAAGAAATTAAAGTATGTTTGGACCATTAAATGGAAACTTAGCATATAAAAGTATAAAATAATAATAAGTATGCTAAAGATGAAATGGTTATGCTTTCAACCACATTTCCATATATATATATATATATATATATATATATATATATATATATATATATATATTGAAGAAATTGATTAACTATGAGTTAGTAAATTACATGATTGAATTGATATGGTTGATTATGATTTATGCATTTGTTCGGATACGTTAAATATCTTGTTATGAATATGGATGGAGCTTCATTTATGATAACTGATTTGAATGGGATCACATGATGCTTATGAATTGGGTTACGTTTCAATTATTATTTGGACTAATTGTATTCTTATGATGATACTAACATTGTAAGAATGATAGGAAGGGAAGAAGAACCCATTGAATAATTGACAGACAAAACCATAGAAAAATCGCATTAAGTTACCAAGGTGAGTGCACTCACTAGAAAGAGGTATCTCTATATTGATATGGACATGATCAAAACACTAGGAATATGAAATTGTTCATTTCAGTTTACTGAAATGGGAGGTTACTCCCCAGTCCAAAATGGGGGAGGATTATCTATTACAGACAAGGGGTTACTCCTCGACCAGGAATGGGGGAGAATTATCTATTGCAAATAAGATACGTGTAAATCATGATTCGAAAATTTGGGTCATTCATTATAACCTGGACGGATAAGTTTATACATTATTATATTGACATGATTTATTGCATTTAATTTTATGCAATGGTATAGTAGTGATGCATTCACTGAGCTATTTTGCTCACGGTTCCTATGTTTTTGTTTTCCAGGTAACATGATGTCACTGCCAAATCTATGAGTTTGGTTTGGGTTTGCAAAGAACGGGTAGACAATGATTTGGTTATATTGTAAATGATGTAATTAAGTCAACTTTTCCTTCAAGAAAGTTTGTGTAACCATGACTTCTTTAATATTGTGTAAAAAGGTCGTGTAAAAAGAGAACCTTGAATATTGGAATAGATCAACTGACAGGTATCAATGAAGGCTTGAAACTCATCATAACATATTCTAGAAGGGAGATTTCCACATTTCTTGTCATGAGCCCCAAGAATGCAATTGAAGTCATCGACAATCGTAATAGGTCCATTAAAATCAGATATATCATTAATAATATCATTACACAAGGATCTTCTAGCAACAATAGTTTTTTAGCATGTAAAAAATATAATGAGAAGAGATTCGACAAACTAACTAGAGACAGTGATGTGTTATTAAGACTTAAAGATAATAGAAATAAGGCCTATATTAGTAGCACCTATAAGCCAATATGAAAGACAATTATCTCTACTCTTAGTGGAAACAATATTCAAATTAAAAGAATACAAAAAAGAAGCATACATATAATTGAAATCAATCACAGGTTCAACAATCCCAATTAATCTTTGATTATGAGCCTTGGAGAGTTTAGAAAACTTGTCATTGGGATTAGAATTTCCTAAACCTCTAAAATTACATAACAACAGTTTCATAGAGAAGATTACAACAATTAATGAAATGAGAAACCCCTTTTTGTTTCCCGTTCTCATTAATTCTACAATCATGGAATTGGTGAACAATTCATCAACGTTTGGAGGATAAATACGGAATGCCTCATATATAATAAGAACTTTGGTGCCATCATTATTAACAGCCACAAACTTTGGTAGAGTCTATTTGGGATCTATCTGAAAAAGAATTCTGGCGTAGAAACCATTTGGGATCTATATCAACAATAATTCTGGCATATATACCAAATTCTTTATGTTTGGTGTCCCTATTCAATTGCATATGAATCCTTAACCCACGAACAATTTCCATGAGAATCTAGGGATACTAAAATTCTTGTCCAAGGCCATAAAGTCTAATATGGACTTGAGTATGAAAAGAATGAGCAACCACACCTGGTATGTAATTTGGAATCCATTGTGTAAGTCTCATAATGCCATAGGGAAGAGAACACGCCCCAATAAACCAAGTTCTTTTTTATCATATTTTTCTCTAAAAGATATATCGAAATATCCTTTTCCAAGGGGCACAAACCTCAAATAAGGATTTGGTTTCTAATTTGTTTGAAGATTAGAATTAAGTACATCATGATTTGGAAAGGTTTAATTCCTCCCTAAAGTTAATTTTTCGATTATTTTTTCTTTACATTCTTGCAAGTGTTCTTGATACAAATTTTCCATTGGTCAGAACGTAAGTTTTCTCAACATGAATTCTTGGGGGTTTAATCAATTTTTTGGGTGATGGGTTCAAGATTTCCACATAGGATTTTTCATTATTTCTATGCAGGTTAAGGTTCCTTCCATTATTAGTAGACATAATTGACTTATCAGTTTCAGTGCTAATTTTTGAAGTCAAAGAAGAAATTGAACTAATATTATTAAATTGGTCATTGTTATGAAAATCAGGGAGTTTATTAGCATTGGATTGAAGTGATTGGGATGAATTTATAATGAGTGGAAATTTTGGAAACAATTTCGCAACATAAAGAAAATAAGTTCAGAGAGAAGTTAAACTATTTCTCTCTCTAGAATTCATCTCTCTGAAACTGATCCTATTACTGTGTTGGATGGTTTAGTTGTCGTGGGATTATTTCATTTCATATGTCATGGAGAATGTTTTAAATATCTCATTTTCTATCACATGCTAACAATGATAGTCTAATTATAAAAATTAACATATTTTAGTATCAGGGCCTGATCACCCTTAATAGAAAAATATGTCGGTTGTGGTGCAACCACCTAATCGCATAGAGAGTTGAAGGCACCTATAATTATGGAATTCCTTAGCCGGGGGATAATATGCATTCCTAAATTTAACATGGGTTTAGTTATATAAAAACTATTAACGAAGGGGTTATGTATAGTTATTTAAAAAAAATCACAGAATAAAAGATACATACAGTCGCTCGAGCAGCTACTTCATTAATAGGCCCATTCCCTTTGGTTACATGTGTCTCCTTGTACAACATCCTACGAGTTGGTTTGAATCTCATCTCTTTAGTCATCTATAAGCACAATATATTAAGTGTCAAAGCATAACATGACAATATAATAATAACAATGAATTAGTAAGTACAAATCTGTTACCGTGTGTCTAACTGCATGAGTTTTTCTACCAGATGTGTGCGTCATTTGCAAAAGTTCACGGATGGCTTTGTTCTTCGCACTTTTGGCCTAATACAATGGAAATAAAGTTAATCATATAGAAAATTTTGATTAAATCCTAATAGTAATCTTTTTAATAAATTAATTCTTTTTATGATGTTCTTTATAGGCGAGATAGGAGTTGTGTGTACACGTAATTCATGACTAGACTTAACAACTAGTATATACATGTTCTCGGGTGGAGTCCCAGTTATAAACGAGCATTTTCCCCTAATTTTCCTCGACTCGTTAGGGAAAATTTGCCAAAAGTTACTCATTAGTTATATACTTAGTATAACCTTAGAGCTTTGTCGTGTCCTTTTACTCCTTCCACTTTATTCTAACTGATTGCATCATATATTTTCTCATCTCTTCCATGACATTCGTATTCTTCTACATTACATTAACCTGTTAGAGAGATAAATTGGAAAATAGATATTCACGTATTCAAATTAGGAACCCTATTTTCATTTTATTAACATTGTACCTTGATATGAATCCAAATTATGTTCTTCTCCTCTTCCGGTACTTGTCTCCAATCAAAGTAGGTCAATGGTTCTAATTGGACATTGCGTGCTAGAACCCCTAAATTTGAAGCAAGTCTTGACGCGGGTTCTTCAATGGGTTGGCCAAGCTCATTCACCTCAATTTCTAAAATGCCACCATTTTTACCCCACCTGCTATGCATTAAAGTGAGGCCTCAAACTCATCTCTACTTCTATAGATCCTCCTCTTGGTCGTTGCTCGAATTTGTGTTAAGTAGGATTGATAAAAAAAATTATCAATGAATTACGTAAATGTCAAGGATAATACTTTTCATCAATTACAAATATAAATAAGTCAACTAAATACCATACATATAACTTGCTCTTCTCTTGTTCGCTGCTGCCCGATAATGAAAGGATCAATGGTGTAATAGGTGGCCAATTCAATGGAGGTTCAGACATGGCAGGGTTGACTCCTACATGCTCTTGTTGCTGCTCAGGGATTGACATAGATCCTCTAATGTGTTGGGTTTGAGATCTATTGACCGTCATGTTACTAAATGAAACAATATGAGAAAAAAATTAGATTATCAAAAGGAACCACGAAGTCAAGAATTCATATATTCAATAAATGTCTACCACATAAATATGCATGTTTCCATTTTCTTTCTATTGTGGTTAAACTAGGAAACTGTGTGCTACCCAACTAAAAAACTAGTTTGAACATAAGGATTACTGATGTTATGTCAGCTGGGAGTTTAAGACTCTAGTAAAATCCAAAATCAAATAGAGGTCTTTGGTCTCCATTCATGCATTGGACGTGCAAATCCAAAATCATTAATGGAAAGTATGGGTCTCACACCATTAAAAGAATGGGAGAAGTCCATAATATTGTTAAGGCAAATATAACTTTAATCAATGATTCTTTGGTATGGAAGCCATATGTTGATGGTAATTTTGATATCTCAGCAAAACTATTGACATGTATCTAGTATTTCAAATTTATTTGGCATAAGAACCACCATTTTAAAATATCGATTCTTTTTTGGAAAATACTTCATATATCCATTCCTCTTGACAAGTAGATTCAGAGAATTGGCATTAACATTGCCTCAGGGTGTAGGTATCGAACATACTTTTTAACTAAGTACTATAACTCTCAATATATGGAAGTTTTTGGTGGAATTTAATGGAAGGTCAAATAAATTTTAGTTCCAGTGAAGCCATGCTCATAGCTTGGTGGTTAAAAAGCGCTTGGAAGAAATATCTCATATTTCTTTTCAACATCATCCCTCTCCTGATTTTCTGGGAGAGATGGAGATCGACAAATAATGGTAATTTTGGAGGCTCTTACACGTGTGAAGAGAATATTATAAGCCAAGTGTTTTAATCCATTTATTCCTTAACTGTTATGATTCACTGACTATATTTCTAAATAAGATGAATTTATAGTTCATAAATTCAAGTTTCAAATGAAACACTCCCAATCCCAAGTTTATCACCGAGCAGATCAATTCATAGAAAAATAGAACAAAAAATTAAAAAGACAAAAGAGTAGTCGTTGCATAATACCTCTAATTGTTAACTAGGCCTACCTCCACAATGAGGCAGAGTATTCACCAGTAAGATCAATATAATGAAGAGTACATAACATTAAACTCTTTTACCATTAGTGTTTTACACAAGATCTCCCTCATTGTTCACTCCTATTTTCTCGCCATGTACAATATAGGAAGAAATGGCATAGTTTCCAAGTTCATACAAAGTTCCTATTTATATATAACATGGGGAATACCATAGCTCGGTCACATAAATTTTTAAGAATGTGAGCTACATTTCTAACTAAACCACCACTCCCATTGTGGTCATCATTGGGGTTCGCAATATGCTTAATCTCAGTAATGTTGTTTTTATCTTTACCTAATATAGGGTCAATATAAACTATATTAGTCACGTTCAAAAGTGAATTTATTCCACTTGTGTACATCCAGACATTCCCACATTAGTCACCTTCAGTCAAAAAGATTAGTTTACATAAATCCAAAATTAACAATAGAAATGAAAAGGCGTAAGCTCTTCACGCGACAAGAATATTACACACTTCAAGCATATGGTGATGCAAAGCTTAAATAAATATTAAAAATAACAAATCACAAAACCAAGTTACCATTGTATTCAACCTATGGAAAAAAGTTCAAAATAAGGAAATGGACTAACGAACACAAATCTAATCATCCTCATACATATGGTCCCTGGTTTCCTTGTCAACTAATGCTCCAGTCACACCTTGTCTAACCCAACTAACATCATCATCAAGTGTCAATGTTGTATCTTCCAAATATTGGTCACTCCATGCCTCTGTTTCATCATTCATAGTGCTCTCGGTTGTTAACTGTCATCCAAACACATCAAAAAAAGTCTCGAGGCTTTGTTTTAACAATAATATACCAGTGTTTCTCCATTAGGTCTTGTGCCTAAAATACATGCTTTGCCTGAGATGCTAGTATGAATGGTTAATCGACTTTTTGATGCCTAGGATACAACAAATGATTTAAGTTTACAAGCATGAATCCAAAGTAATCTTGCTCAATGAGATCTCTACTATTGTCAACCAAGTCACACTTTAACAACACGAACTTATAGTCTTTTGAATAATGCAGCTCAATAATATCCGTCAAAACTCTATAAAAATTAACATCTCCAGATCCGGTATTTATGTCTCTTGCACTTGCGTAACTTTCAGTCGTTGCATTTAACATGACTACATTATTTTTCTTGGCTCTTCTCCTCTCACGAGACTTAGTGTGATACCTTACGCCATTGATAATATATCCAGTGAATCTTTTTTCCTTTTTTAGGGGATCCATTTCTAAATTCTGAATTTCTTGTGAGATATTTGTGTTTTTTGCCTGGACTAACTTCCTCTCCTATTTTATTATAAAAAAACGGAATCACAATCCATAGTTATGTAATAGTACATTTAAATGTAAAACATTGTTGTCAATGTGCATTTTACTTACGTGATCCTTAAACCAAAAACGAAATGTTTCGTTATGCATTCGGTCCACATCATGTGATCTGAGATGAGAATCACTCCTAATTAACACACGATGAGTGTTACATTAAAAGGAATCATTACATTATTCTTTACATTGCTAAAAAATGAAGGATTTTTTTTCAAGAAGATACTCTCGAATTGGAGAAATTGTATCTCTGTTGACAAGAACATATCGATGTGCTTGTATATATGTAATGTCAGCAAGCATAAATCCCTCCGCTTTTCCTAATTCACAACCACAAAAGTGATCAAAAGAACTACCATCATCATTCCTTATTTGGCGATTAGACTTCGTCTCAACATCATTATGTAGGTACCTTGAGAAAAGGGTCAAGCATTCTTCTACCCAATATCCTTGTGCAATTAAACCCTCTGGATGACTGCGGGTCTTCACATAATTCTTTAATGTGAACAAGTATTTATGGCGAGGTAAATTTCAGTTAGTAAGAAAAACATTCGTGAAAAATAATTTTAAAGAAAAAATAAAAATATATCAATCAATAAAACACCTCTAAATAGGATACATTGATTGATATTACGGTGATCCTCCTATCTTCGCCTCTTCTGCTAAATGAATAGCGAAATGTTCAATGACATCAAAAAATGAAGGAAGAAAAATCCTCTCAAGTAGGCATAACATGCGATCAATGCGATATTGAATACGATCTAAATTGGTTACATTCATCACTTTCGAGTACATATTCCTAAAGAAGGTACTTAGCTCAACTAATGGTCCAAGCACATTCTTAGGCAACACATTTCTTAAGGAAATGGGAATAAGTTCTTGCATTAAGATATGGTTGTCATGACTCTTGAGTCTCGATATCTTATATTATTTAAGGTTAACATGACATGATATGTTCGATGCATAACCGTCTGGGACTTTCACCTCCTTTAACATTTTACAAACTGTCTTTACCCTAAGTGTCCAAGGTGAAACATGCAGGTAACAAATAATATTTGTTGTCCACCCGTTTCTAAGGATGCAACGGTTTACGAATACACATATCTTTCAAGTCATGATCGGATTTTAATTTATACTTCCCCCTTCCATCAACTTTTAATAATGTACAAAGCACATTATCACACACATTCTTCTCAATATGCATTATATCAAGATTGTGGCGTAGTAAATTGTCCTTCTAATAATCTAACTCAAAAAATATACTTTTTTTCCAATTATGTGTTAAGGTCTCATCTCTCTCATAAACCCTTTTCCTCTTATCTCCTACCTCTGGATCCTTCCCAAACTTATTATTCAAATTCTTTACCTCATCATATGCTTCTGCTCCAGATAATCGGGTGGGCTTTTTATCTAACTTAATTGTACCATCAAAGGAGTTTTTATTATTTTTTAAATTTATGCCCTTCAGACAACCATCGATGATGATTGAAGTAGTAATGCTTACCTCCATTAAACAACCAACGGGATAGAGTGTCCTTATGACAACAGGGATACATCAATCTACCTTTTGTGCTCCACCCCGATAAATTTGCATAAATTGGAAAATCACTATTTTTCCATAACAACGATGGACGCATTTTATGGTTTCATCATAACCCTAACCCATAATTCCTTTAATTCATCAATTAAAAGGCGCAAATAAACATCTATGTTATTTCTAGGGTTGCGAGGTTATTTCATACATAATAATGGAGGCAAGTTATATATGATTACAATTACGGGCCATATGCTATGAACAATACTCCTGCTCCTGAACGGGTTGAACGCATTACTGGATAATCCGATCCTAACATTTCGCGGTTCTAGTGCTAAATCTGGATAAATATCATTAAATGTTTTTCAAGCAAGAGAACTAACTGGATGCCTTACATTTTCATCATCAACATGATCATCGGCATGCCATCTCATCTGTGATGTTGTCTTTGATTTGAAGTCTTAGTATCAAAGGGAAGTATCGTACCACCTTTGCAAGAATTTTTCAATTCATAATGGCATCAACATATGATTGACCATTAACTTATTTGTACCTTGGGGTATGACACTTCCTGCATTCATTCTCTCACTCTGTCTCATTCCAATAGAGCATGCAATTGTTTGGACATGCATGTATCTTCTTATACTATAGTCCTAAGTTTGAAATCAACTTCCTCACTTTGTAAAAGGACTTTGGTAATGTTTCACCATCAGGAAATGCATCTTTTAATAATTCAAGCAACATTCTTAATGTCTTGCCACTCCACCCACCAAGGCACTTTAAATGCAATAATCGTACAATAAACGAGAGAGTTGTATATTTCTTATAATCTAGGTACAACTCCCTTTTAGATTCTTTTATCAAATTGAAGAATTTATTGATTTCTTCATCGGGGCCATCCATATGTTCATGCGCATCACCCCCACCCATAAAGTTAAGTGGACTTGCTGGAGGAAGTCCAAAAGCATCATATATCATCTATCGCATTTCATCACCAATAATCGAGTCAGATGAAGGAGCTTAAGATGAGGCAGATTCCCTGTGATAATGTAACAACCCGCCTAATGGGATACCGGGCGATCACTCCTATATCGAATTAAAACAGGAGTTACTTATGGATCATTCTTAGCATTACTATCAAAAGTCCATTTAATTACTAATATCCTATTAAGCGAGCGTTAAAACTTTTACTTAACTACTCTTTTTAAACAATTAAAATAAAACATCCACAAATTAATGTGTAAATGAACTGAAATGAAAATGAAATGAAATAAAATAACTGAACACTCGGTTCAAATTATACAACCATATCGAATAACGTGCGAAGAATAAATAAAATCAGTTGGACCATTGGCCCGAATGTTTGTACAATACCTCCTATCTAGAGTACAAGGAAAGAAACGTCTACCGAGAACCCGCAAGCATCCACAGCTGCTGCAGCAGACGTCTGACTTGAAGGAAATGTCATCCAGGCGTCCCTGTGTCTGGACACCTATATATATATATATATATATATATATATATATATATATATATATAGTATACAACAAGAGAGGAAAGGTAGATAAACGGGTCAGAGCCCGAATTTTGAAAATATTTTGCAAGTGTATAAATGCTTTATTTTTAGAAAAATAGTTTTTATCTCATATTTAAATTGGTATCGCACTCCCATGAGATACCCCTAACCTCTCCTCTAATAGTGCACACCTAACGCACACTAACAACATACCCTAGTCAAGCTACCCCGCCCAACTAGTCTAATCACCCATCTACTATCTACCCTAGATAGTCCAAGTGCTAAGGGCTAAACTTCCCTCCATTCTCAACACTACACTAAGTTCGTGTGTGGGGTGTCTCGCAAAGAGAAATCCAAACAAGGACCCCCCCCCCCCGATACACTACTACTTAGCAGGGTTAATGGTAGAGATCCATTAGGCCCGTAGCACACACACACACACACACATATATATATATATATATATATATAATATCTCTCGGACTGAGGTTTACATAACATCAATTATATCTTATAATACACATCCGGATCTACCTCCTGGACTGAGGTGTATTCTATACTCATATCAAAACCTTCCATTTCCTTTCTCATATCCAGGAAATGTGTTTAAAGCCAATTCATTAGCATGAATTGCTTTACCAAAACATATATCTTTTTAAAAGCCAATTTTATTAACATAAAAATGCTTTTCCTTTTTAAATTATCCCATTTCCCTTTTTATACTCAGGGAATGTACCCAAAGCCATTTTCATTATCATGAAAATGCTTTGATCATACCATATGCTTCCATATCCCTTCTTCCATCCGAGAGTGTTACCGAAACCAAAACCTTTATCCCATTTCCTTTTTATACTCAGGAAATGTAATTTAAATCCAATCCATTATCATGAATTGCATTAATAAATCTAAGACCGCCCCTCCGGGTTTCCCCACTGGACGCGCCCCTAAATGGCTATCATCTTCCAGGGCCTATCAAACAAGACAACCTGGGAACCTAACAACGTCGGGAAGCGGCCATATGCCTGCGGGAAAGTCAGGACCACACCCAGAATTTCCTAACCAGCACATTAAACATATATAATCGCCCATATGGCCTAGGGACTATATCCACCCTCCTCAATAGCCAGGGGGCTTCACCACAACGGGCGCAACTTCCCTTATGATAGCGATTTAGGGAGGTGTGTAATCCATATTTTATCAATTATGAAAAACATTTCTTTACCATTTTGAAAATACTCATACTTATATTTTCAAAATCATTTCCATCATATCATATATATGTACTTATACCATATATTCCTCCTAGAATATATAAACGACCATAATGGCCTATAACATCTAGCGATGACCAATAATCCCAAAGATTCCCTCCAGGAATCATAATCATGCATTCATATTAGCATGATTCTAAATCCAAAGTATTTCCTTACTTTTGTAACTAATAAATACCTTAATCATCACTAAGGATTTTATCGGATGTCTCCAATTATACCAATTCACTCTAAGTGAAATATATATATACCTCTATATTCCCAAATTATCCTAATTATCTCATAGGATATGCTAACTTCACAATCGATTATAATTATGCTTCCTATACGCATAATTATATAGGCCTAAGTACCCACCGAAATATCCTAGGAATTTATCTCTCCTGAATAACCTTAAATTTAATGGGTTATGGATTTTATTTCCATGAACCCAAAGACTACACCTAGTCCAATTAATCATTTAGGGGTCCCCACCCTATCTTAAGAACCCCAACATTTTAAATCCTCGACTTATCTATTTTCCTCGAGAATATAAATTAAGGGTTATACATTAATAACCCCACCTTGCCCTCCTATTTTTTCTTAATTAGAGAGCGATATACTCCTAAAGGATTTCCTATTTTATCCCTTAATTTACCTTAAAGAAATGTGAATTGGAATATATCCTATCCAATTTACCCTAAAAAAATTGTCCCTTTTTAGAAGGGGACGATCGATCGACCCTTAGCCGTCGATCGATCGGGTCGATCGATCGATGGCTCGATCGATCGAGCCCCCATGATCGATCGATTGATCATGTTGGGCAGCTTCTTCTCCGAGAAGCTGTTTCGACCATTAAAGCTTCTCCCAAGATTTTCTCGCCTCAACCAATGACCTACAACTTCAATCAACTACATATATATAAAGGGTTCTAAACATCCTAGAACACTAAACCACCAATTAATTTAGATTAATATCTAAGTTTCTCCAATAATCAAATTTTAGGGGTTTATTCGTTTTACTCCCGAAAACCCGTTTTATCCATGAATACCCAACCAAAAATCATTAGGGTTTGTTATACCAATAATGATATGAGATATTTATGCTTAAAAATAAATAAAGCAAGTAAGTCCCCAAGCCGAATCCCGCGAAGGCTGGCCGGAATCTCCCCCTTTTTCCTCGTTTTCTCTCATCCTCTCTCTCTTCTTTCTTTCTTCCTTCTCTCTTTTCTTTCGCTTTTTGTCCCTATCTCCATCTTTATATATAGAGAAAAGGGTTTAACCCATTTAAAACCCAAAAATGACTCGTTTACCCAATTACAAGTAATTTTAACTCCAAAATTTCCCGAACTCGATTTCGACAATCGGACACTCTTTTCCGACTATCTCGGACATTTCGAGACTCATGGCGCAGTCAAAATTCCAATCCGAGGTACTTGACTGCAAATCACTATTCTAACCCATAAAAGTAAATGCGGATTTTCTCATTGAAATCTTACCTCTTTTGTCGCTATACTCCACGATGACATATAATTAAAATATTTCGACCTATATGGTCCCAAAAATAATCTCGACACCCACCGAAAATCATTCAATCCTTGAAAATCTCAAAAATTACTATTTCGAGAAATTCTCCAAATTCCCAATTTATACCCAAATATGGGATTTAAGTGTCTCCAAAAGGGCGGGTTGTTACATACTCCCCCCCTTACAACGGAATTTCGTCCTCGAAATTCAGATATAACCTACACCCTCTAACTAGGATCACTACAAATCCTAAAATCTCAAGGTAAAGATACTAACCTCATGGTTCCCAACCATACATTATGCGGCTACCGCAATCATAAAGAGACTCTAATACGTCACATTGTACTCATCATCTATAATGCCTATCGGCATGAATTTCTACTTTATATACTACGCCCATTCTATTTTAGGCGGTATAGAAAACTATCTTACCAAGGTGCCCATAAACCTTTCTAACTTCTGCACAACTGCACAAACATTACGAACGTCTGATACGTAACACTCTCTTCTAATAAGGATCTCCTTTCCTCGGTGTAATACTCACCTATGGGTCCTCCTGACCCGCAAAATTTAAATCCTCCTAACCTCAGCGCCACTAACTCTATCAAACCTACATCCTACAAATGCTACGATCTATGCTTTACCCTACCTACGCGAAACGAGGATATTCCTAAGTATGTCCCTAGTGTCCAAGGCCTCTCTCGACTCCCAACATTTGCTCGGTTTCGTGCGTGGGACGTCTCGCCAAGGAGAAATCCAAACAAGGAACCCTCCCATTACACTACTCCCTCGCGTTGTCGCTCGCCGAGATATAGCGACCTAAGGCACACCAGCGGGACGTCCTAAATCCTACCACGCTAACCTACGAACGCACTCCTACTATCTATCCTTCCGCCCATACGAAAGGAAACCTAACTAATCGAAGTGCCTACTCTCTATAGGAACACTACTTACATTACACCGATCACAGATTTCTTCCAAATTTTCCTTCTCATTAAGGCCTGGCTATTATCCTCAAATCAATTTCTCTAGGTCCTACTCCACCCAACTACTTGTGGTGAGAGGACCACTTTAGTGCTTTTCCATAACACAATAATTCCATAAACATACCACCATCACAGGGATCATAGTCTATAGTGGTTCATCCACACTATAAGACTAACCCACATCCTTGCATCCTATAACATCTCTCCACGCCCAGCGTCATTAAGAATCATGTGTGGAGCATCTCGCAAAGCGAAATCCAAACAAGGAACCCCTCCACACAATGACACTTGACTTCGTCGGTCACGGAGTCCCGTTATTTCAAATGTGAAACCTGAATAATCATATCCCTTATCAACAAAAGGTGATCTGAACTCCTATCACTGACTAAGAGTCACATCACCAAGCGCTCGCACTAATTCTAAGTCCTTGTGCAAACCAGTACTGAGCTTAATCTTACAGCTCAACAAGATTCCTATGGGCCTTAAATTATATCTATAAGGTCGCCACATACACACATCAAAATAATGAAGCCTCTGCTCATCGAGGTTCCATCAATCCATAATAACAAAGGTGTACTCAACTTGTATCCAGGTGAGACACCGCAACCACAATCTGTTCCCTCCAGGAACTACGGACACAATAGTCTTGCCATCATCAGCCTGCTATCGCTCCGATCAACCAAATACATTATACATATATATAAAAAAAATAAACACCCGCCTCTATAATGAGTGAAAAAAAACAAAATTCCGCTATCGCACAAAAATACATGGGCCTACATTATTATGTTATCGAGACCGAATACAAAGCTCAAATTACACACACGAGTCTAGGGCTATCGAACACCACAACTTCATCTAGCCACACCTCTTACCAAAATTTCTTAACTCTAGGCCCCATCTGGGCACCCTAACCTTGTCCTTTATTCCTACCGGGAAAGGACTAACCATGTGGCTCCGCACTCCACCTTACTATTTTCATCACTGGTCTTCCTGACCATGATAAAGTTGTCAACGCCATCTGACTCTATAACCTCACTCCTTACAATCACCTTACTAATCCTCTTAACTTCCTACTTAAAAGGAAACTCCACTACCGGTTCCAACAATCCTCTCTCAATAAATCTCCCATGTGGATGTCCCCAATGGGGCACATGAACACACCCACATTCTCCGTAAGTGTTAGCAACACTTCTCTAGTAATCCTACCCTTCCTGGAAATGACTCATTATTCATTGTACCTACCTCACCTCGGTACCAGATTCACTTCGCCATAATACTCTTTATTCACTGTTGGCCTCCGGCCGATCCTTAGGTGAATAATTCCCAAAATAGCATTCTTCTCATCCTGCTGATTTATGGGGACTCACGATTAGAACTATCCGTAAGATCCCTTTGAAACCCTCAACTTCACGGGTAATTCAACTTTGAGTACCACTTTCTACCATAGTAGTACTTAGATGCTCAGAGCTACTATACTTTAGTAGTCATTGCAACCATCCTTACCAATCGCCATAAGGGGAGTGACCTCAATTACAGTCGACCCAACTTCTATTAGTTGCCCCAGCTAAGTCTCGCCTCCTGTTGTCCTCCTCAAGGCTCTCCTTGGTCGCCCTTCCTCGATCGGCACACGATCCTAGAACGAGCATGCAAAGGATTACTATAATCTTCTAACATGGCAGGAGAATGAAATCTCACAAGAGAAATCAACAATCCTAATCCTGGGGCTCTATAACAAATCGAGAGCAACGCTAAAAGCATAGTACGTCCACACAGATTCCTAAGGACACTAGAACCTGATGCTCTGATACCATTTGTAACAACCCGCCTAATGGGATACCAGGCGATCACTCCTATATCGAATTAAAACAGGAGTTACTTATGGATCATTTTTAGCATCACTGTTGAAAGTCCATTTAATTACTAATATCCTATTAAGCGAGCGTTAAAAATTTTACTTAACTACTCTTTTTAAACAATTAAAATAAAACATCCACAAATTAATGCGTAAATGAACTGAAATGAAAATGAAATGAAATAAAATAACCGAACACTCGGTTCAAATTATACAACCATATCGTATAACGTGCAAAGAATAAATAAAATCAGTTGGGCCATTGGCCCGAATGTTTGTACAATACCTCCTATCTAGAGTACAAGGAAAGAAACATCTACCGAGAACCCGCAAGCATCCACAGCTGCTGCAGCAAACGTCTGACTCGAAGGAAATGTCATCCAGGAGTCCCTGTGTCTGGACACCTATATATATATATATATATATATATATATATATATATATATATATATATATATATATAGTATACAACAAGAGAGGAAAGGTAGATAAACGGGTCAGAACCCGAATTTTGAAAATATTTTGCAAGCGTATAAATGCTTTATTTTTAGAAAAATAGTTTTTATCTCATATTTAAATTGGTAACGCACTCCCATGAGATACCCCTCACCTCTCCTCTAATAGTGCACACCTAACGCACCCTAACAACATACCCTAGTCAAGCTACCCCGCATAACTAGTCTAATCACCCATCTACTATCTACCCTAGATAGTCCAAGTGCTAAGGGCTAAACTTCCCTCCATTCTCAACACTGCACTAAGTTCGTGCGTGGGGTGTCTCGCAAAGCGAAATCCAAACAAGGACCCCCCCCCCGATACACTACTACTTAGCAGGGTTAATGGTAGAGATCCATTAGGCCCGTAGCACACACAAATGTATAAATACACACACACACACACACACACACACAGATATATATATATATATATATATATATATATATATATATATATATATATATACGTCCGGATAATATCTCCCGGACTGAGGTTTACATAATATCAATTATATCTTATAATACACATCCGGATCTACCTCCCGGACTGAGGTGTATTCTATACTCATATCAAAACCTTCCATTTCCTTTCTCATATCCAGGAAATGTGTTGAAAGCCAATTCATTAGCATGAATTGCTTTACAAAAACATATATCTTTTTAAAAGCCAATTTTATTAACATAAAAATGCTTTTCCTTTTTAAATTATCCCATTTCCCTTTTTATACTCAGGAAATGTACCCAAAGCCATTTTCATTATCATGAAAATGCTTTGATCATACCATATGCTTCCACATCCCTTCTTCCATCCGGGAGTGTTACCGAAGCCAAAACCTTTATCCCATTTCCTTTTTTATACTCAGGAAATGTAATTTAAAGCCAATCCATTACATTGAATTGATTTAATAAATCTAAGACCCCCCCCCCCCGGGTATCCCCACTGGACGTGCCCCTAACTGGCTATCATCTTCTAGGGCCTATCAAACAAGACAACCTGGGAACCTAACAATGTCAGGAAGCGGCCATATGCCTGCGGGAAAGTCAGGACCACACCCAGAATCCCCTAACCAGCGCAGTAAACATTTATAATCGCCCATATGGCCTAGGGACTATATCCACCATGCTCAATATCCAGGGGACTTCACCACAATGCGCGCAACTTCCCTTATGATAGCGATTTAGGGAGGTGTGTAATCTATATTTTATCAATTATGAAAAACATATCTTTACCATTTTGAAAATACTCATACTTATATTTTCAAAATCATTTCCATCATATCACATATATGTACTTATACCATATATTCCTCCTAGAATATATAAATGGCCATAATGTCCTATAGCATCTAGCGATGACCAATAATCCCAAATATTCCCTCCAGGAATCATAATCATGCATTCATATTAGGATGATTCTAAATCCAAAGTATTTCCTTACTTTTATAACTAGTAAATACCTTAATCATCACTAAGGATTTTATCGGATGTCTCCAATTATACCAATTCACTCTAAGTGAAATATATATATACCTCTATATTCCCAAATTATCGTAATTATCTCGTAGGATACGCTAACTTCACAATCGATTATAATTATTCTTCCTATACGCATAATTATATAGGCCTAAATACCCACCGAAATATCCTAGGAATTTATCTCTCCCGAACAACCTTAAATTTAATGGGTTATGAATTTTATTTCCATGAACCCAAATACTACACCTAGTCCAATTAATCATTTAGGGGTCCCCACCCTATCTTAAGAACCCCAACATTTTAAATCCTCGACTTATCTATTTTCCTCGACAATATAAATTAAGGGTTATCCATTAATAACCCCCACCTTGCCCTCCTAATTTTTCTTAATTAGAGTGTGATATACTCCTAAAGGATTTATTATTTTATCCCTTAATTTACCTTAAAGAAATGTGAATTGGAATATATACTATCCAATTTACCCTAAAAAAATTGTCCCTTTTCAGAAGGGGTCGATCGATCGACCCTTGGCCGTCGATCGATCGATCGAGCCCCCATGATCGATCGATCGATCATCTCGGGTAGCTTCTTCTCCGAGAAGCTATTTCGGCCATTAAAGCTTCTCCCAAGATTTTATCGCCTCAACCAACGGCCTAAAACTTCAATCAACTACAACTACACATATATAAAGGTTTCTAAACATCCTAGAACCCTAAACCACCAATTAATTTAGATTAATATCTAAGTTTCTCCAATAATCAAATTTTAGGGGTTTATTCATTTATCTCCCGAAACCCGTTTTATCCACGAATACCCAACCCAAAATCATTAGGGTTTGTTATACCAATAATGATATGAGATATTTATGCTTAAAAATAAATAAAGCAAGTAAACACTTGCCTCGTGGATAAAATTCGACATCCTTGAACCGAATCCCGCGGAGGCTGGCCGGAATCTCCCCCTTTTTCCTATTTTTCTCTCCTCCTCTCTCTCTTATTTATTTCTTCTCTCTTTTCTTTCTCTTTTTCTCCCTCTCTCCCTCTTTATATATAGAGAAAAGGGTTTAACCCCTTTAAAACCCAAAAACGACTCGTTTACCCAATTACGAGTTATTTTAAATCCAAAATTTCTCGAAACTCGGTTTCGACAATCGAACACTCTTTTCCGACTATCTCGGACATTTCGAGACTCATGGCGCAGTCAAAATTCCCATCTGAGGTACTTGACCACAAATCACTATTCTAAACCATAAAAGTAAATGCGGGTTTTCTCATTGAAATCTTACCTCTTTTGTCGCTATACTCCACGGCGACATATAATTAAAATATTTCGACCTATATGGTCCAAAAAATAATCTCGACACACACCGAAAATCTTTCAATCCTCGAAAATCTCAAAAATTACTATTTCGAGAAATTCTCCAAATTCTCAATTTATACCCAAATATGGGACTTAAGTGTCGCCAAAAGGGCGGGTTGTTACAGATAAGTCAAACATTTGTAGCTGTCTAATTATTGATTTAGCAATATATGTTCTACAACATCATCTTTCTTAACATATAACGTATTACGGCATTTTTTACATGGACACAATATTCTTTCAATATCAGGTCTATTATTAGAGCCAAACTTAACGAATTTTTTGGCTCCTTTATCATACGAAGGATGACCTTTATGTGTTATATTAACCAACTCTTATCCATCAGTACTATTAACCTGATGAAATGAACAACATAACAAAATTTTATCATTTAGTAAGTTCAACACAAAGATAACAAAAAAGTACCATGCAACATGACTTTTATTTCTTAAAAAACATCATGGTCTAAGAATTCCATATATAAATAATAGAGAGCAAAAAATAAGATGGTCGACTTGATATTCTTTTCATTTTTTAAACAACATAATCGGATGGAAAAAGAAAAGATTAAACATCTTATCAAATGAAATATAAATATATAAAATCCACTGTTGAGATGAAATTTATAAAATTGGACACGACTTATGACAGTAATATTCTATATCGAAACTTCACTTCGTCCCCACAAGAAACATAACTCAATGTACAATCTAATCCAGCATCACACATTAGAAATGAATACATCTGCAAATCTAGGTCAGACATTGTAGCGAGAAATAAATGTATACATGCGTAAATCAGTTGATTATGTCCCTATTTCAAGGCGAAATAATGAGATTACAAAACAAGAAATATGAATTCAATTTAATGAACCACATAAACATAACAAAACATATCAATAGTATATCTCAATTTCTCGTTTGAATGGATAACTTTAATTTACGCAAATATTCAACTATAAACCTAATCTTAGTCACTAACTGTCACAATAGAACGTAAAATATGAACATTGATCTAATCTTACTTTTTATACTTTTAATTAGTAGAAGTTGTGCTATTGTTTGACGCTTATATTTTATTCCAACATTTTAATGGACACAAACAGTTCGCTAAGAATGTTATGAAATTCTCTCGTTGCAATAATTTTTTCGAGATGACCTTAAAAATAGAATAACCAAGAAGGGTGAGGAAGAAACTTACTAATAGGATACAATACTAAAATTCGTAACACCGGAAGATATTTGTCAACAAAATTAAATTCATTCTAGTAATATCTTGTATATCTTTACATTAAATTCATTCTAGGCAAACGAGGAGATACATTGAACAGTTAGACATTTTGGGGAGTTCAAATCATTACAATGCCATTGACAAATAAAATAGAAAGATAAAAAATAAAATATAAGGAATACATAAATATCTATAATCAAATTTATATTATTTGTATATATTCATCATGGAAAGATGGTATTATGTGACGTGTTTCACATAGTCAGGCATCATATCTGCTCAAAAAACATAATTTCACCACACCCATCAATGGATATGAAATACATTGTCTTTAAGTACCTTAACAATTAATACACAATCCCATGGTGAGATTAGACAATGTGTAAATTATTATATCAAGCTTGTAAACAAAATCTCATATGACTAATTACTAAAAATTGAGAAACAAGAAAACCTAATTAGAGAATGACGAGGCAAAGAGGGAGAAATACAAGATTTCCACTATTTTGTGTAATTCTATCGAGCTTGAGTTAGGGCGAAAATCAATAATAGCACAACTGATAGGGTAAACATATTCGGGGAGTCATAGAGAGCAGGGACTTGAATCATAAATATCAGGGCATAATTATTAACCTAGCAAGGCAGAAATCGAAAGCACAGAGGATTTCACCTCAGTTAGCCTACAATTTCTTCAAGTTTCTTGAGCCCTACATGATTATATCACAAAAAAATGTTTACCATAATCATATTTATACAAATGACAGTCAAAATATTTATATTTACATAGTATAAAGCACAAATTAAGGGTTTTTCTTCAAAAAATTCATTTGAACTTTATATTTACCTATTCTAGAATGGCGATTTGTGTTGAAAGTCCTGACATTTAGATCGAAAATTGATATTCTTAGGAATGGAAATTTGGTGCTATTCTTATATTCTTTCCAAACGATTGTTGACAAAATTTCACAGTTTAATAATCCTATACATATCAAAGGAAGACGAAAATATAATCATACATGAGCTATAATCACCTAAAGAAGTCAATTGAAAAGGAAAAACTAAAAGTTCAATTAATTAAATTAAACATTTGAGGTAACAACAGCTAATTGTGAGAACAAGACTCAAAATTAAATTCCATGATTTCACTTTTGCAATCAAGGTAGAAATTCCAGCAGTACATAGGGTATTAACATCAACAACGAAAGACCCTTCTAATCACCCATTCTATATTTTGCGAATTATTTGACAAAGTGATTGACATGGAAAAATAGGGAGATGGTCCTAACATAATTCTTATTCTATGTATTTTCCCTCACTGAAATCACATAAATTTTGACAAGTATGTTCAACAAGTGAATGATAATAGAGTAGTTAGATTTACACAAAATGGGTGAATGAATAAGTAAAGTTTAGAGTTACCATTTAATTTGAACAAGGATTGCTGCAACTCCACATATTTGATTACTGAAGCTTTTGATTTCAGAACGAATGGGGAACAGAGAATAAATGCAGAACGATTGAGGAATGGAGATATGGAGGGATTGCTGATTTATACATTGTTGTGTTCCGTAATCAAGCACATAACAAATGGGGAACAAAGATATGGAGGGGTTGTTGATTTTAAAGAATGGAGACTGGGGAAGTGGAGCATTGGAGATATGGGGGGATTGCTGATTTTCCGGAAGGAAGTGGAGCATGTGGAGGTTACCAAAAACTTTTTGGAGGGAAAGCGCCAAGTATTTGACGTTTTTATTAAAAAAATGATCAAAATATAACCCACGTTTTTAAATAAATGTTATAAATATCCAACATTTAATCCAAACGTAGTAAAATAACCGATGTCTTAAATAAAACGTCGGTATATCCTCTTTATGTCGACGTTTTTATAGGCGTCGCCAAAAAAAGGTCTTCAAAACCAAGTTCGCTTGTAGTGATATAATTACATGTATTGGAACCTTACTAGTAATTTATTGATACAACAACTAAATTTTTGTCATTTTCTGAGAGCATGTTGTTTTCCATCGATTCAATATGAAGAAGTCAATGCTTTTCAACATCAACTTGGTAATTTGTCAACCTTGAACAACAAATTCAACTCGATTTTTTTTGTTTTTTTCACTAAATACAATACTATATTTTAGATGAATTACCAAAAAATCCCTCAAACATTTTTTAATACACGTTTAGTCCAAATTGTTTTATTTTGTTCCAAAAAGTCCATCAAACATCCATTTAACCAATATTCTTTTATTTTTAAAGGTCCGGGCTAGTAGCACCCCCTCCCCACTCCCACTATCGGAGCTCCAGAGACCCTCACCGGAGCTCCGACAGTGGGGGTGGGGGGTGGAGGGAGGTAGATAAATGAGTTTGTGTGTGTTCTTATTTGGAGTGTTTTAATGTGATGATGGACTTTTTGGAACAAATTAAAAAGGCTTGGACTAAACGTTTATTACAAATTGTTCGAGAGACTATTCGGTATATTTTCCTTTTTTTTAAAGTCTTTAATACAAATTAATCACTTTATTAGTTTATTAGACTTTTGTATATTTTTCGTCACTAAATGTTACCAAAGATCAATTTTAGTGGCAAAATTAACATTTATCGATGAAAAATATGATAAAGTCTAATTAACTGATCAATTTGTATTAAAATCTAAAAAAAAATAGTGATGTATTAAAGTAAAAAAAAAATCAGTTCTTATTTTGAGAATCGCTAATGCATTAGTAATATTTGAAAATGGTATATCTTCATTAATGATTGTGCAAATATTGACATTAATTAGTTACAAAAACGGGTATCAACAAATAACAATTAATAAATAATAAAACTTACCTTTTGTCAACACTTTGCTTTCACAAAAAATTATAAAAATAAGGTCAGCAGTTTCATTTACACATCCAAAAACTACTTGTTTGTCCTCTTACGTGAAGTAATTATGTTGATCCTAAACAATAAAGTAAACTTTAGGAGTAATATGTTAACACCCAACGTTTTTTATTTATCAAAATAAAAGGAATCTTGATATAAAACGTAGGGAACTGGGGCTGTTTTCTAAGATCAAATGATTGCCAACCCTCAAAATTAATTGATGTTTCGAAATTTGATGTTATAAATAATACTCGATCATAATTTATATGAATTCAAAAAAAAATGAAATCAACATTAACCTAAATCATGTTATATTTGTTATAATGTCTTAATATAATATATTTTTGTTTTATGCTCAAAGTCCATATGGATTATTTGTAATTTCAAGAAAATCACCCCTTGCAAAGAGATTACCCAGATCATGACCAATTCATCTACCAACTAATATTTTTCAAAAATTTCATATAGTTGGACATATGGAGATGGGAAATAAAAGAAATTTATGCAACTATGTTCATGTTCATATTCACAGTCAACACACTGAGATAAGGCTTTGGCACTACTTAAATATGCATCCTTGGCACTACTTAAATATGCACCCATCCAATCCTATGAAGTAAAAGTTCCAGTGTAATGGCTGAACCCCAACAAATTTCTCTCAATGCTAAGCAGTTGCGAAATCTTGCTTTGGCGATTAACAACCTCGAAACCGAAGCCATACTCGACATCGATTTTAATGGTGACGAATACGAGCGCTCTAAATACCTCAAGTCTAGTCTAGATTGTTACCAAGATGTATTGGACATCCTGCATGCGGTCGAGGGATTAGTGCGTTCATCTTAAAATGATAAAACAAAAGCTCCTATCGCTCGTGATACCTGTTCATACATTTTGAACGATCTCAACTTTTCACTCAAGTTCCTCAACAAATACCTAGTCCGAGCGAACCATCTGGGTGAAATTAAGGCTCATGTCACGAGCCTTAGCAATGAAGTGCATGAGCTGGACGACACAGATTTGACTAACGCAAAAAGTCTGTCCAAGAAAGTAGTGGGACATAACAAGGCGATGTTGAGGTACGTCTAGGCCTATAGAAGTATCGTATCATCCAATTTCTCAAGAGACCTTGTGGAGAGAGGCGTAACATTTGAGGAGTTAGTCATAATGTATGTTCTTGTCTTACGCTCTCGTTTAGTGATCATTTTCCATTCCCGTTCTTACATATCAGTCATTTGAAAAAAAATCATAAAAAAATCTCATTAATTTTTCAACTATCATATAGGCCATATTCCTATTTTTTGGGAATTTTATTCGTCAAATTTATCGTTTTTAATTGAGTCATCTGTAACTATTAGGGGCAAGTTATTAAAGTGGTTAAATTTAATTTTTCTTACTTTTTAATATTTAAATGACCATAACTTTTGATTTATGAATTTATTTTTCACAAAATTATTATTTTTGAATTGTACTCATTGAGATCTATCAAACAAGAACCATCAACACTACAAAGTTATAATGAAAAAAATTACGCAGACAATGTATTTAATGTATTTCACAAGAAAAATAAATTATTTTATATTTGAGATGTTTTCACAGATAATAAACATTCACATGCTAGTATTGCACAAACAGTAAGTATTGACGAAGGAAATGCATTATTTTATTTTACTATTTTTTTATTGAATATGGATCTTATTTTAGAGGGCTCGATTATTAGATTTCAAAAATATTAATTTAAAAAATTTTGGATTTGTATATTGAAAGTTGTAGTTCTTTAAAGTTTGAAGGAGGAAAATAGTAACATCAAATTTAAATATGGAGGGAATATAGGAATAGGCGTATTTTAGTAAGGAAAATTTTTAAAATTAAAAAATAGGACTTAATTAATTAATGATTAATTAGTCAATATGACTCTCCAAAGAGAACTCACATATTATAATCCTTGATTATTATTCAATTATTTCCCCCACAACATTTTCAGGTACCAAAATGAGCTTAAATTTGAGGGGGTGTTTGAAGGGCTAACAAATATTCAAAAGATCGAGGTAACACTTGTAGCGATTTTGTAATAATATGTTGTGTTAATATCCAGTCTAAGTTTAATAATATGTAGGTTTGTGAAGAAATCATGGAGGCGTCTGGACGGGGAAGAGTTTTTATGAAGTTATTAAAAAATGTGTTGAAGGGTGCAGAAATACCCCTCATCCTTTTCACTGCTGCTTTGATGGTGGTGGACATATTTTCATCCCGGTAGCTGATGGATCCGAGACAAAACAAAGATGAGGGTGAGTGGAGGAGTTTGGGATGTGAGATTGGGGATTGAAAAAAAATATGCAAATGGAATCAATTAGGTCGCGTATAAAGAGGGGAGGCCATGGAGGAGAGATAATGCGATAATGAAGCGGTTCATATTCAGATAGTGAGATAAAGACGTCGTTTGAGATGAATTATTAAGTTAATTTTTTCTCCGTAATAGATGCCACGTGTACACTCTCAGCATTGAGAATATTTAGCTCCTTGAATAGCATTTTATAATAATACTAGCATGTAGGCCACGCGATGCATGACCGAATACAAACAAATCAATCAAGCATGTATAGTTCACTCGGTGTGTCATTCAGTATTTTGGAATATATCTTGTTAATCTCAAAAGTATGGCACATGCTATTGGAGAGATTATTAATCTTAAAGGTATGGAACATGCTATTGGAGAATTCAAATACACTATTAATTCAAATACACTCATTCTACTCCTCTTGACACATGCTATTGGAGAGCTTATTAATATAGTGTATTTGAATTAAACAAATAATGAAAACTCTCTCTTATCTATAAAATGTTAATAGATAAGTAATTTTTTATATACCGAGAGAATATATACTTCATATAGTTCAGCCAACCCAAAAAAATATTTTATTATATATACCATTCATGAGTGTCATGTTTTAGGTTTGTATCCTCTTTCTTTTTCATGTAAAAGAACATGCTATCTTGGTGTGAAGATAAAGATATAATTTAAAAAAGTACATGATATCCACCTTGAATTATATAAACGATGTTGAACTTATTCTTTCATTTCAGGTAAAAGATAATGAAATAAATAACTAAAAACTAAGACCAAGTTTAATTAAAATAAACTCAACCCTATGATCCTACACCAAAAGATTGTCAGTCAACCAAAAGAACCCTATTACCAATAGAATTCGTTGGTTTTGAAATGTTTTGATTAATCCTCAATGGAAAATGCATGCTTTTATGATTACTATTCTCTTCCTTCACATGGTTTTCATTATTGACAGTTTCATCCTCAGTTGTGTAGCTTCTTTCTTTAATAAATTCATAGATCTACGAGGGGATTATCCTCATCTGGAGTCTTATTTAGAAAAATCAAACAGAAGAATACATTATAAACATCAACAACAATCACAAGGAAATAAAAATGGAAAAGATAGAAATGGCACAACCGAGTTTATGACAAACTGACATATCTATCTATTTAATCTGAAGCTCTGGTCTTGGTAACAGTATTCAAATTTTATTTATTTATATATATATATATATATAACCTGTATCATTAATCATTAATCCTATGCAAGCTCAACAAAAAGACCTCTCAAAGAGCAACTGTAAGGATAATACAAATATAAAACCTAAGATGATAGAAATCATTTCTGAGGCCGAGATATATTCATAGGGATTGCAGTGTCCTATGCAGAACCCAACGGAACCAAGCTCAATGTATATGGAAGCACCATAGGAGATAACGGGGAAAAGTGCCCCAGGACAGAAATTTTGCAAAGCTTTTACATGTTCCTCGTCTTAATGTTGTATAAGTAGGTATGTGTAAAAATCCTAAAACACAACAACTCATCCTTAAAGGCCAAAGGCTCCACCCATCCTTTCACATGCCATCTTGCCACTTTCTTAGTTGAATTGCGTAACTGGCGATTTTCTTCCTGCAATTTTTCCAGAGATATAAAAAATTTAAGTGTCCACAGAGATGCAAAATGATCCTCCAGAACCCATAACTGAACACCATCTTTAGACATCAACACAAGATGCAACTGGCCTTCACATTCTCCAATACACATATCGAGAATCCAATTGTACTGGGAGGTAGTTAACGGTGTCTTAATCAACCAAGATAACTCATTTTCAAGGTCAAACATGAGGACCCTGTCACCGTTGGTCAACCAATACAAAGCCCCTCCTATACAGATGCCCTTGTTTTCAATCAAATTGTAATTGCACGAGAAGATCTCCCTTGATCTCCTCCAATCCCCAGCTTCCGATGAAAATATATAAAATGAAAATTGGGAATCCTGTATGTTCGTCTCGATTTCACGAACTCCAACCACTTTGAAATTTGTAGAAACATCTATTGGATCTCGAAAAGGGGAAAAATCCAAAGCAAGGTTATTTCCTATGTTAAGGTCTGGAATTGGAAAGCTCACACATGTTTTATTTGTTGGGTTGCATACGTAGATTATTGAGAGTTGAGAACTAGAAGTAAAGTAACTTCGGCAGCAAATCTGGCCATTGACTGAGGACAGTATCACGACATTCTCAGGGAGGAAATCGAGGATGTTGCGTTTCACTTGATTGCCTTCCATGTTGATGGGAATGTAGAAATTAGAATCATCCTCATAGTCACACCATTCGAACGTTTCCTGGAATATTTCCTGGAAAATGAAACCAGATATCGGTTTTGTCATCTTCAACTAAAACCGGATGAAAGAGTGGTCTGATATAAGGTGATACCATTCCTTGATACACACTTGAGCTTAAGCAAAGGTTTAGTAAACAATCGACATAGCAGATCGATTAAAATATCTTTGTTTGCGAACCAAAGTTCCTTCATTTTCTAAAATCACAGAAAGGATAAAAAATTAGAGGATTAAAATAAAATACAGCTACTGAAATCTGACTATAAATAAAATTTGCACATTACATCAGCATAGGTATCAGTCATTGCACAATCTCTAATTTGAAGCACAGATAGAAACACTTTTTGCTGAATAGAATTTGCCAATGTACCAATTCCAACATCACCACAATGTAAATGATTGTAATAGGGCATAATAACTAACCAGATAATAATAAGAACTAGTTAATTGAAACACATGTAGGCACACTTTTGAACGTATTGATATTGTCAATTTACCAATTTTAGGAACCCAGCAATGTAAATGATTATAATAGGTCTCAATGGCTGATTAAAATAATAAATAAATAAATAAATAAGGTCTGTATAATAAATAAATTTCTAATTTGAAGCACAAGTAGAGACATTTTTTACTGAATAGATATTGCCAATGTACCAATTTTAACGTCACCACAATGTAAATGATTGTAAAAGGTTCCAATAACTGACCAAGAAATAAATATATATGAATTAATTAATCATCATGAGTAGTCTTGAGCAGGTATAGTTTTGCCTCATTTCATGAAAGATTGCTTGCAAATATTAAAAAAAGATCAATTACCAAAAACTCCTTCAAACATTTTTTAATACACATTTAGTCCAAACCTTTTTATTTAGTTCCAAATGGTCCTACAAACACCCATTTAATTGATATTCTCTTATTTTAAAGGCTAGCGGCACCCCCGCCCCACCTCCCCACTGCTAGAGCTCCGACGACCCTCCTCGGAGCTCTTTTTTTTAGTGTTTTTGTGTGGTGAGGGACTTTTTGGAACAAAATAGAACGGTTTGGAATAAACATATATTAAAAAATGTTCGAGGGACTATTTGGTATATCCCCCCAAAAAATCAGCACGTGATGTAAAAGATGACACGAACTTGTTATATTTGGTGTAAAACATCGATATATAAATAGAGCATGAGGCAAATAATAAAGCCAGTGCTATTGATCTATTATTTGAGTCACAGCTGACAAAGTTCAGATCATATAAAATTGAAACAATATTCAAGCTCGAGAAACCAATATGAAAATGAAATTTTACCTTCCGTGAAAATTGTTCCATGCAGTATATCCAGTTCAAAGAGAAAGATCAGGTGCGCATGAAGATGACTTTAGGCTTTCTTTTTACTGTTACTACATGACAGAGAGAAACAACATTATTATTCGGGTAGAGGGACACACTAGTAAATGAAATCTGTGTGATGTGATTTGAATCTAGCTAAAACAACTAAGAATACTAGTTGCTAACTCATCATATTTTTCCACTATCTTAATTTCCCCTCGTTATTGTCATAAATGCTAAGATGGAACTTCAATTACATTTTATGTCTATAATCAAAAAAGCTTGACCTTCATAATCATATTTTGAATTAACATAATAGTGAAATAACTAGCATGGAACCCGCGCAATGCACGGGCGTTAGATAGAAAAACAACTACATAAAATTTATTTAAAATAAAATTGATAGACATGTTAACCCAATTACAAAGAATATATGAGCTAAAAAAATATTCAATAAGGCATTTGATCAAACAGGGGCGTACAATATATGAGCTAGCAAAAAAAAATCTCATTGCAATAAGATGGGAACAAACAAAAATTCGAGAATTATTTTGATGATAAACCCTTCAGCGAAATCTTTTTTAATCGTCATCTTGCCTCCTGTCAAATAATTTTTTTTTTGGTCGGGGGGGTGGGTACGTGGAACAAAATGTATAGACCATTTAATTAGTAAAAGACAATCCCATGAATTAAATCATTGGAAAATAAAATTAATTGAATAATTGTATAAAGAAAATCACATGAATTAAATCATTGCAAAATAAAATTAATCTAACTATAAACATAAAATATTACATAAAAATATTTATGATGTTAACATCTTATCACACACGGATATAAATATTTGAAATTTTTTTTAGGTGCTTCAACTCCTATATTTTTTCAATTTTTTTGTGAGTTATTAAAAAATAGTGCAACACACAATCTTAAAAAAGGAAACAAACCATCTACAATCAGAACTAACTTGACAATATCTTGGCTGGTTCACTTGACCCAAGGATGACTGATCCCAATACCATATTAATTCTTTGTTAAGCATTTTAAAGTATACTAAATGTAAACCCGCGCGATGCGCAGGCGAGACGCAATGTACGAAACATGTTCGAAATTAAAAAAATATGTATTGAAAGTGTCGTGTTCGTGTGGCTATTTTTTGGCATAAAATTGTATCATATCGTGTTTGTGTTAAAATTATGACACGTGTTATCGTATTGTATTATTTGTATTTATAGTAAGGTTTTTTGCATTATCATATTTAATTTGGAGTAAAAATCTATCAATTGAGTTAATCGTGTCCTATTTTATCTATCGTTTTCTTGTTAAAATTATGTGTTGTACTTGTATATAATTGTTCTTGTCATATATTGTAGCACCAAACACTACTAAAAACGATACATATACAAAAACATAATCATACGAAAAATTATTCACTTTTATTTTAAAAATTAGAAGCATATATTTTCATTGTTTTGTGCCCTCTCCCATTATATATTTATATTGGACTTCTAATGCTTATCTAGTGCCGAAAAGCTAAGTCAGTCATTTTTTCATTCAAATTCTCGAACATAAAAGAATATGATAAAAAAAGATAAAGAAAGATAATTAAAAAAATATGAAGAAAATATACAGCCTCCATAAACTTGAAATAGAAAATAGATAAAAAAAATGATATTTAATTTTGACGACTATACTCTCACCGGTCCTAATGTAACAACCCGCCTAATAAGATACCGGGCGATCACTCCAATATTAAATTAAAACAGGAGTCACATATGGATCATCCTTAGCATCACTGTCGAAAATCCATTTAATTACTAATATCCTATTAGGTGGCCGTTAAAAACTTTTACTTAACTACTCTTTTTAACGAATAAATTACAACATCCACAATTAAATGCGTAATGAACTGAAATGAAAATGACAGGAACTAAAATAACCGAACACTCGGTCCAAATATACAACCATATCGAATGCTGTACTGAAAGAATAAATAAATGCTATTGAGCCATTGGCTCGAATGTTTATACAATATCTCCTATCTAGAGTACAAGGAAAGAAACGTCTACCGATAACCTGCAAGCATCCACAGCTGCTGCAGCAGACGTCTGACTCGAAAGAATTTCCATCCAGGCATCCCTGTGTCTGGACACCTATATGTATATAGTATAGAGAAAGAAAGGAGAGTAGACAAACGGGTCAGAGCCCGAATGTTTTGAAAATATTTTGCAAGTGCATAAATGCTTTATTTTTAGAAAAATAGTTTTATCTCATATTTAAATTGGTATCGCACTCCCATGAGATACCCCTCACCTCTCCACTAACAGTGCACTCCTAGCGCATCCCTCTAGACATCCTAGTCAAGCTATCCTGCTAAACTTGTCTATCCCAAACCCACTATCAATCCTAGATAGTCCAAGCAAATGTAATAAGGGCTAAACTTCACTCTAATCTCGACGCCATGCCATGTTCGTGCGTGGGGTGTCTCGCAAAGCGAAATCCAAACAAGGAACCCCACCGATACACTACTATGCAGCGAGGTCGATCATCGAGATCCGCCAGTCCCTAAGTACAGAAAGATATATATAAATATATATATATACCATAAACATTTATAATATTAGAGCACTAAGGGTTAGACTTCTCCCCAGTCTCAACACAATGCCATATTCGTGCGTGGGGTGTCTCGCAAAGCGAAATCCAAACAAGGAACCCCCCCAATACACTACTACGCGGCACGGTCGATCGTCGGGATCCATTAGACCCTCGGTACTCAATTCATCTATCTATATATACATCTATATAATCATCCGGATCTATCTCCCGAACTGAGGTGTATTCTATACACAAAGTATTTATTAATACTTAACCTTTTCATTTCAAAAACTTCCATTTCCCTTCTCATATCCAGGAAATGTATTTAAAGCCAATTCATTAGCATGAATTGCTTTACCGAAACATATACCTTTTTAAAAGCCAATTTTATTATCATAAAATGCTTGTCCTTTTAAATCATCCAATTTTCCTTTTTATACTCAGGAAATGTATCCAAGGCCATTTTCATTATCATGAAAATGCTTTGATAAAATCATATGCTTCCACATCCCTTCCTACATCCGGGAGTGTTACCGAAGCCAAACCTTTATCCCATTTCCCTTTTTATACTCAGGAAATGTAAATTAAAGCCAATCCATTATCATGAATTGCTTTAATAAATCTAAGAACGTCCCTCCGGGTATCCCCACTGGACGCGCCCCTAAATGGCTATCATCTTCCAGGGCCTCCAAGACAACCTGGGAACCTAACAACGTCGGGAAGCGGCCATATGCCTGCGGGATAGTCAAGACCACACCCGGAATCTCCTAACCAGCGCAGTATAAATAAACGCTCATATGGCCTAGGGACTATATCCAACCTGCTTAACAGCCAGGAAGGCTTCACCACAACACGCGCGACTTCCCTTATGATAGCGATTTAGGGAGGTGTGTACAATCCATAATTTATTAATTATGAAAAACATTTCTCATTCCATTTTGAAAATATTCATTTTTATATTATCAAAATCCTTTCCATTATAACATAGATATATGTATACCTGAATCACACAGTATATATGTATAGCCTATATATTCCTCTTAGAATATATAACCGGCCATAATGGCCTATATCATCTAACGATGACTATAATCCCAAAGTTTCCCCCCGGGAATCATAATCATGCATTCGGATTAGCATGATTCTAAATCCAAAGTATTTCTTACTTTGATGACTAATAATTACCTTAATCAACTCTTAAAGGTTTATTTGATATCTCCAAATATAATAATTCACTCTAAGTGAATATATACATATTTATTCCCAATTCCTCAAGTCCTTTAGGACATAACCCTCTAATATACTTTAACTTAGAAGGCCCTTAAACTTAAATCTCAAAGAGGAGAAATAATAATAATCTCCAAAATCTTGGGCTGAAAACAGGGCACCGGTCGACCGGTCCTGGACCCCCGGTCGACCGCGGGTTGCAATTAAGCCTACGAAACAAAGCAGTAGGCCATTTCTTCTTGACGCGGTCGACCGGCCATAGGGGCGCGGTCGACCGGCTACACCAGGTCCTCCAAACTGAATTCTCCAATTTCATCTATCCAACAACCCGACTTCATTATCGGGGTTTCTAAACTACCCCAAAAATTATCCAAAACGTCTACGCAATTAATTCTAGCCGTAATTTTTCCAATTCCCGATTTGATTTCCGAGTTGGAAATTCCAACCCGGATCTGCCATCTTGTAAAAATCATATCAAATCAAGGAAAAATCAGAAAAATACGCGGTCAGCGCCCACGCGACCGTATCGAAAGGATCTACAACTTTCGTGTTTTGTCCGAAAGCTAAATCATTTATCTTCTTGGTAGAAAATGACCCCAAAGGTTATAGGTTCACTATTCATTATCTCTCCCAAAATCCCAAACTCCATTTTTGTCCATTTTTGTTGTTTCTAACCTCACCCAACAACTCAATAAACATCTAATCTATGTTTTACAACTA
This sequence comes from Sambucus nigra, assembly GCA_949130495.1. Lineage (NCBI taxonomy): Eukaryota > Viridiplantae > Streptophyta > Magnoliopsida > Dipsacales > Adoxaceae > Sambucus > Sambucus nigra. Next base: position 4,346,020 of record OX422207.1, on the reverse strand, counting down.
ACACATCAATTATTTTGGGGTATTAAATCATTTCTCTTAGTTTTTGAATCTTAAAACCCCAAACCCTAGATTTGACATTTCTCCCATTTCAATTCCATCTATTACTCCATTAACATGGGGTTAATACTAGAAATCATTAAGAGTTTACACTACATCAAGGTGTAAACTCATAATCAACTTTTACCCAATTTATTTTAAGGGTTCTAACCCCAAAATTATATATTTACCAACTATGATATGAGATTAATGCACAAAAGTAAATAAAGCAAGTAAACACTTGCCTCGTGGATAAAATCCGACGACCTCGAGTCGAATCCCGCGGAGTTTGGGCGGAGTTCCTCCCTTTTTCCTCTTTTCTTCCCTCTTTCTCTCTTCCCTCTCTTCTTTCTCTTTTCTTTTCTCTTCTTTCCCTTCCTCTCTCTTTATAAAGAAAGAAAAAGGGTTTAAACCCTTAAAACCCAAAAACGACTCGTTTACCCAATTACGAGTTACTTTTACCTCTAAAATTACCCGAAACTCAATTTCGACAATCGAATACTCTTTTTCGACTATCTCGGACATTCCGAGACTCGTGGCGCAGTCGAAATTTCCATCCGAGGTACTTGACCGCAAATCACTATTCCAACCCAAAATAAATAAATGTGGGTTTTCCAATTAAAAAATCTTACCTCGTGTCGCAATACTCCACGGCGACATATAATTAAATTATTTCGACCTACATAGTCCCAAAATAATTTATATCATCCTTCGAAAATTATTAAATCCTCGAAAATCCCAAAAATCACTATTTCGAGAAATTCTCCAAATTGCCAATTTATATTCAATTGTAAAATTTAATGGTCTCCAAAAGGACGGGTTGTTACACCTAAAGAGAGGTTACCCATGAAATCAAACTACACAACATTAACCGACCCATATAAAAGACCCATTACAAATAAGAAAAAGTGATTTCTTTATATTTATTCATCACTTTTCACCATTTTTTTTTACCATTTTTCACAATTTTCACATATTTATTCACTTTATCCCACACTACTGTAACAACCCGCCCTTTTGGAGACCATCAAATTCCCTAATTAGAAATAAATTAGCAATTTGGATACAATTAAATTCCATAATTAAGTATAGTTTGGAATTTGGAGACTTTCCCGGAATAGTGATTTTTAGATTTTTAAGGATTTAAGGATTATCGCTAGTTGAGATATTTACTATTGGGGTTAAGTAAATATGTCGAGGTATTTTAATGATAGGTCGTTGTTGAGAAAATCGACATGAGGTAAGATTTCAATGAGAAAACCCGCATTTACTTTTATTGGTTAGAATAGTGATTTGCGGTCAAGTACCTCGGATGGAAATTTCGACTGTGCCATGAGTCTCGGAATGTTCGAGATAGTCAGAAAAGAGGGTCCGATTGTCGAAATTGAGTTCCGAATAATTTTGGAGTTTAATAGGCTCGAAAAAGGGTAAACGAGTCATTTTTGGGTTTTAAGGGGTTAAACCCTTTTCTCTCTATATAAAGAGGGATAGAGGGAGAAAAAGATAAAGAAAATAGAGAAGAAAGAAAGAAGAGAGAGAGGAGGAGAGAAAAAGAGGAAAAAGGGGGAGATTCCGGCCAGCCTTCGCGGGATTCGGCTCGAGGACGCCGGATTTTATCCACGAGGCAAGTGTTTACTTGCTTTATTTATTTTTAAGCATAAATATCTCATATCATTGTTGGTATAACAAACCCTAATGATTTTGGGTTGGGTATTCGTGGATAAAACGGGTTTTCGGGAGATAAAACGAATAAACCCCTAAATTTTGATAATTGGAGAAATTTAGAAATTAACTGAAATTAATTGGTGGTTTAGGGCTCTAGGATGTTTAGAACCCTTTATATATGTGTAGTTGTAGTTGATTGAAGTTGTAGGCTGTTGGTTGAGGCGACAAAAGATTGGGAGAAGCTTTAATGGCCGAAATAGCTTCTCAGAGAAGAAGCTACTTGGACATGATCGATCGATCGATCGATCATGGGGGCTCGATCGATCGAGCCATCGATCGATCGACGACCAAGGGTCGATCGATCGACCCCTGCTGAAAATAGGCAATTTTCTTAGGGTGAATTGGATGGGGTGAATTACAATTCCAATTGATTTGAGGTCATTTATGAGATGACACGAGGGACCTTTTAGTATTTTATGGTCCATTAATTAAGGGAGTTTAGGCGGGTAAAGTAAGGGTTTCAAATATATAACCCTTAATTTATATTTTCAAGGAAAATAGAAAATTTGCAGAAATTGATGGATTAGGGTTCCTAAATAGGGTGGGGTTCCCTAAATGATTAATTGGACTAGGTGTAGTCTTTGGGTTCATGGAAATGAAATCCCTAACCCACTGAAATTAAGGATTTGTTCGGGTGAGATAAATCCCGAGGATATTTCTCGTAGGCATATAGGCCTATATAATTATGCGTATATAAAGCATAATTATATCGATTACCGTTAAGTGTATCCTAGGAGATAATTAGGATAATTGGGGATGTAGATATATATATTCACTTAGAGTGAATTGGTATAATTGGAGACATCTGATAAAATCCTTAGTGATGATTAAAGTATATATTAGGTATAAAAGTAAGGAAATAGTTTGGATTTAGAATCATGCTAATATGAATGCATGATTATGATTCCTGGAGGGAATCTTTGGGATTATTGTTCATCACTAGATTCTATAGGCCATTATGGCCGTTTATCTATTCTAGGAAGAATATATGGCATAAGTATATATATATATGATATGATATGATGGAAATGACTTTGAAAATATAAGTATGAGTATTTTCAAAATGGTAAAGAAATGTTTTTCATAATTGATAAAAATATGGATTACACACCTCCCTAAATCACTATCATAAGGGAAGTTTCACGCGTTCTGATGAAGCCCCCTGGCTATTGAGAAGGGTGGATATGGTCCCTAGGCCATATGGGCGATTATATATGTTTACTCCGCTGGTTAGGGGATTCTGGGTGTGGTCCTGACTTTCCCGCAGGCATATGGCCGCTTCCCGATGTTGTTAGGTTCCCAGGTTGTCTTGTTTGATAGGCCCTGGAAGATGATAGACATTTAGGGGCGCGTCCAGTGGGGAAACCCGGAGGGGCGGTCTTTGATTTATTAAAGCAATTCATGATAATGGATTCTCCTTAATTGTATTTCCTGAGTATAAAAAGGGAAATGGGTTAACGGTTTGGCTTCGGTAACACTCCCGGATGGAATAAGGGATGTGGAAGCATATGATATGATCAAAGCATTTTCATGATAATGAAAATGGCTTTGGGTACATTTCCTGAGTATAAAAAGGGAAATGGGATAATTTAAAAAGGAAAAGCATTTTTATGTTAATAAAATTGGCTTTTAAAAAGATATATGTTTTGGTAAAGCAATTCATGCTAATGAATTGGCTTTAAATACATTTCTTGGATATGAGAAAGGAAATGGAAGGTTTTGATATGAGTATAGAATACACCTCAGTCCGGGAGGTAGATCCGGATGTGTATTATAAGATATAATTAATATTATGTAAACCTCAGTCCGGGAGATATTATCCGGACGTATATTGTAGAAGTATATATATATGTATATGTATTTATACATTTGTGTATGCTACGGGCCTAATGGATCTCTACCATTAACCCTGCCAAGTAGTAGTGTATCGGGGGGGTTCCTTGTTTGGATTTCGCTTTGCGAGACACCCCACGCACGAACTTAGTGCAGTGTTGAGAATGGAGGGAAGTTTAGTCCTTAGCACTTGGACTATCTGGGGTAGATAGTAGATGGGTAAATTAGACTAGTTAGGCAGGGATAGCTTGACTAGGGTATGTGGTTAGGGTGCGTTAGGTGTGCACTATTAGAGGAGAGGTGAGGGGTATCTCATGGGAGTGCGATACCAATTTAAATATGGGATAAAAACTATTTTTCTAAAAATAAAGCATTTATGCACTTGCAAAATATTTTCAAAATTTGGGCTCTGACCCGTTTATCTACCTTTCCTCTCTTGCTGTATACTATATATATATATATATAGGTGTCCAGACACAGGGACGCCTGGATGACATTTCCTTCTTTCCTTGAACTCTAGATAGGAGGTATTGTACAAACATTCGGGCCAATGGTCCAACTGATTTTATTTATTCTTTCCACATTTTTCGATATGGTTGTATAATTTGAACCCAGTGTTCGATTATTTATTTCATTTCATTTTCATTTCAGTTCATTTATGCATTAATTTGTGGATGTTTTATTTTAATTGTTTAAAAAGAGTTGTTAAGTAAAAGTTTTAACGCTCGCTTAATAGGATATTAGTAATTAAATGGACTTTCGACGGTGATGCTAAGAATGATCCACAAGTAACTCCTGTTTTAATTCGATATAGGAGTGATCGCCCGGTATCCCATTACGCGGGTTGTTACAAGTACCTGGTACACACTCATTTTCCAAATGTGGCAATGATTCAACAAATAAACTGAAAATATGAATTCAAGTAAAAAAAATGATGAATATGTGATTGTCATGAAGTCACCGAAAAAAAGTGGTCATTGAAATGGCACAATATAGATTTTGAAAAAAACAAATTGGTTAAGGAAGTTGTGCAATTTATTACTATATCAAAACTTTGTCTTGCAATATAAACCATTGGCTATTTTACAATATATATATATATGATCATGTTTCTCATGTATTAACTTTGACGATCAACTTATACTGAAATACACAAAATAAAGATTATGTGGATCTACATGTTTAAGAAATAGAAAAATGATGTCATTATCAGGAAACTATTCTTCACTCTTTTTTTGCCATCTTAAAATATAAAAAAATTGGAATTCAATTATTTTTAAAGATTATTGGTTGTTTATATTTTATAAATCATATTACATACACTTATTTATATTTGATTATATTTATATAAATAATTAAAAAAACAATGCACGCAATTAAATCTAAGATATCACTTCTACTTCCAATATTACTATTTCTCGGGATAAAGTTGCGTGAATTCCAATAATTTAAGAGTTTATATATATATATATATATATATATATATATATATATATATATATATATATATATATATATATATATATATATATATATATATATAATGCTCTTGTGCGGACTAGTCTGCATTTTAAGAATGCGGACCGGACATGTGTCACCTAACGGTGCCCCTAGAAATTAGCGCTTAAATTATATGGACACTCTCTCTCTTTTCTGGGCTCACCGCCAGGTGACACATGTCCAGTCCGCACTCTTAAAATGCGAACTGATCCGCACAAGAGCAGGACTGATATATATATATATTGTAACAACCCAGGTTTTTGAGCGACTATTTTATACCATTTTGCCCGATGGGCTAATTTTATAAAATAGAGGATGTTGGAGTAAATATTATTTCCCGTCAGACTTAGGGATAATATTTACTATGTTTTGTCTATTTACCGTTATGAGAAGGTAACTAGAGTTATATTATGTATTATTGCGTCGTTATATGTAAAACGACGGTTATGACATGTACTTAAATTTGGGTATAATTAATGAATTAAAATGAAATTGGAACACAAAATAGTTCACAGTTTCCCGAATGCCAAAATAGGTGGTGCGGTTTTTTTTAGAATAGTCGAGATAGTCGAAATAAGTGCCCAGTTGTAATTTTTGAGATTCGGGCATTTTTAAGGGGTTATGACTCAAATTAGTGGTTACGAGTCATTTTGGTGGTGTATTAGAAATTAAATGTGGGGATTTATGTTTTGAGACCCGTATAAGTCCCCCACCCCCTTTCTTTTTCTTCATTTTTGTGAGAGATGCCAAAGGAGAGAGAGAGTTGGGAGAAATGGAGAGAAAGAGAGAAAATGGAAGATTTGGGCCGGAATCCGTCGCTACCGGAGGTGATTCGAGACTACGAACCTCGAGGCAAGTTTCTTACTTGCTAGATATTGATTTAATGTGATAAATTTGCATGTATAGTTAATTTTGGAGGTTTAAACCATAAATGGGTTTTTGGTTGATTTTGGTGTTTAATCCTTAAATCTTGTAGATTGTGTGGTTTAACGTTATTATTTGGGTTTCTTTTGGTCTATAATTGTTAGGGTAATGTTGTTGGTGGAGGGGAATGAAGAAAGTAGAGGATTATGGGTTTTAGGGTTCGGTTTTGGCTTTGAAGAAGAAGGTTTTTTCGTGGATCTGATAGGCGCGGTCGACCGCGGTCCCAGGACTGGTCGACCGGTCATGCCAAAACTACCTTACTGCTTTTGTTGATAGACCAAACCTGAAAGGGCGGTCGACCGCAGTCCTTTGACCGGTCGACCGGTCCTCTGTTTTTCACCTTTAATTTTCCTTAGTTTTCTTTAACCTCCTTGTTTTAAGATAGTAATTTAGGAACCTTCCTTTGGGAAGTAATGGGGAGTGCTAGAGGGTTGTATTGGGTAGACTAATGTCCTAGGCTAAGAGTGGATATTTGGGTTTACCCGAGGGCTAGTTTGTATAGGTTAATGTCCGATTGATATGGGAGGTTAACCTAAAGAGAAATTGGAAGTTAAAATATTAATTTCGAGCTTTTGGGAGACACTCCATTATGGAGACTCACTTTGAGGGTTTATGATATAATATGAACTCTTGGAGGCTAGTCTGAGGTTAGTGGCACTTTAGGTCTTAGGTCATTAATAAACATGACTTAATGAATAAAGAATGCACATTATAAAACGTGGTGCTATATGAATAAGTACAAAAGGATTTTTAGAAAGTAAAATTGGATGTTTTCAAATGGAAAAAGTAATATTTTTCAAAAATGTTAATTTATGGATACACACCTCTCTAAATCGCTATCATAAGGGAAGTTGCGCGCGTTGTGGTGAAGCCCCCTGGATAATGAATGCAGGGTAGATATAGTCCCTAGGCCATGTGAGCGCTTGTGATTGTATATTTTTCTGCGATGGGTAGGGAATTCCGGGTGTGGTCTTGACTATCCCGCAGGCACATGTCCGCTTCCCGACGTTTCGATAGGATCCCAGGTTGTCTTGATGATAGGCCCTGGAAGATGATAGCCATTGAGGGGCGCACACAGTGGGGAAACCCGGAGGGGCGGTCTTAGATTGCGTTATATTATATGATATATATAACTATGTTCAATAATGTGGGACATTAATGGTTATTAAAGCATTTTATGATAATAAGATGGCTTTAATTTACATTTCCCGGATGGAAGAAGGGAAATGGGATGTTAAATACATTTTTCGGATGGAAGAAGGAAAATGGATGATATGATATGAAAGAATAAAGCATTTTTATGATAATAAAACTTGCTTTAAATTATGTGTTTTTCCTGGATGGAAGAAAGGAAATAAAATTTGGTAAAGAAAGTTTTCAAATGAGATTAATTGGTTAACATTTGATAAAATGAATTTACCATATATGTATATTCCTAAAGAAGAATTAGGAATTGTGCCATTTGACGATGGCTGGGTTTTATTTTATATTTTCTTTGTGTAGCTGTAGATGTGACCTCCCACATATATGCACACACACATACATTTATTGATTATTTCGTGCTGAGGATCTAATGGATCTCGACGATCAACCTTACCTAAGTAGTAGTGTATCGGGGGTGTTCCTTGTTTGGATTTCGCTTTGCGAGACACCCCACGCACGAATAGGGCATAGTGTTGAGACTGGGGAGAAGTTAGCCCTTAGTACTTAGTGTTAACAAGAACATCTCACGATATTGCGGTAGGTTGCTGCTAGATTGAGAGGTGAGAAATATTACTGTTATCTGTGAGAGAATTACGCACTTAACTGTCATGCATTTTAGTCACATGGTAATCATATCAAACCGGTCTCTGACCCGTATCTATATTTTATATTCCTTGTCGTACAGGTGCTCTTCCGCATGGACACCCGTATTTACATTTCCATTTCAGTTGTCATGGAGCTACAGCATATTGCGGATGTTGTAGGTTACTTGTATTAGACGCTTCTTTCTATTGTATGTTAGTTAAGTTCAGTATATTTATTCGGGCGTGTTCGCCCAAGGTATTGCACTCATTCATTATATTGTAAATATTGAATTGTAATACTCGATGTATTATTTGTATTGGTATGTGCACCGACAGCTTATTCGGTGATATTTATTATATTGTCATTCTTTGTCCATTGATTTTTGATATCCACCGTTTTAAAAATGGGATTGTCTAAGTGTTTTTATTTTACTTTCAATTTTTTTTTTATTTCACAGCCCGTTTTTCTAAAATGATTGGTGGTTATCTCATACTATTATTTTAATCGACAGTGATGCTAAGAATGGACCATCTATGATTCCTGTGATTATTAGAGTATTTGGTTGGCCACCTATTATTTTAGTAGGTGGGTTGTCACACACACACACACACACACATATATATATATATGTGTGTGTGTGTGTGTGTGTGTGTGTGCGCGCTCGCGCGCGTGTATGTATTAAAATAGATTTATATATTATATTTTAAAAAATATTTTTTAAGGGTTTTATATATATATCGGTTTATATAAAAAAAAAATAACTATTTTTTATGTTTTTTTAATGTTTTTAAATATAAAAAAACGTTTTTTAGTTTTATAATTTTTTTATATAAGAACAACTTTTAAAAGAAACAACTTATATAAAAAAGGGATTTTTTTTAAGCGTGTGGTTTTTTTATCTATGCATGTGGGTAGTTAGGTGGATGTATATATAATAGAGAGAGAGAAAGAGAGAGAGAGGGGGGTCTCTTAAATGACATTTGGACTTCAACCATCGAAAGATATTAAAATGATGTTTATGAAGACATCATAAAATTTTCCTAAAAAGGACACTAACTTATTCAGTTTGTACACTAATTGGGACATGTTACACTTTGATTAGTATAGATGAAACAAAAAATAATTCATTTTCCATTTCAAAATATCATATTTCAACTTATAAATAATAAATGCCTTAAAAAAACAAAAATAAACGCTGAAGAATAATGATGAGGAGAAGTTTATCTCTGCCATTTTATCATATCAGTAATCATAGAAATTCAAAAACTTCTCCATCTTTGTAGCATTTTAGCAAACAGATCATATGTGACAGTACATACAAAAAAAACAATGAGAATCTATAAATAATCTAGAAACTGCAAAGGAAAGTCTTGGCCAAACATCATCCTCGAAGATCGAGAATTGATATGGAAAATTGTAACCCGAATGTGAAAAGGATAATATGATTGAAAATTGTTGTCACCATAAGGGCTATCAAATGATATATTCACACATTCCCCTAAAAATCTCTTCAATTTCTCAGCCTTTGATACACATGTCCCCCTAAACAACCGACCCCTTTAGTAAATATGAAATTCCTTAACCTCGGATTCACACATGCCCCCCAAAATATCCCCCAGAACATAATAAAAAGGCACAACACTGTCCAAAGACAATAAATTTTACAAAAATGGTAGAATTTTCAATGACCAAATATTATTTAACTATGAAAAGGCTCAGGGACTAATCGCCTTAGACCATCGTATTTAGTCCTAAACAAATCCAAGGTTCACAAATAATAGCTTCAATGTTTTTTTGTAAATTTATAAATATTTAATTCCCAACGTCATAATTTCTGAGGGTGGAAATTTTAGAAACGACACGAAAATACAACACGGAATGACATGAAAGTGACTCAAAATTGACATGATATACCATGTACGTGTTGGAGTTTTTTGGCACGAAGTCGTATCGTGTTGTGTTCATGTAAAAATTACGAATCTTATTGCTTGTGTTATCGCGTCATGTCGTGTTAACCATGTTTTTATTCAGATTATCGCTTCTATTTATGTTTAATTTAATCTGAAATTTAAGATATCGTGTTATTCGTGTCGTGTTTGTGCTCAAAAGACACTTGTCATTTTGTGTTGTATCGACCCAAAATACGACCCAAAATCACGGATTGCCACCCCTAATAATTTCTAAGGTCCAATAACCTTGAATATCGCATTTTTTAGGAATTCTAAGGACTGTAACCATGGTTCCACTTCATTATTTGAGGTTCGGTGACCCTTGACCTACTATATTCTAGTTACCGATTACTTTGAAAAAAGAGTACATTGCTTTGACAAAAGAACCCATTACAAATATTATAAAACCCATGATATTTTAAAAAATATATAAAACTTCTTATTGACAAATAATAAGTACAACCAAAAAGCATTCTGATGAAAATGTACATTATAAAGTTGAAGGAAAAGACTTATTTTAATTAATTAAAACTTTGATTACAAAACTTCAAACAAAAAAGGGAGTATATATAAAGGCTTGGGCAGCCTTATTACTATCGTCTTCAGCTTCAATAGAGGGCTCATAACTCTCAACAGACGGCGAGCTCATAACTCTCTTATCAATCCTCATTCTTCAAGGCAGATAATCCGCCCAAACAAATACCAAAATAAGCACTTTTCCCATTTCCGCATCCATATGAGCCTACACACAAACAGATCTATTCAAATCAAATCAAAACCAAACCAATAAAAACCATTATTACCACTTACCTTAATTGGAAGCACATTTTTGTATTCAATAAGAGCTGAGGAACCCGACGTGGTCCGAATCTGAAGAAGCGACATAGTTGAGCAGTAAAATGGTAGTTGTACGGAGTCATGGAGGATTGGATTTTTTTTCTTGCGGTGGTGAGAAGGTGTTTACTGGTGGCCATCCTAATTTTCAAACTTTTGACAAAAAAAATTAGCATATTCATATCTTAGAAATTTCTCCTTCCAGGATCTAGCAACCAAGCATATACTTATATCGAGCAGATGCAATGTTAACAATAAAAGCATATATCTTTGTAAAAATTTATACATGTCAAAAATACCATATATGGTTCTTACAATTGAGGCGGAAGCTTGTTGTAATGTTATTCTTCTCATTAACGCTCTTAAATCTCCTTGCAGCAATAACAATAGAGCAAAGTGGAGATGATTGCATCATTGATTGTTCTCTAAAGCTCCTTTACTTGTCTTTATGTTTCTTCTGACTCCTTAATAATCATGGCTTCTCACCCTCTCTCTGCTCACCTTCGGTCAAATAGACGTAAGAGCCATGTTTTATTGTAGAGAAGCTAAAGCGATGGGAGCGGATCAAATTGTAACAACCCTCGATTCTGGAAGGCTCGTTTTATATTAATTTTACCGCATAAGGTAATTATATAAAATGTTGGTACTGGAGTAAATATTAATTCAGAAGTTAATATTTACTGGGATGTTATATATTTACCGTATATGTGGGTAAATATCCTAATGTGGTGTGATTTATAGTGTCATGAATATAAAATGGCACGATAGTTTAAATGAATTTGGAACTCGAAGTAATGTATAAAATTTCCGGATGCCAGTTTAGAGGGTGTAGTTAGTCTCGGAATGTCCGAGACAGTCAAAATAAGTGCCATATTGTATTTTTGGTTTTCGGGCACTTTTACCTGGTTTTAACTCGAACGCGTATCTGGGAGACATTTTAATGTGGTATTAACCACTTAGGTTGGGAGTTTTAACTTAAGCCACGATTTTAAGTCTTGCCCTTATTTCATTTCCCTCATTTCTTGTCTTAAACCTAGAGAGAAAAGGAGAGAAAGAAAGAAGAAGAGAAAAGTGGAGAAAGAAGAGAGAAAATGAAGATTGAAGATGGGAGATTGCTTCTACCACCAAGAAATATGAATTTGCAACCCTAAGGCAAGTTTTCTACTTGCTAATATGTGATTTAAGTTGAATAATTTGTATGATAACTATGTATATTCATTTGGAGATCAAAATGGAATTTATGGGAATTAAACCCTAATCTTTATTTTGATGAAATTGGTGGATTATAATGGTTATAAATCATGTAGTATGGTAGATAAAGATTGTTGGTTGAGTTCAAAATAAAAGAGATTTGGGAGTTGGGAAAAGTGAATTTTTCACTTGGGTTTAATTTTGGAAGAAGGAAGAACCCTAGGTCTTCTACAACCGGTCGACCGCGGTCCCCTGACCGATCGACCGGGCTTTTGCGGGGGGGCTTACTGCTTTCCTACAAAGGCATAAATTTTGAGTGCGATCGACCACGGTTCCTTGACCGGTCGACCGGCTATACCATTTTGAGCGTTCTTCTTTCCTTCACAGGCAAAACCTTGAGACGCGGTCGACCGCGGTCTCGGGACCGGTCGACCGGTCCCCTGTTTTTCACCCAAAATTCTTATTTGGTTTCTTAGATTTATTTTCTTCAATAGGGATTAGGAACCTTCTTGAATCAAGTAAATTTAGAGTTTTATAGTCCTAGTTGTTCTAGTTATCCACCCTACTCTAGAAATAGGATAGGTGGGAACTTTTCCGGGGTTATGCCAATTGAAGTTAGGGCACCTTTTTCTTCTAGTTGATCTTCATAAAACTAGGAGATGTAATATTATGTTTAGGAGACTTTAGAAGCTCAATGGAGCTATATTTGTTTTGATGGTTTATATTATCACCTCAAAAGAATGTTGGGAGATTTTGGAAGCTCAAGGGAGCTATGTTAACCTTGGTGGTTAATAATAACACTGAAAAGGTGAGTTTGGGGAATAAATTGAAGGTTCAGTCATTCCTTGGGAAGATGATAATATTGGGGTTTAAAAATAACACCCTAAAATGCTTGGAGATAATCAAGAGTTTATTTACTCCTTTGAGGTTGTAGTGTCGGTATAAGCTATAGTATGGCTCCGGATAATAAGTTATAGTATTTACAAGACGTAAAGAGTAATGGTTTCAGATAAATGAAACATATACATGGAAATGAAATGAAATGGAAATGGTATTGATTTTAGTAAATGATAATTTACTTAATCATGAAACTGGTAAATGATAATTTACTTGATTTTGAAAATGATAAATAAAATGGTTTAAACACACCTCTCTAAATGACATCATAAGGGAAGTTCGCGCGTGAGGTGATGCCCCCTGGCAAATTAACGCAGGGTGGATATAGTCCATAGGCCATGTGAGCTCTTATTATTGTATATTTTTCTGCGATGGGTAGGAGATTCCGGGTGTGGTCTTGACTATCCCGCAGGCACATGGCCGCTTCCCAACGTCTTGCGTTTTAGGTGCCCAGGTTGTCTTATGGTAGGCCCTGGAAGATGATGGTCATTTAGGGGCGCGCACAGTGGGGAAACCCGGACGTGCGGTCTTAGAATTCGTTATATGTATATAAATATAACAGTTCATAATCAAGTGGGACTTGATGTATTTGATATGCCATAAAGAGCATGATGAAGTGCCACAAAGAGCACATATAAATGCCACAAAGAGCATTTGAAAATGATTATTTCCTGATAAGGAAAGGATTTTTACAAAAGGTAAAATTGAGATAAAAATTTCCATAAAGAGAAAAAGATTGTGATTATATATATACTTCCTGATAAGGAAAAGATATATGAGATAATTGGTACATGCGATGAAAATTTTAGTTTAATGTTAATTCTTTTATAGTTCCTGCTTAGCTTACGTTTTACATTGTGTAGGCAGCTTCTTGTTTCTCTTTCTTCGTGATTTATTATTCATAACTGTCATACTCTTTATTCATCTGGTAATCATATAGAACCGGGCCCTGACCCGTCTACATTTCTTGTTGCATATGCATCTTGTCTCCGCTCAGGTACTCCGCCGCAAGGATGCCTGATTTGATTTCCTATTCCGATGTCCTCGGCGAGCCGTAATGCATTGCTGGTAATACGGGATACAATTGGTATAAACGTTTTCCTTTTTGTAATCTAGCAAAGATTGGGTCTCTTTTACTCGGGTGAGAGGCCCAAGCTTTTGTAATTGATTAATGTAAAGTATTATATAAATTTATTGAAATTTTTTATGATGTTGTATGAATCAGCGGATCGATAACATATTCGGTCCTCTTATTTGTTACCTGTTGTTATAGATTTATATACATCCTTGTGGTTTCCCCTATCTTTTCAGGAAGTGGGTTGTTTGTTTTCTTTTATTTACTTTAAAATAAAATTTTTGGCAACCCGATTTCTGGAATAGTGGGTGGTTGTCCTGGATACGCTATATTTTTATTGAGATGCTGAGAATGATTCCATCTATGATTCCGTTGTATTGGAGTATTGGGCTGGCCACCCCTTATTTCGAATCACGGGGTGTCACATAAATGCAAACCAAACATACTTCCAGTGATACCCAAAATGCATATAAATCTTAGAGATACTGTATATCAGATATACATGCATGAAAAGGATAAAATCATTGAGATAGACAAGATGTAACAATAAACACATGATTTTTCAGTTATAAATCAAACAGCTCATCAAACAAACAAAGTCCCATCAAAAACTTCAAACAATTGGAATTTAACCAATCAAGTCCCGACCATATCCTAACATAAGTAGATATGGGAGTTGGGCTTATTAGTCTTAGATTTAACTTGAAATGAAGAAAAAATCAGTTTGTTCACAAAAAAATTGTACCTCCAAACTCAGCTTTCACGTTACCACATTGAGGGCATGAATGTTGCATGCATCACTTTGCACATCTGGTAGTAGACGTGCCCCTTTTCGATGAGTCATGTTCCCATTGTTAATTACCTAATTTAAAATATATTATATAATGTCATCAAAATTTCCAAAGTTCAATGTTGTAGCTGTTAGGCAGAATATCCACTTGACAATGTGAATGATGAAGCACTAAAGGAATGACATAGCAGACTTTTTGGTACTAAGAGAAAATTGCATGATGCAAAAATATAATGGGTAAAGAACACATGCGTAACATACCACATATCACGGAAGAACTGATTAATTATTACTATTATTATTCAATGGTAGATGTGTTATATGACCGAGTTGGAAAAGAGGAAAGTCCCCCTTATTTGATTTCGTATATTGAAATTAGGATTTGGAAAAAGAGACAAATTTCGTATATATCAAAATGCATTACAGATTAAGAATCTGATCGTTGAACCCTCCCATCTTGTTTCAAACTTTTATCAGTTCAAGTGTTACTGTGTGATTTCCAAAGAATTTATTGGAATAGTTGAACGAAATAATACCGAAGATGACCCACATAGCCCCATTGTAGTATTTAATGTATGCCTCATTTCCAGCATTCTCGAGTAAGAGTCCTACGCGTGTTGGAATCGAACACGCCACTAACACGCTGGAACAGGTGAAACGAACAGTGCTTATTTCTTTATTTTAAAAAAATGGACATGAAGAGTCGCGTGGGGACACATTGGTGGCCAACATTTAAATTTCAAACTACAAACACGGGGAACAGTGAAAACAAATAAGCTTCATAATGAAAATCACCTAATGAAAATGAAGTATAAAATGAAAAAGTAGCAGAACTGGGAGAGACACACACGTTTTCTCTTCTAAAATAAATAAATTTCATATTAAACAATAGAGTTTCAACAAAATAGCACGTGAATAGCTTATAAGCTAGCTCATAATTTCTACTTTAAAGATAAAAATTAAAGACTTGATTTGGCATGTTGACACCTTAAAAAATAGAACATTTAAGTCTTGTATTGCAATTTAGAGTACGAAGAATATAACAAATGATAGATTGGCAATAGGCTAAACTATTCTGCAGCATTAAATTTTACAAATAAACAGAAGTTAGGAAACAAAATTAATTGTTACCACTACATGGATACTTGAAGGTTTGGTCAAAACTTCCTATCAATGGACTGATCTCAATCAAAAGTTTTCATTTAACAAATTTTTTAAAATTAAAAAACCAAAATGACTTTACAGAATCAAAATATTGTCGAAACTAGTAAGGTTGGGGGATTAAAAAGGAAAGAAAGAGGGGCATATAATAAAAAAAATGGGGGTACTCCAGACACCTGGCCTCCAATCACCTACAACTGATCTTCATAAATATTTCAATTAACATGGTCCCTATTAATTTTTACGATCTCGGTTCTACATCATCTCATGTCTTGGAGAATTTTATTTCAATTGCGACGAACCGACATCAACTCAGGTTTGACTGAACTGATGCTAGGTTTTTTTTCATAAAAAGAGCGAAATCGCGAGAGATGGTTTTCAATTCTTAAAATGATTCTTTGGATCGAGTAAACTTGTTAAATCAAATCGTGCTTCACCAAATCGAGAGTTGCTGATTTAATTTGTGAATAAGATGGGATTTAAAGTGATCTAAAATAAAATTAGTTTTTTGCCTAATTGCAGTGTTAAGGATGACTTCTCTTCAGTTAAGTAAGCCGCGTTGAGTGTTCAAAATCGTTATGAGAATTCTTAACTTATGGAGAAAACTATTTCATTAGTCTGAGATGACCCCGTGAGTTGAAAACGGTTGTGAACCAAGTATGGGCTATTGAACCTAAAGACGTGGTTTTGTTATTTTGATCCTCAAACTTACAAAGATTGATCATGAACATAGAGTGGCGATGAAAGAATTGAGGGGGAAGATGGGGAGAATATATGAGATCGGGTTTAAGAGAGAAATGGAAACGTAAAGGGAATAGGTAGATGAAAAGATAAAAGTGAAACGAAGAGCTCTTGAGACCTGATCAAAGTGCCACACACCTACACATAATTCTTTATCTCGATTAACTAAGTCATTATAACACTAGAAGAGTCAAAACAGAAAAGATTATAGTAGGGACTGACTTTGAGATATAATTCATACCATGTCCTTTGCCAACCCTTCTCAATTGAGCAATATAATCTGCGATTTTCTTAATGGCTTCAACCTAGAAAAAATACTTAAAAATTCATTAAAGCAATAAAAAGTAAAATATGTTTTTTTTTCTAGTTCATGATTCACATTTAGGGTCATGTAGTTGTCATTTTTTATTACATGGTCATGTAGTTGTCATTTTTTATTACATGTGTTCTCATGTGAGTTGTTTCTTGAAGAACAATGAAATTTCAAATTTTCAAATTTTAGACCTTTTGTATACCCCATATTTAGGCATGGGTATTTGTATTTAAACCAAAATTATGAATCGGCATAGACTTTTTCTTAGGTCCTAATTCATTTTTTACAAATAAAAATATATTATTATGTGGCTTTTGACTAAATGATTATGGTTTAAACAGTGATACAATGCCAACATCTTTTTCAAACTGCCAACAGTTCAACTAAGTCATTATAGCAGCAGAGTCTAAATAGAAAGAAAGATTATAGTAGAGAGTGACTTTAAGATATAATTCATACCATGTCCTTTGCCAACCCTTCTCAATTGAGCAACATAATCTGCAATTTTCTTATTGGCTTTAACCTAGAAAAAATACATAAAAAGTCAGTAAAGCAATACTCTTATTTTTTGTTCATAAACAGTAAAAATATTATTATTTAATATTATTCAATAAGATTTAATTTTTTCATTACCTCACGGCTCGCTTCCTTTTAGAATTAATTTCAGTAGATCAAAGAAAAAGTGTAAGAGAATGTTAATCACTTAAACATTACATTCATAACATGTAAATTATATCTTTCAGCAATTACTTCGAATCGTTCCATATTTTAAATCTAATTGATTATACTATTAAATAGAATGTATATACACATTGATTTATATTAGTAAACTCAATAATCAAAGGAATTTGACACTAATTAACTAACAAGAATGGTGCACTTGGATATATTCCTTCCCTTCTACTGCTCACTATCATGACTCCATCTTGACCATCCATTGCCCTAACAAAAATGCGCACATGGTCAATGAGACTAAAGAAACCATTTTTAAACCTCCAAAATAGCACAGTGCATACAGAGAAATTACCCAGAATATTCTCTCTCAATAAATAATATTGATGCCACCCTCCAACTCTCGACATTGAATTATAGCACCCACCTCTTTGTATCCATAAAGTTGGAATGAGCACTCTTAAGAAAACCCAAACTTGTCTCTCTGTCTAGTTGGGGAACCACGCCTTACATCAGTTGTATATTAGATGACATTTCGACAAATAGTTATGTGAACAACCCATATCAAACGTATAATAAACAAAGAATAAATAAAAATACGAATGAAACTAATATGTTCAACTATACTCACCATAGCAGATAGTTTTATTACAAAGGAATGCTTCCATACTACTGCTTTGCCTATGAAGAAGGAAGGTGGGGAATAGATAGAATATCTTTCCCTGCTATAAACCATAATTTTAAGAGATCGTGAGTGGGGCACGGTGTATTCAGGTCGTGATCTGTCTTGTTTTTGTTCTGATTAGAAGGCAAAATAGATAATCACGATTTAGTCTATGAACTCATAAAGTGCATTGCTAGAAGAAGAATGACATGTGTTG
This sequence comes from Sambucus nigra, assembly GCA_949130495.1. NCBI lineage: Eukaryota > Viridiplantae > Streptophyta > Magnoliopsida > Dipsacales > Adoxaceae > Sambucus > Sambucus nigra. The sequence continues at coordinate 4,327,710 of OX422207.1, read as the reverse complement.
ACCAGAAAATTTGTACAACAAATTAAAAACCTTTATAGTGGGATAATGGTTTCTATTCTTCAAACAGGGGTCACACCCACAACTAAAATCTACCATCTGTTGCATATGTATGTTATGCAGTAACAATTCAAACCCACCGAATTCAGTAATCTCCTCTTTAAATATATATAAAGAAAAAAAATGTTAAGATTTAAAAGATACATATAAAAAATATTCATTATTCTTTAACAAAAGTTATGTCGTATTTCATTTCATGACATTTTTACTCTCTCCCTCCAACACATCAAACCCAAAACCACTGAAAACTAATAGATTTAATAGAGAGCTTGAATGGTGAAACTAGAACTAACATATCTCAGGTAAGTCATGTGTTGGCAAAAATTAGGGGAAAAACATAGAGAAAAAGAACCAGATAATCACAACGTCCAGCAAAATACATGAAATCCAGATTTTCATTCCAAAACTCGAAAATCCCAAAGATAAAAATCAAAATTCAAAAATCGAGAAAAAATGATGGGATTGAAGGTTTTAAAATGATTTAAGGCTTATTTGGTAATAATTAGTTCAAGCATAGATCGGATTCAACATCTTACATTCAATACTGTACATAAAAACCCTCAAGAACACAAGAACACAAAACTCGTTTCCACATCAAACCCATTTTAACTTGATTTCATTTGGATTTAGGGCAAATTAAGGCAGGGGATGAAAGAAAATGAAAATGCAAACAATATTAACAAAAAAATTACAAAAAAAAGCATGGAAAAATAACCTTCAATCAAGCGTGTGAAAGCTGGAAGAAATGTAGCCTGAAATTGCACTTGAACTGTCGAAAATCGCACACCCCTTTGCTCTCAAGCGTTGGTTTCTGATGCGGTGCTTTGGAGTGCTTTATCAAATATATATGGAAAATGTAAGAGCAAGTGGGTTAGGGTAGGAATAGCTGGCTGTGTCGATTTGTGTGAAGGCTTTTCATTTTTTTTCTCATAAATTGATTTACCATTGAAAATAAGTAGAGATAAGGATTACCACGTGTATACCCTCTTTGTTGAGGACTCATAAATGCTTGTATTGCATTTTATAGTAGTATAGAGATAGAGACCAGTTGGAAACCCGCGCGATGCGCGAATTATACATTTTCATATTCAAAATAAATGTAGCCCTTGCTTATAGTAGTATAGAGATAGAGACTAGTTGGATACCATCTTTGTTGAAGACTCATAAATGCTTGTATGGCATTTGATGGGATAGAAGTTGTGGACATTGCTTGAATTAAAACCTACCAACGTTGTGAATTCGTTCATACGAAATGAGATGCATTAGTTATTAGTGAATAGAAAAAATGGCTGATAAAAGTAAATAAAATAAAAGACAACTGCGTACCAATATAGCCAATGAGGAGCAACCCATCGGTAACACGACCAGTAGCGTTCTTGAAAAACTTTTGGCCGAAGGGAAGATCCGTAAAGGGAGTAGTTGGTCCAACAGGGAGTTCGCAAATAAAATTGTCAACATTTGATAAGGAGTCCCCAAACTGATATATCTGATCAAAGTGGCAACTCTTTAATGTGTTATCGGAATTAGAAGACTCACAAGACATAATGGAGACTTGCGTAAAAAATAAGAAGAAAATAAAAGTTTTATGTAACCGCGAGTAGATAAGCTTTTCATTTTGGTTTGGGGATAATGGATACCGGTGTTTTTTTGTCACAGTATCAAGACGTTAGCTGCTCCTGAAGAATATTGATGTATTTTGGAATATATCTTGTTAATCTCAAAAGTATGGCACATGCTATTGGAGATCTTATTAATCTTAAAGGGATGGAACATGTTATTGGAGAATTCAAATACACTATATTAATTCAAATACACTCATTCTATTCCTCTTGACACATGTTATTGGAGAGCTTATTAATATAGTGTATTTGAATTAAACAAATAATGAAAACTCTCTCTTATCTATAAAATGTTAACAGATAAGTAATTTTTTATATACCCAAAGAATATATACTTCATATAATTCATCCAACCCAAACAAATATTTTATTATATATACAATTCATGAGTGTCCTGTTTTAGGTTTGTATCCTCTTTCTTTTTCTTGTAAAAGAACATGCTATCTTGGTGTGAAGATAAAGATGTCATTTAAAAAAGTACATAATATCCACCTTGAATTATATAAACGATGTTGAACTTATTCTTTCATTTCAGGTAAAAGATAATGAAATAAATAACTAAAAAGTAATACCAAGTTTAATTAAAATAAACTCAACCCTATGATCCTACACCAGAAGTTCACACACAATGTAAGGACCTGAAAACTATGAATGTTAATATATTATACTAAAACACATTGAGTCCCACCACCACATAGCTTCACCAAGAAAGGCAATACGCAACCAACACCGCACAAAATAAAATAATCTAACAATAAAACCTTAAAAACTATATTTACAAGAACTAAACCACAAAGACATATAGTCTTACCCAATAATTAACTTCTACATATTCACAACGCATAAGGCATTAAATAGGATGTCTACTTTTTCTCTACATTTACCAAAAATGAGTTCCTACATACAGAGAAAACTACCGGGTAATGATTAAAATTAAATTCTAATATCAACTTCGTCAATCCCATTCACCATCAATTCTAATATTATAAATATTTTACTGAAATAATGACTTTCAAATGTAAAATCTTAATTTGGGACGAAGGGAGTTTAAAATATAAGGGAAATAGTCGATTTCAACATTATCGTGTAAAGATAGAGGTTGCTTTGCTATTTTAGCATATAACTTTTCTTATAGGCTCACGCCTTCTATTTGAAATTTAACCCACACATCAAAGATCAAACTATAGCAAGAAGAACTGCTTTTAAATTGATCAATCTGTTTTTCCAAAAATATTACCAGTAGCCTTGAGCAAGTATTTTCGAAGTAAGACCACTGAGGTTATTGAATAATAAATCCCTGTGCATTATTAAAAAAAATAAACATCCATTTACACTATTTAAGGATAAAACACAATTGATATGCAATGGGAGACACGCAAGAAGGCAAGACCTGTAAGGTTAGACACATTTCCAAGTATCTCTCCAGACAACATGCTTTTGCTAAGCCTCCTGAAAACTTATCACACAACAAAGGATTAGAATCACAAATAATTAGATCTTGTTTGTTCGAGGTAAAATATATTTCACCTTGGTGAAAGATAAAATGGCATCAGGTTGAAAAATATTTACATCATAGTAATCACAACTATCTCAAAAAATAAGTGACAAATAACTATTAAATAAGTTATCTCCACCCCGATTTGAACCGGTGATAACCACACATTATTTTGAATCTAAACTACTCACCCGTTTTATCGACTCTCCATAAACCCAACGCGATTATAACCTTAAAAACTGTCATTTTCAAATAGCAACTATTAATATGGGAAATTAAACACAAAAATAGCAAAAAGAAGTTTTCTTTTGTCAAAAAGAATTATAAAACTGGTCCAAAATTAAATATTTGTAAAACCTCATATGAACAAAACACAAATCAAAATACCTAAACAGGAAGTTACACCTAAGAATTGACCTTCATGCCAACTCAGTCGTACACATCTCCTAAGCCTTTTCCTTAACTCTAGCAGCTATCTTCTTCAAATCCATTTTTTTAAACTTCAGATCTATAAACCGCAAATCGGGTTTTAAAAAAAAATTCAGTTTGGAAAAAAAACGAACAAATCAGTTGTGTTTTAAAAATGTCAGATTTAACTTGTTTCCGAATCAGATCAAACAGATAAAAAAACAAGAATCAAACTATAGCAGTTGAGATTTAAAAAAAATAAACACAGATTGATTTTCTATTTAAAACAAACACACGACTCCGAAAATAATATAACAGGTTGAAGAAAAAAAAATGCAGCTCAACGAACAAAAAGGCAAATGGTTTTTAGATCAATACCTAAAACTCCAGAAGATCTGAGATCCGATTATCTCAAATCATAAAATTCATTTGAGATGACTAATATCTTTATAGTAAAAGAACTCGTATATTTAAAAAAAATTAATATATGCAATACAACAATATACAAATCAAAAATTAAAAAATAAATTAAAGATTTTAAGATGTCATACATGTAAAGGTGTTCCTTAATGGGATCATCCATAAATCCACATTATCAATTTCAACCAACTACAGAGGTAGACAAATAAAATAAAATCGTTGTCAATACCCAAATATTAATGTCAACCTGGTCCCATATGTTTTAAAACCACGATTCATTAAAAAAATGAATGAATAATAATGTTAAGACTTTTGGGTGGAGTACTGATTTTGATCAGAGGGTATCAAGTCGTCTTGGGAGTTTTTGGTCTCCCTTCTCAAACTCGGCAGTAACCCCAACATTGACTCGGTCTGAAAAATAACTCCAAGACGGTACCCAAACCTATTATTGTGTAAAACTTTTTGAATAAATCACGTTTGTGTTACCATTAAGAAAATCCATTTATCAACTCCCCCATTAAACCTAATAACTATAATAACTCCGGATGGTACCCAAACCTATTATTGAGAAAAAAAAACTGGATAAATCATGTTTACGTTAAAAGGTATGGTTTTGAGATATTTTGGACGTGGGATTTCGCTATGGGAAATTACTCTAAAATCTTGTATATTGAGCCCTAAATTAATTTTTATGTAGAAAAGAAATGGGTTGAAAATAGGAGGGTCACCTGATAGTGTTGTCAGTCCTAATTGATTTCAAACTAAAAAAAAAATTAAAGTTGAGATCTTGCTTACCAAGAACCAAATGGCAGAGAATTAGAGAAAGGAGATAAATCATATGGAGTTAAAGGTTTTTATTACCACAGGGTTCTTCATTAACGAAGGAAATGGTTGTGATTTCTGTATGTGTGAAAAATAAAACATAAAAATCGTTAAATCAGGCACAAAACCCAAAAATCAAACATTCGGATAGAAATCCCAAAAATGAACCATATATACAAATCCAATATGAACCAAAAACATGAATATTACCCTAATATGAACATAACTCAATATCATAATCAATCTCAACAATCTAAACCCTAATTAGAGAGATGTAGAGAGAGAATGACAATGTACCAACATAGTTTTCAGAGATTACCGTCGTGGTGGAACAATGGCGGTGGTAGTTGATGGATTCGAGACAAAACAAAGATGAGGGGTAGTGGAGGAGTTTGGGATGTGAGATTGGGGATTGAAAAAAAATTATGCAAATGGAATCAATTAGGTCGTGTATAAAGAGGGGAGGCCATGGAGGAGAGATAATGTGATAATGACGCGGTTCAGATTCAGATAGTGAGATAAAGACGTCGTTTAAGGTGAATTATTGAGTTAATTTTTTCTCCATAATAGATGCCACGTGGACGCTCTCAGCGTTGAGAATATTTAATTCCTTGTATAGCATTTTATAATAGTACTAGCTGGAAGCCCGCGCGCGATGCGCTGGTTATATACAGTATCGTATGGAAAATAAACGAAGCCCTTTGCAATATGAAGAAACGATAAAATAAACTGGGTAATAGATAAAAAAATTCATAGTATTTGTGATAACTAAACATTTAGTAGAAATAAAAATGCAAATTGTCATAGTATATAGAAATTTATTATAGTAGCAGAAGGCGTCATTTCATGATCAAGCAAACACGCAAGACTTTTGAATCAAAATCATCTTGTTTTTCATTTCATCCATGTTCGTGCAATTAAGTAAGGAGAATTATATGTTAATGAAAATTATGAATATTCTATTCAAAAATTATACAATTTTTAATAGCAATTTTATAAAGAAACACACATATACATAACGGAAGACTGAAAGGTGGGAAAATCTTTAAGAGCATACTTGATGTAGGAGCGAACGAGTTTTAAAGGGCTAAAATTGAGGGGGTTGGATATCTTCTATTGCATATGCGATTAAGTGTTTAAATAGCCAGTTGAAAGCATAAATTTTGCATTGACATGAATATAAATAAAGATGTAACCATGGGAAGCACTTTAAGCACTTTAAAAACGAACTTTTTCTACTTTGGGTGGGAATGATTTGGTATACACAACTAAGAATTGTTAAAGTAAGAACTGTGAAACTAAAGATACGGTATAATTCCGCCCCAACCCATTACCAATGACAACCTGCACTTTTCTATTTTCACAAATCTTTTTTAATAATTTACATTTGGCCCCAAACCTCATTTTATCACATTTATCCCTTGTTCCTACAAAAACAATAATGGACATAAAGGCTATTTAACCTCGAACATCTAGGATAATTTTGGGAGAATTTTGTGCTTGAGATACAATTAGGGGTGACAATTTTAGAAATGACATGAAAACACGACACATAACGACATGAAATTGACTCAAAATTGACACGATATGTCGTCTTCATGTCGAGTTTTTTGACACGAAGTCGTGTCGTGTCGTGTCGTGTTCGTGTCAAAATTATGAGTCGTGTTATCGCGTCTTGTCGTGTTAATCGTGTTTTTATTCGGGCTATCGTGTCTACTTATGTTCCATTTAGTGTGAAATTTAAGAAATCGTGTTATTCGTGTCATGTCGTGTTGTGTTTTTTTGAATCATGTTCGTGTCCAAAAAATTCTTGTCGTGTCATCTCCGCCCAAAACATGGCCCAAAAATACGAATTGCCACCCCTAGATACAATTTTCCAAAAATAAAGCATACATTTAATTGGGAAAATATATATTGTCAATTGTATTCATGAGAACATAATTTTATACAAAATATACATACCTAATGAGATCTCCTTTGGGTGAGGGAGTTGGATCGATTCTAAAATGAAAGCTCCTTGTCCATTGATTTATTTAGTCAAAATAGCGATGAAGAAACACAAATTCAACAATTTGAAGAAGAAATTTAAATATGATACTAAAAATGAAAATTTCGTAATGAAAATAGATCTAACTCAACTAATTGAAGTAGAAAAATGAGGCGCATTGAGTACTTTAAACTTACTATCTATATACAAGTAATGATGATGGTAAAAAAAAATTAAAATCAATTGCCAATATATGCTTAAATTGATAGGTAAAGGGAAAATAATCTTATATGATTTCCAACAAACTAGAAAAAATCAAATTATATGTAAATAAGTCAATAGACTGGGGAAATTGACTAATATTTTTTTTATGGTAGAGTACCAATAAGAAATCGATTTGGGTTCTCAAATACAACCTATTTTTAATTATATAAAAATTAGTTCTATCCTGAGCATACTATTAACATTAACAAAGAAAATATCATAACCTATTTGCATTAAAACTTCTTTAAACAGTAAAACATATAGATGAAGAATCAATCTCATTGTATATTTCAAATGGACCATTATTTTATATTCACACAAGCATGAAAAATGGATCTAACAATGTTTTCGGTTTGCAAAATCTATAATTAAAAATATCATTTCGGGTGTATGTTTTATTTAACACATTTCGTCATACAGTTGGTGGGCGATTTTTTCTACAGATAAAAACTCATGTCCTTTCACGTAATGTGTTGTTTGTCACATAAATAATTATTGGGCCATATTTTAAATGGAAAAGACTTACATGTTTTCAAATATTAAAACACACATACAGTTAGGAATGGAAAACTATGTTCAATTTAACAAAGCTGAAACTCAACGAAAGCTTCAAACGGTACACTATATAGAGGAAGAGATGAGAAACTCACTTGATCTGAGATTGTGAATGCAAAAAATGCGAGAATACCAATAAATCACTCCGTAATAAATATATTCCCCAAAAACAGAACTTTTGGAATATATAGAAAAAACAGAAAAAAATAATAAAAAAGAAAAACAATTTCCAAAAATAAAAATTCTAACCTGATGTTTTTGTGTATTTCTCTCCACTGCACTTATTTTTTTACATTAACACTGTTTTTACTATCTTTAACTCCTCCCAGTAGATAAACAGAGAAAAAAGCATAAATATTTCAAAATGAATAACAAAAATTAATTTTGACTAAAGAAAATCAATATTGGCCTCTTTTCTTAGACCCTTCACCAAACGTCAAGTATCCAACTGCAAAGGAATATTTGGCAGCCCTGCTACATAAAATGGAGTAAATACTCGGTCCGAAGCAACACAAAAATAAAATTCATTGTTGGAGTAAATAAATAGATTTGTAGATTTCAAAGTTTAATAACCAATATATACATATACATATAAGCTCAAAACTAAATCAAACCAAATACTGAGAAATCTCACACTCTGATTTACTTTTGACGAACGACATGTGAAGACTTAAACAACAGATATCGTGTGTTTATATCAAGCTCATGTGAGACTAAAAAGATGGTATGTCTACATCAAGTCAGTTTGTACAAACGCATGAATCTACAATTTAAAACCACTGCGATTCAAAGTATTTGATATAAATTACTTATGTTCGATACAGCACATGGATTAGAAATCCGATGAACCATTTACTTTACCCGTGGTTTAAAATGGATTAGTTTTCATGTGTTAAATTGTTCACTTTACCCGTGGCTTAAAATGGTTAAAGTTTCACTTCACTTTTCACCATATTCATTTTATTTCACTATGTTAAATGCCAAATCAAACACATATTTTACGTAGGTGAATTATTTTTTAACATGATAAAAAATATTTCACCACGAACCAAACTTGTTTGGGAGTTTTATTTTGGAGAGAAAAGAAAGGAAAAGAATGGAAATATGCTTCATTCCCGTCGTTTGGGAGTTTACGTAGGAGAGAAAGTGTGATTTTGCCATTTTTCATCATTTGGGAGTTTAAAAGGAGAGAAAAGAAAGGAAATTTTTTAAAAATAATTCTCCTCCTTTCTTTCCAAAACTTTCCTTCCAAATCGGAAAGAAATGGAGAGAAAGGAACATTCTCTAAAGAATGTACCTTATTTCCCTTAAAAAATTATTTTTCTTCCAACTCCCAAACACTAGAAAAGAAAATTATTTTATCTTCCTTCCTAAATCCTTTCTCTTCTCTTCCTTTCTTTTCTCTCATATATATTTTCCTTTCCTTTCTCTTCTCTCCTAATAAAACTTTTCTTTCCTTTCCTTCCTCTAAAAAAACCCAAACAAGTTGTAAAAGCAAAAAAGAAAACCCACTTCAACATTTAAAGCACAGAACACACGAACCATCGCATAACATACATATATGAAAGCTTGCTTTGAAGAACATAAATTAATTGAAGTAGAGCCAGAAAAATGGATCCTTTTCCAAACAATCCACCCCTTTAATTCTCTCTATTTCTACTCGGCAAATGGACGGTTATGGGCGGATCAGATAAGGATGAGGGTTGGACATGGCCGAGTTGGAACGGGTTAAGAGGCAGAGTATCCCCGGTACGGGATCGGGTCAAACCACTAACCCGGTGTCAGTCCTTATATATATATATAGTGTCTCTTTGTGTAGTTATGCCAAGTGGCTTATCTAATAAATTCTAATGTATTCACGTAAATTTCTCTCCAATTTATATTATATTAAAGATCATTCTGAATCTCTTTATCTACATGTCCTTCTCTCTTCCCAAAGTCTTCAAAATATAGATATCCAAGAGATTCTTTGGGGATATCAAACGTTTTTTCATTATGAAGGCGATTTCTAGGCTCATCTTTGATATATATGTTTTATACCTCAAAATGTAAACCCGTTCTCTTTCTCTCTCTCTCTCTCTCTATCTCTTTCTCTCTCTCTCTCTCATGAGACTGTATAAAACTCTCAACTCTAAATCTGAGTCACTTGGTTTCAGAATGGGGTTTTCTTTGTATTTTTTTTCTTAATTTTGTTTATGAATGAGGGTTTTCTTAACCTGAGTCGAGGTCATTTACAGCATCAATCTCCGATCTCTCACTCGCTTTTCTTGGTTTACAATGGATTTTGATATTTTCTTTCTATAATTGTTAATTTTATTTTCTCTAATTGTAGTTTTTGTAGTAACTTTGGCTTTATCTCCATAGCTTTGGCTTTTATGCTTAGTTCATATATTTCTATGGGAGACAACAGGGGAAGAGCTTAGCAACTATGGTTAGTGGTTTGGGGGGAGGGGAGGGGTTGGGGGGTTGAGGGATGCTACACATATCAAGTTTGTGTTTTAAGTGAATTGAAGTATTGTACATACACTATAAGTACAATATTTTAATGGACTTGGTACACATAACTTGGTGTGAAAAGTTGGTACACATAGTTGCATTTCATTAATGAGATTTGATAGCCCCATCAAGCTTTCATTACATTCGACCGATGGGAGTAATCATTTATTTTTATTTTTCTTTGTTTGTGATCTACGTACAAGCTTCCACCCCCTTAGACGGTCTCTTTTTATATTGATTGATCTTAGTTATCAAACAACGAATCCTATTTGATATGTATAATGCATTGTAATATACTCACAAGTATGTTTACGGATATAATAATTTACCAAGTAATCAAAGTATAACTCTAAAATAAATATATAGAAGTGAAGAGGTAATAATTACATTTTTTTCTCAAGTATTTAAAGTATAATTTTGAAATAAATAATTTGTAAAGTGCTATATACAAATAAAGATGCAATAATTAATTTTTCATATTTTTTCAAAGTGTAAAACTATATTAGGAGACATTTTAAAATTAATTATTTAAGGATAATTGTATGCTAACATTTGTATTTGAATTTATAAACTAACATGAAGCTAGGCAGAGTAGAAGTTTATTTGTGTTGCGAGGTAAATATATTATATAAGCATTAGTCTTCAACATTTGGTTATGTTTGATAAGTTAAATTTATTTGGTGTGACTTATATTGTACATTTCCATGTTTTAAAGGAAGTTATGTATGCTTTCATATGACTTCCTTTTAAATAAAAAATACAGTATTCCATTTTGTGTGGCTAAATCATTTTTGTGCTTTGATATATTTTGATAGTTTTATTTTCACTCATTTACACGTTCCCTTTCATACAAATTATATCATTTATGTTTTATTTGCTTTAAACTCAACTTCTAATTATTTGTCATTTGCATGGTCTATCTATCGTGTCCATGACACTGTCATTATAATTTTTGAAAAATAGAGGTTAAAGTATAATTTATTTAAAGTTGATTAAGTGTCTAAATAAAATATTTTGAAATATATATATATATATATATATATATATATATATATATATATATGGTAGTAATTATCATAATTATATATGCTCAATGAGGGAGTCTCCTTTTTCTCTCTCTCAATTATTATACAATATGCCAACTGGACATAAAAATATAATTATGTCTTAAATAAAAAAAGTCTCTCGGTGTTTAGTGTATACTTATATAGCATAATCATCTTTACTTAAAAAGTATAACTATGTAATTAATTTGTAACTTCAGAAATTGAGGCTTGTTTGTACGTCCCAAACATTTTACTTATTCTCTTCATTTCATATTAATATTAGTTTAAATCTAACAAATATATATATATATATATATATATATATATATATATATATATATATATGTTACGGATGAAGAACAAACATAGATATAACATATCTACATCATTATGAACGAAAATATGAAATTGAAATGAAAAAGATGCTTACCCACATAAAACCCTCGAAAATTAGGATAACTTATATTCTCTCCATATATCTCCGGATAAATATATGGCTCTTTCCCCGTTTAAAATGTAAAAACAAGCTTTAATATAAAATTAGCAACATTAAATTTATTAACTCAATATAATAAATTTGTTTCCTAGATAATTAGTTTGGGTTATATGAATTAATTTGATTTCCTTTAGCACATTAAATCCTTTTCCTCATACACATCATACATCATACATCATATTGAAATGCAATGCTGTGTTAATTTATTAAAAATATGGATATAAATTCAAATATAAGCTATAAATATATTAAATGATAATGTTTTCTTTTGGTAAATATGTATATAACCTTTGATTAATGTAACTAGATGTTGCACAATATTTAAAGCATATATTGTTAATGCTTTATCGAAAAATGTTTTTAACTGTCATTCTGAATATTTATTTTAGAAAATAAAATAAATTATTTTTAATAATTTAAAATAGAATAAAACAAATACATAATAAATATACAATATTTATTAATAGTAAGGAAAAAAACTTACAAGTAATTCGTTAATTGAAAGTAACGTTACTGACTTGAAAATTGATAATATAATCCGAGTCCAACGTATTCGGATTGTGTCCTTAAGACGATCTTGCTCTCTCAATAGGTGCTCAAGGTTGTAAGCAATCGTCTTCTAGGATAGAACGAATTTTTCGTCATTGACCATCACAGCACCTCAAAATGTCAAGGTCCCGGCGAACTCAACAAATGTTTGCACTTCGAACACAAAATTCTACTACAAAAAGGAGCAAAATTACAAATACAAAATGTAGGAGAGAAAGAGAAAGGTTAGGAAATTTTTTGTGATTTTTAGAATAAAGGAGTGGTGTCCGGTTTATTTAAAAGTAGACACCTTTTCATGAAAAGACATACCCTTTTCATGAATAGTCATGTCATATACGAATAGCCACAACCACTCACGAACATACACCATTTTTCACGAACAGCAGTGTCCTTCCGGAATGATCACAACCATTCATGAATGCAGATAACTTTTCACAAACCATTGTGTCTACAAAATTAATTTAATAACAATTTTCATTCCATTAAAATTATTATTAAGGAATGATAATTTCCATCAATCCCCCACATTAATGAAAATTTGTCTCTATATACCATTCAACAGAAGAAACGTTTCATGGTCGATTATAACAGAAGAAAACTACATCCGAATAAGTACCCAGAGACTTTGAATTTTCCCTAGTGAGTATCGATTGGATTTACTTGGCTAATCCGTGGGCGAGATGCTTTAAACAATTAATCGTTTTTATAAACCAAGACTACAAAAGTAACACAGTTCTCTTCGAACATTGTTGGTTCTCAAGTTTGTGTTCATTTTGGCCTTGAACACCACCTGGTTCATCAGTGTTTTAGAGAATTTTGCCTTCTCAATTTCTCATATAAGCGGGCCCTTCTCACTCACATAGGTGACTTCTATGACAAGTATCCTGCAAGGTAAGGACATGTTTTTATAAATGTTCATTTAGTCTCTAGGTATTTCTTCTTTTTCCTAGATCACAACAAGTATGTCTGATACCACTACATTCATCACGTCAACACGATCATCTATGACGGTCTTAATCCAAATTTTGAGTTTTCATGCACCCATCATCTTCATTGTGCGTCGTGCACCATCATCATGCAACGTGCATCATGCGACTTCATGCATTCCCACTAACTCCACTCACTAAAAAGGTATAATGTTTAATTTGGAGTTTTAATTATTTACGTACATATTTGGGGTTTTTTATAAAATATCTTTATAAAAAAAGTCTATTTTTTAAGTCGGAATTAATTTTTAAAGACTTAAAGGCGAACTTAAAAAATTAAAATTTTCTCGTTTCTGTCGTCTAAACGACAAAGCATTATCGTTCAAATGACACCTTCAAACGACATGAAATGTCGCGCGAAGGGTCTCTTGAAGCTTGCGAGTTCAGTTCATCAAACAACACCTAACTATTTTTAACATTTATCCTCGTTTGATCTCGCTTGATATGTCGCGTAAAGAAAGCTCAAGAGACATGCAATGTCGTGCGATGCCTTGTTCAAACGATATCCTTATGTCTTTCAAACGACACACCATTATCGTTCAAATGACACCACAAAATATTTTTTTTATAAATTTGGCCTTTTGCAATCAGGTTTTTCAAGTCTTTACAAATCCAATCTCTACAGAAAACTTGTGATTTCTAGACTTCATTTTTTAGGTTTTATAACCTCTTTTGATTCATAAATCATCCCAAATAAATGTGTGAATCTTTATAAACCCATATTACTCATACTACCCATACTTGGAGTAATTCTTATGGAGAATAAGGCTATCTCCATTACTGACCAACTTGGAGCTCTTGAGGGATATCTTCCCGACGATAACGAATCGATGCCTGAGGGTATTCGTGTGTCAAGTTGTATTTATCTGTACCGTGTAAGTTGTCATTTACAAGTTATAGTGAAATAAAAAGGTTTTGCCCCTTTGGGGGATTTTTCCTCAAGACTGTGTTGTGATTGAATGTTTGCATGCGTAGATATATTTATTGTCCTTCAATCACTAGATGCATGTTTTAGGGTTTTATTAAAAACTGGTCATTGAATTTGATTTAATTAAATGAGTTTATTCAAGTGAACGAAAGCGCACTCTCATGTAATACCCTACTTTAACATATCAAGATGTAGAAGTCATGTAAAGCATAACTTATGCTAAATCTCATGGAAGTTGTGCACTTCCTCATCATAAGAATGTGTTGGAGTATAGATATATTTCGCAGTGCCTACTGAGACATACACATTTAAATTGTCCCTTTTAACCGAGATCATCTCCAGTCAACTAGGTTGGGTTGTCACCATAGTGACTCTTGGTTAGTTCATTGGCTTTAAGCCCATTCCCTTCGATGATATTTCTACCATCTCTCTAGTTAAGCCTTTAGTAAGAGGATTCGTGATGTTATCTCTTGACTTAACATAGTCAATGGAAATAATTCCACTAGAGAGTAGTTGCCTAACAATATTGTGTCTTCAATGAATATGTCTTACTTTACCATTATACATGGTATTATATGCCCTTCCAATTGTTGATTGGCTATCACAATGTACACATATAGTAGGCACAGGCTCAACCCAGTTTGAAATATCTTCTAAGAAGTTTCTTAACCATTAGGCTTCTTCTCCAGCATTATCCAAAGCAATAAATTTAGGTTCCATTGTAGATATGCCAATACATGTTTATTTTAAAGATTTCCAAGACACAGTTGCACCACCAAGAGTAGAGATATGTCCACTAGGAAACTTAGAGTCCTTCGAATCAGATATCCAATTAACATCAGTGTACCCTTCAAGTATAGTTATATATTCGGTGTAGTGGAGTCCGAAGTTTTTGGTATGTTTTAAATACCCTAAAACCCTAATAATGGCTTTCCAATGATCACTACTTGGATTACTCGTATAATGATTTAGTCTACTTACAGAGCATGTTATATCCGGTTTGGTGGAGTTCGTGACATACATGAGACTTCCTATTACATAAGAATACTTTAATTATAATATTCTTTCACCATTGTTTGTGGTGAGGTATATGTTATCATCAACTGGTGTTTTAGTTGGTATAATATTATACTTCTTGAATTTATCAAGTATTTTCTCAATGTAATGTTTTTGAGATAATATTAAACTATCAGCTGTTTTAGAAATTTTAATTCCTAAAATTACTTCAGTAACACCCATGTCCTTCATATCGAACTTATTAGTTAACATTCTTTCGGTAGCTTTAATTATGTTATCATCGCTACCAATTATAAGCATATCATCAACTTATAGACACACTATAACGTACCCATTTTTAGTGTTCTTAACATATATACATTTGTCACACTCGTTGATCTTGAATCCATTTGACATCATGATATTTTCAAACTTAGCATGTCATTGCTTGGGAGCTTAATTCAACCCATAAAGAGATTTTACCAATCGACAAACCTTTTTATCTTGTCTAGAAGAAATAATCGTTTTAGATTGTTCCATATATATCTCTTCGTCTAATTCACCATTTAAGAATGTTGTTTTTACATCCATTTAATGTATTTCGAGTCCATTTAATGATGTTATATCTATTAACATTTGTAAGGGGGGGAGTATGTAACACCTCGTATTTTTGTCATTTAATATTTAATTAATTCGGGAATTTTAAATTACTTGTGTGTTGTAATTTTAATTGAATTAATTATGCAATACATATATTTAAATATTAATCGGGGAGTGAATGGTTAATGTTTAGGGAAATTTATTTACTAGGTGAATAGTAATAATTTAATTACGTTATTTCGGGAATTAATGACGGGGTATTCACTTATCCCAGCCGGGAGTCGGTATAGACTAAATTGGCTGTGAGATAAGAATTTTTATAAATTAATTCGGATGCAAATTCTGAGTGCGCAGTTATGTCCGGATGGGTCGAGATAGTCAGAAAAGAGTACCCGGGGGTAGTAATTGGATCTCAGGACATTTTTGGGCATAGTCGGGCCCACACAGGGTGATTTGGGCTATTTTAATTAAGCCCATTAGGCTAAAAACGGGATTAAGGGTTTTTAACCTAATTGGGAGATTAAGGAATGGCATCCAACATAACTCTGAGAGGGGATTTGGGGAAAAGCAAATCAAGAGCAAATTGGAGGTTATTGGAGCCAAGTTAAGGGACATCAACAACGGATCAGACCCTACGAGTAATTCCAGGCAAGTGGTTAACTGTTTTTACTCCTAAATTGTGATATACGATTCATATTTTAGTGATGTGTAACTAAAATTCGTTTTGGGGATAAATGGGTACAAAAAATGGGGTTTTGTTAACGGAACAAAATTAATGGGATTTAAGGTGAGAATTAGTTGTGTTTTATAATTCTGAGTACGAATATCTGATTAGAATGTGAAATCCAATAGAAATTATGAACGAAATTGAGAGGACTTGATGGAATTTGGATTAAACATGTATAAACCCGAAAATTACCCAACTCGGGAAAAGTAGAAAATCGTGAGATTTAATTTCAGTTTGATGTTCCATAAGGTGCTTTGATCCTATTCCTATGTAGACGGGCTCGGGTTAGTCCAGGGGAAAGAATGAAAGTTGGAGGTTTTCGTTAATGGTGGAACTGCCTCTCGAAGAAGACGAAGTCAGGGACGATCGATCGATCGACCCAAGGGGTTCGATCGATCGATGATTCGGATTTTTGGGCAGCTCGCCTAGTTTGTATAGAAGGGGGAAATTAATTAGAAACTAATTCCCATACATTAATTTGTGATAGATAATTATGAAACACATATTCCTAGTAATTATGGGGAAGAGTAATTGGGACTAAGGGAAATTTATGTGGGGCACTTTATGGATGAATTTGAGGGATATTATCCCAAAACAGTGAGATACGGATCAAGTGAGGGAATCCGGGTATATTGATCAAGCGACCCCAAGGTAGTGAATTAAGTTTGGAGATCAACTAATTAATTTAGAGTCAGGATATAGACTCAAGAAATATTTAATTTCGGGCCAAGTGATCGAGTTCGGGGTATATTGGTAATTATAGGTAAATATAATTTGAAAATTTATGGGGATGCATGTGTGACACATTGTGAGTGAAAAAGTGGGAATGAATTATGAGACGTAAAATGGACCAAGTGAGCGAGTCCGGATATACTGGTTAAGTGACACCAAAGTATTAAATTAATTATTGAGAGAGAGTAATTAATTCGGAGTCGGAATGTAGGCTCGGGAAATATTAAGGTATGGGACAAGTGAGCGAGTCCAGGGATAATGGTTGGGTGACACCAAGTTATCAAATTAATAAGTGTGATAATTAATTTAAGTAGAGTCGGATTGTAGACTCGGGTAGGATTAAATTAATAAGTGTGATAATTAATTTAATTAGAGTCGGATTGTAGACTCGGGTAGGATTAAATTAATAGGTGTGATAATTAATTTAATTAGAGTCGGTTTGTAGACTCGGGTAGGATTAAATTAATAGGTGTGATAATTAATTTAATTAGAGTCGGATTGTAGGCTCGGGTAGGATTAAATTAATAGGTGTGATAATTAGTTTAATTAGAGTCGGATGATAGACTCGGAGAGGTATTAAATTAACATATGTGTTAATTAATTTAAGTAGAGTCGGATGATAGACTCGGGGAGGTATTAAATTAATATGTGTGTTAATTAATTTAATTGGAGTCGGACCATAGACTCGGGGAAAGTATTATGTAAATTGAGGTGGGAGTTAAATATATTAGGGCCGGACCATAGAATCAGGAAGACGATAAATTATTAAGTGAGAAAATTAATCATGTTGAGTCGGGCCACATACCTAGGAAATTACAGGCAGTGTACGGGATTTTTAGTAGATGGTAAATTCGGGGTTTATATTATATATATACGATGTAGTGATAGTATATATATATATATATATATATATATATATATACATGTATATATTGTGTGTGATATTAAATATCAGTGACTAGATATTTATTCAATCTATATACTCTAATGCTATCAAGGGAGGTTGCTCGATGTGGGTGAATCCCCTAGCTTGAGGAGTAGGGCGAGTATATCCCCAGGTCATAGCGTCCGGTATATATGGGTGAGGAATTTATCTCACTTTAGGGGAAGGAATATGATCGCCTCCACTACGTTTATATTTTGGGCCATGTTGTTGAGCGATTCCAACTTGGGGATCTAGGTTTTATGAGCACACATAGTGAGGTAGCATTTTAGAGGAAATCATCCGGCGAGGGTATACTCGAAGGGATGGATATACGTATGTTATATGTGTGGTTAATGTGGTAAAGGTACGTATATAATGGTAATAAATATTACATACGGGTAATAATATAGTGTGTGATGTATTTGCTTTATATAACTTGTGACATGGTTATATGCTACTAATTAAGAGGAATTAATTAAGTTAATTGTGAGATAACTTATAATTCAAGAATCATTATACTCGGGTTAGAGTAGTATGGCAAGGGAAGGTTATACAAGGACTAGTTGGATGGGGTAGTACAACTAGGTGGGGTTAAGGAGACCGATAGGTGTGCACAATAGTGGAGGGGTGAGAATGTCCACAGGGGTGTGCGACACTAACTTAAATATGAAGCGCATTCATGCATTTTAAATTACTGCAGTTAATTAACTTGCTAAATATTTTCAAAATGTTTTGGGTTCTAACCCTTGCTATAAAACTATTTTCAAAACCTTTTAGGTGTCCAGCCACAGGGACGCCAGGATTGATAATTCTATTCCAGGGACACGGAGCTGCAGCATATGTGGATGCTAGCAGGAGTTTGGATTAGACGCATCTTTCATTCATTCCTAGGGTAGGAATCTTGTATCAGTTTCAGTTTTATCTAGGGCATGTCGCCCAGACTTTCAGTTAAGCTTCAGATTTGTTTTATTCATGTGTTGGATATTTATTTTGGATTCTTTCACTTTTGTGGCCGATGGTTTATTCAGCAAATTATTTAATTAATTATTCAGTTGTGTGAATGGTTTATATTTAATTCCCCATGTAATGTTTTGTTTAATCAAAAAGTTAAAATTGGCACTAGCTTTTGGAATACTAGGTGGTTAGTAAGTTTTAAAAAAGTTTTCGACAGTGATGCTAAGGATGATCCAACTGGGAGTCCTATTTTAATTTGGTATAGGACTGATCACCCGATATTTTATTAGGCGGGGTGTCACAGATGGTATCAGAGCATCAGGTTCTAGTGTCCTTAGGATCTGTTCGACTTTTCACGTTTCGGCTTAGCAATCTTTGATATAGAGCCCTATTATAGGATTTTTGTATTCTCATACGTATGCGCATATACGTTCTTCTGGGAAATTTATATTTGAGAGTGAACTCATACAAATTCAATTCTCATTCCAGATGTCGCCGGGGAGAGAGAGAGCAGCTAGGGTAGCAGGGGGAGATGAGACGAGGGAGGCTCATTAGGAGCAAGAGTTACCGCAGCAACTTCCATAGATGATTTTAGCAGCACAGGTAACTGAACTAGTGGCACAAGCGGTTGAAACGACAGTAGTCACAACGACAGGGTACTTTCCACGGGATCCGCCACAAATATTAGTGGCGCCGGATGTTCAGACTCACGCGGGATCGTCGAGGTGGAGACAAGAAAGAGAGGTTATTTCAGTGGGAACCCACCAGAGTTGCGAGGGGGTTCAGATGTAGTGCTAGCGTGTCAAGGAGGAGAGATATCCAGCGTCACCTATGTAACAACCCAAGTTTTTAAGCGACTATTTTATACTATTTTGCCTGATGGGCTAATTTTTATAAAATAGGGGATGTTGGAGTAAATATTATTTCCCGTGAGACTTAGGGATAATATTTACTATGTTTTGTCTATTTACCATTATAAGAAGGTAAATAGCGTTATATTGTGTATTATTGCGTTGTTATATGTAAAACGACGGTTATGACCTATATTTAAATTAGGGTATAAAAATGAAATTGGAAGGTAAAAATAGTTCACACTCTCCCGAATGCCAAAATAGGGGGTGCGGTTGTTTTAGAATAGTCGAAATAAGTGCCACGTTATATTTTTGGGTTTCGGGCATTTTTTTAGGGGTTATGACTCAGTTAAGTGGTTACGAGTCATTTTAGTGGTGTATTAACAATTAAAGGTGGGGATTTATGTTTTGAGACCCGTATAACTCCCCCACCCCTTTTTCTTTCTTCATTTGTGTTAGAAGCCAAAGGAGAGAGAGAGAGAGAAGAGAGAGTTGGGAGAAATGGAGAGAGAGAGAGAGAAATGGAGATTTGGACCGGATTTCCGTTGCTACCGGAAGAGGATCAGAGACTACGAACCCCGAGGCAAGTTTCTTACTTGCTAGATGTGATTTAATGTGATAAATTGCATGTATAGTTAGGTTTTGGAGATTTAACCCATAAATGGGTATTTGTTGATTTTGATGTTTAAACCTTTAAATCTTAGTTTTAATTGGATTTGAGGAGTATATATTAGTTATAAATGGTGTAGGATTGATTTAGCTCGAATTGTTGTTGTTGATGTTGGGAGAAATCAAAGTTTTGGGGTTTTGGGATTTTAGGGTTCTTATACCCCGTAGCCCGATTTGGGCAAAATCTCAGGACCGATCGATTCGGCCCTAGGGGCGAATCGATTCGGATAAGGAGAGGGTTACAGGTCTTGCAGACCGAATTGATTCGGGTTAAAACCAAATCGATTCAGCAATTGCAGAAGGTCAGTTTTTGCTCACCGAATCGATTCGGATGTTTAGCGAATCGATTCGTAATGGCGAATCGATTCGGCCCAAGGGGCGAATCGATTCGATTCCCCTATTTTTATGAGATTTTCATAGTTTGATTTTTATACCTTTTCTTTTTAGGTCCAAGGTTTAGGGACCTTCCTTTGGGAAGTAATGGGGAGTCCTAGAGGGTTGTTATTGGGTAGACTAATGTCCTAATTTAATATAGGATATTTGGGGCTTACCCGAGGGCTAGTTTGTATAGGTTAATGTCCGAATGATATAGGAGGTTAACCTAAAGTAAAATTTGAAGATTACTACATTAATGATGAGCTTTTGGGAGACACTCCATTATGGAGACTCACTTTGAGGGTTTATGAAATAATATGAACTCTTCGAGGTTATTTTGAGGTTAGTGGAACTTTTGGGTCTTAGGTCATTAATAAAATGTGACTTAATAAGAATGGAATGCACCTTCTATAACTTGGTGCTTAATGGCTAAATGGAAGATTTTTGGAAAAGTAAAATTGGAAGTTTTCAGAATGGAAAAAGTAATGTTTTTCATAAATGTTAATTTATGGATACACACCTCTCTAAATCGCTATCATAAGGGAAGTTGTGCGCGTTGTGGTGAAGCCCCCTGGCTAATGAATGCAGGGTGGATATAGTCCCTAGGCCATGTGAGCGTTTGTTTATATATATTTTTCTGCACTGGTTAGGAGATTCCGGGTGTGGTCTTGACTATCCCGCAGGCACATGGTCGCTTCCCGACGTTTCGTTAGGATCCCAGGTTGTCTTGGAGGCCCTGGAAGATGATAGCCATTTAGGGGCGCGCACAGTGGGGAAACCCGGACGGGCGGTCTTAGAATCGTTATATATATATATATATATATATATTATAACTATTCTGAATCAAGTTGGACTTGATGTATGTTGAATACCATATAGAGCATGAGTAAGTGCCATAAAGAGCACGATGAAATGCCATAAAGAGCATATAATGGTGATTATATTCCTGATAAGGAAGAGATTTTTACAAATGTATAATTGAGATAAAATGCCACAAAGAGCATAGAAACTATGATTTTATTTCCTGATAAGGAATGGTATTTCGAAATGAAATAGTATATGATGAAAGTAATTTGGTAAACATTTGATAAAATGTTGTACCATTTATATGTATATTCCTAAATAAAGAATTAGGAATTGTGCCATTAGATGATGGATGGGTTTTATTTTATATTTTTCTTTGTGTAGCTGTAGATGTGACCTCCCACACTTATGCACACACATACATTTGTTGATTATTTCGTGCTTAGGGTCTAATGTATCTCGACGATCAACCTTGCCTAAGTAGTAGTGTATCGGGGGGGTTCCTTGTTTGGATTTCGTTTTGTGAGACACCCCACGCACGAATAGGGCATAGTGTTGAGACTGGGGAGAAGTTAACCTTTAGTACTTAAATTAATTAGGACAGGGTCTAATGTATCTCGACGATCAACCTTGCCTAAGTAGTAGTGTATCGGGGGGGTTCCTTGTTTGGATTTCGCTTTGCGAGACACCCCACGCACGAATAAGGGCATGGTGTTGAGACTGGGGAGAAGTTAGCCTTCTGTTCTTTCTATAACCTGAGCATCATTTATATTGCGTTAGGTTGCTTCTAGATTGAGAGGTGAGGAATGTTATTGTTATCTGCGAGACAATTCGCACTTAACTGTCATGCATTTTAGTCACATGGTAATCATATCAAACCGGGCCCTAACCCGTATCTATATTTCTTTGTTTATGCTATTCCTTGCCGTTACAGGTGCTCCTCCGCATGGACACCCGTATTTACATATTCCTTTCCAGTTGTCTTGGAGCTAGAGCATATTGCGGATGTTGTAGGATACTTGTAGTAGACGCTCCTTTCTACTGTACTCTAGTTATGTTCAGTATATTCATTCGGTCGTGTTTGCCCAAGGTATTGCACTCATTCATTATATTGTAAATATTGAATTGTAATACTTGATACATATTTGTATTGGTCTGTGCACCGAAAGCTTATTCGGTGATTATTTATTGTATTGTCATACTTCATTCATCGATTTTTGATACCCACCGTTTTTACAAATGGGATTGTCTAAGTGTTTTTCTTTTATTTTCAAATTTTTTTTTATATGACAATCCGTTTTCTAAAATGATTGGTGGTTATCTCATACTATTATGTTAATCGACAGTTATGCTAAGAATGGACCATCTATGATTCCTGTGATTATTGGAGTATTGGGTTGACCACCTATTATTTTAGTAGGCGGGTTGTCACAGATGGTATCAGAGGATTAGGTTCTAGAGTCCTTAGGAATCTGTGCGGATGTTTTACGTCTTCTGCGTTCCTCTCTATTTGATGTAGATCCTTAGGAATAAGGTCATTGAATTCTCTGGTGAGATTTCGTTCTCCTGCTATGGTACGAGAACCCCGAAGATCTTCTGCGCGTTCGTGTGAGACTTTTAAGTCGTTAGATGAAGGCCGTTGAGGAAGGCCGTTGTGAAGGCATCATAAGATGGGATTACTATAAGCTGTAGGCCGTGGTCGGGAATAAGGGCCGCTTTGGAGGTCCCTCCCTTTGTAGTATTATTTTATAATGCTGCCGTGACTACTAAGTACGGTGAAAATAGTTTTCCCAAGTACCGCTGTCGGTAGAGAGTGGTACTATGCTTGGGACTCCAAGAAATGTCAATTCGGAGTTGAGAGGTTCTTTATTAGGACCACATGTTGAAGTTCGGTTGGATCGAGGAAGAGTAACCTCGTTCGGTGAGAGCGTACGGCCCGAGAGTTTTGGCCTAGAGATGGGTATAGGAGTGCCCGGGTGGGAGGATTTGAGGAAAACCTTTCACCCGTTGGAGTAAGGTTGAAGTGGCGATAATGATAGTCGCCTCTTGGTGGTGGGGCAAAATGTTTTGCCCATAGAGAGTGCCTTTCAGTGGAAATGATAGGCTCGTAAGTAAGTGCGGGTAACACTTCTAGAGAAGTAGTATACATGAGACCCCATTGGTGGACATCCACTCGGGGAAGACTCGTGGAACTAAAGTTGGAGAGGCTGGTAGAGTGTTCTCTTTGTTGAAGAAGTCAAGAGAACTACGCGTTCTGATCTTGTCTCTTGAAGATGATCGGCAAGAATGGGTCTCCTAGTTGAGACATTGATGGAATTAGTTTGGTTAAGATAAGACTAGAATGACGTGTCTTGGAACCATTGGTTGTAGCCAAGGAGGTTGGCTAGTATGTTAGTGGAATTTCCAACTAGGGTGCGAGTGATGCATTCCTTAAGTTACGATGGAGTAGTATGGTGTTAGTCCTAGATTCAGGTGTGTATATCGATCTTGTGATAGTATCGGTATATTTTTATATATAGTAATTACATCTTTGTGTCTTCCATGATAGGGAAGTTCTGTATTTTTCTTTCTCACTCGTTATGGGGCGAGTGGTGATATGTGTGGTATGTGCTACTTGTATAATATGTATTATACGCGTAGAGATATTTTTGGTTGGGTCGGTGTGATGGCAAGCGAATAAATCAAGAGGCTATCTTATCTTTAGTTCTAGCAGAAGGACTAGTTATTCTATAATTTCTCCCCTGGTTACAGGTCGAGACCTTATAGAGATGGTTTATAGGGTGTAGTTTGTCTTTCTTTTATTCTTATTTTGTTTTATTTGTCTTATTTTATTTGTTTTTGCTTGCTTGCTTGCTTTGTTTGCCTTGCTTGTGTATGCTATTGCCTTATCTCCACGACCGGCTAGTTAAGGGGATTGTGTGGAGGGGTTCCTTGTTTGGATTTCGCTTCGGCGAGACGCTCCACGCATGAACCTTAACGACGTTGGGAGTGGAGAGACGTGCATTTTCTTTTCTGTTCTTTTCTTCTTTCTTTTCTTTTCTGTTGGTTAAGTGCTGGGTTGGAAGGTTTAGCCAGGAATCGCGTATATGAGTGATTAAGGGCTAAGTTAATGTGCGATATATGAGCACTATTATGGTTTTCCTCTTATTGATGTGGGGCCGACTAAGATTATGAAAGTACGATAGGGACTTATGGTTGTGCCTTAATGAGAAGGCCATTGGTATAGAGGTATATGTATATTGTGGGATAAGGTATTGGTGGCATCTTACTTAAAGTAAATGCCTCAGTCGATTGTTATGGTAGGATGTAGACGTGTATATGTAGTAGTAGAGTTTCGAGTTAGGATTTTGTCGATCCCGATCATGTGTCTTCGACCGTTACTTCTCGACGACCGACAATGCGAGGTAGTAGTGTAACAGGAGGGTTCCTTGTTTGGATTTTGCTTCGGCGAGATGTCCCACGCATGAAACCGAGCTAATGTTGGAAGTTGGGAAAGGTCTTGGACACTAGGGATATATTTACTATTATACTTATACGACTAGGTTAGGATAGATAGATTGACCTTAGGATTCTTAGAATGCTAGGCCCTTAGGGCATGCGGCGTTATTTTAGGAAGATGGTTGGGAGTTGACCACAATAGGTTGTGGGTTAACTCTAAGTAGGATTTGGTCCCTAGACGAGAAGTATGGGATCTCGAGCTATTCGGAATATTAGGCCATTAGTGGTGAGG
The DNA here is from genome assembly GCA_949130495.1 of Sambucus nigra. Classification (NCBI taxonomy): domain Eukaryota; kingdom Viridiplantae; phylum Streptophyta; class Magnoliopsida; order Dipsacales; family Adoxaceae; genus Sambucus; species Sambucus nigra. Next base: position 4,302,219 of record OX422207.1, on the reverse strand, counting down.
CCTCTCGTAGATAGAGGGTTACATTGGTGACCTACCTTTGGAGGAATTGAAGTATAAGCTGACTTTTCTCTTGCACTCGTGTTGTTATGATCGAGAGTGGATTTAACAAACGAGTCTTGACCAGGAACGGGATGTACTAATACGAGAGCATGGACCTTTTGTTCGTGTGTCTCACATTTTTACAACGTGTCATACCACGCTTGATTTTAAGTTCATAGCGGTAGTATTTGCCTTAAAGATTAAGAGGCACTACTTCCTGGGCAGGAATTTTGGTCTTTTCACGAACAACAAGTTGGTGATCGTGAAGGACTATCGATAGGATATTCCCTTTCTCTAAGGTAATGCGGATGGGAGTGGTATAGACGCCGAGTAGAAAACCGTCAGAGAGTTTATTCGTGGCATGGAATGCCAAGTGGAGTGATCTTAACTGAGGGGCCGAATTGATTTAAAGGAGAGATCGGAGTAGTAGTTTTTATGAATCGAATTTCCGTACAATAGTTTGGAACGATTTCGATAAACATGATGCCGTGTGTAGCCTAGTATAGTTGGCAGTGTGCCTTGTCTATTCGTTGGAATGGAAACCACGAATAGTATGTTCCTTGGACTGGGAGTGGTCCGGGAACATTTTTTTAAAGATTGGGCTCATTGAGCAAGTAGACTTTTAAGGGCTACGCCAATGCAAATAGAAGTTAGTAGTGTTGGGGTTAGCGATTGTGAGTTGGTGTAGTTATTACCTAGAAAGAGTGTAACGTGTTTCGGAAAGTAAGGCAATTTGTGCCGAGATTGTGTGGGTATCTCCTCCCGTAGTAGAAGGGTAGGATCGATAGTTCCTGAGGAACGAATTGGTGCTACGTTATCGCATGAGAATGTAGACTAAGATCAATAGTGATGACCTTAGTCTGTGTCCTATGGGGACGCTGCACTATAGAGGGGTTGGCTAGTATGATAGCATGGTTTTTGGTATAGTATACCCTTTGTATGGTTATGGGTTATGCCTGAATTTTGAGGGCAAAATTCCCCTTTAAGGGGGGGAGTATGTAACAACCCAAGTTTTTAAGCGACTATTTTATACTATTTTGCCTGATGGGCTAATTTTTATAAAATAGGGGATGTTGGAGTAAATATTATTTCCCGTGAGACTTAGGGATAATATTTACTATGTTTTGTCTATTTACCATTATAAGAAGGTAAATAGCGTTATATTGTGTATTATTGCGTCGTTATATGTAAAACGACAGTTATGACCTATATTTAAATTAGGGTATAATTAATGAATTAAAATGAAATTGGAACGTAAAAATAGTTCACACTCTCCCGAATGCCAAAATAGGGGGTGCGGTTGTTTTAGAATAGTCGAAATAAATGCCACGTTATATTTTTGGGTTTCGGGCATTTTTTTAGGGGTTATGACTCAATTAAGTGGTTACGAGTCATTTTAGTGGTGTATTAACAATTAAAGGTGGAGATTTATGTTTTGAGACCCGTATAAGTCCCCCACCCCTTTTTCTTTCTTCATTTGTGTTAGAAGCCAAAGGAGAGAGAGAGAGAGAGAAGAGAGAGTTGGGAGAAATGGAGAGAGAGAGAGAGAGAAATGAAGATTTGGACCGGATTTCCGTTGCTACCGGAAGAGGATCAGAGACTACGAACCCCGAGGCAAGTTTCTTACTTGCTAGATGTGATTTAATGTGATAAATTGCATGTATAGTTAGGTTTTGGAGATTTAACCCATAAATGGGTATTTGTTGATTTTGATGTTTAAACCTTTAAATCTTAGTTTTAATTGGATTTGAGGAGTATATATTAGTTATAAATGGTGTAGGATTGATTTAGGTCAAATTGTTGTTGTTGATGTTGGGAGAAATCAAAGTTTTGGGGTTTTGGGATTTTAGGGTTCTTATACCCCGTAGCCCGATTTGGGCAAAATCTCAGGACCGAATCGATTCGGCCCTAGGGGCGAATCGATTCGGATAAGGAGAGGGTTACAGGTCTTGCAGACCGAATTGATTGGGGTTAAAACCGAATCGATTCAGCAATTGCAGAAGGTCAGTTTTTGCTCACCGAATCGATTCGGATGTTTAGCGAATCGATTCGCAATGGCGAATCGATTCGTCCCAAGGGGTGAATCGATTCGATTCCCCTATTTTTGTGAGATTTTCATAGTTTGATTTTTATCCCTTTTCTTTTTAGGTCCAAGGTTTAGGGACCTTCCTTTGGGAAGTAATGGGGAGTCCTAGAGGGTTGTTATTGGGTAGACTAATGTCCTAAGTTAATATAGGATATTTGGGTCTTACCCGAGGGCTAGTTTGTATAGGTTAATGTCCGAATCATATAGGAGGTTAACCTAAAGTAAAATTTGAAGATTACTACATTAATGATGAGCTTTTGGGAGACACTCCATTATGTAGACTCACTTTGAGGGTTTATGAAATAATATGAACTCTTCGAGGTTATTTTGAGGTTAGTGGCACTTTTGGGTCTTAGGTCATTAATAAAATGTGACTTAATAAGAATGGAATGCACCTTCTATAACTTGGTGCTTAATGGCTAAATGGATGATTTTTGGAAAAGTAAAATTGGAAGTTTTCAGAATGGAAAAAGTAATGTTTTTCATAAATGTTAATTTATGGATACACACCTCTCTAAATCGCTATCATAAGGGAAGTTGCGCGCGTTGTGGTGAAGCCTCCTGGCTAATGAATGCAGGGTGGATATAGTCCCTAGGCCATGTGAGCGTTTGTTTATATATATTTTTCTGCGCTGGTTAGGAGATTCCGGGTGTGGTCTTGACTATCCTGCAGGCACATGGTCGCTTCCCGACGTTTCGTTAGGATCCCAGGTTGTCTTGGAGGCCCTGGAAGATGATAGCCATTTAGGGGCGCGCACAGTGGGGAAACCCGGACGGGCGGTCTTAGAATCGTTATATATATATATTATTATAACTATTCTGAATCAAGTTGGACTTGATGTATGTTGAATACCATATAGAGCATGAGTAAGTGCCATAAAGAGCACGATGAAATGCCATAAAGAGCATATAATGGTGATTATATTCCTGATAAGGAAGAGATTTTTACAAATGTATAATTGAGATAAAATGCCACAAAGAGCATAGAAACTATGATTTTATTTCCTGATAAGGAATGGTATTTCGAAATGAAATAGTATATGATGAAAGTAATTTGGTAAACATTTGATAAAATGTTGTACCATTTATATGTATATTCCTAAAGAAAGAATTAGGAATTGTGCCATTAGATGATGGATGGGTTTTATTTTATATTTTTCTTTGTGTAGCTGTAGATGTGACCTCCCACACTTATGCACACACATACATTTGTTGATTATTTCGTGCTTAGGGTCTAATGTATCTCGACGATCAACCTTGCCTAAGTAGTAGTGTATCGGGGGGGGGGGGGGGTCCTTGTTTGGATTTCACTTTGCGAGACACCCCACGCACGAATAGGGCATAGTGTTGAGAATGGGGAGAAGTTAACCTTTTGTACTTAAATTAATTAGGACAGGGTCTAATGTATCTCGACGATCAACCTTGCCTACGTAGTAGTGTATCGGGGGGGTTCCTTGTTTAGATTTCGCTTTGCGAGACACCCCACGCACGAATAAGGGCATGGTGTTGAGACTGGGGAGAAGTTATCCTTCTGTTCTTTCTATAACCTGAGCATCATTTATATTGCATTAGGTTGCTGCTAGATTGAGAGGTGAGGAATATTATTGTTATCTGCGAGAGAATTCGCACTTAACTGTCATGCATTTTAGTCACATGGTAATCATATCAAACCGGGCCCTGACCCGTATCTATATTTCTTTGTTTCTGCTATTCCTTGCCGTTACAGGTGCTCCTCCGCATGGACACCCGTATTTACATATTCCTTTCCAGTTGTCTTGGAGCTACAGCATATTGCGGATGTTGTAGGATACTTGTAGTAGACGCTCCTTTCTACTGTACTCTAGTTATGTTCAGTATATTCATTCGGGCGTGTTTGCCCAAGGTATTGCACTCATTCATTATATTGTAAATATTGAATTGTAATACTTGATACATATTTGTATTGGTCTGTGCACCGAAAGCTTATTCGGTGATTATTTATTGTATTGTCATACCTCATTCATCGATTTTTGATACCCACCGTTTTTACAAATGGGATTGTCTAAGTGTTTTTCTTTTATTTTCAAAATTTTTTTTATATGACAATCCGTTTTCTAAAATGATTGGTGGTTATCTCATACTATTATGTTAATCGACAGTGATGCTAAGAATGGGCCATCTATGATTCCTGTGATTATTGGAGTATTGGGCTGGCCACCGATTATTTTAGTAGGCGGGTTGTCACAACCTATGCATGGGAGATTACGATGAGGTGCGGAAGCAAATGCTAACTATTTTTAGTTTAGTAGGAGAAGCGCTACATTGGTGGGAGTCGATCACAACAGTTGAGGAAGGGGACACACTAGCTATTGCAGAGTTTTGGGTGCGATTCGACCGCAAGTATTTTCCCCCAGCGGTTGAGACTGAAACGAGGAGAACATTTTGTGAGGTGACTCAAGGGGGCGTTCAGTGGCCGATTACGATGAAGAATTCACTCGTTGACAAAATTTTGTACCGGATGAGGTAGGCAAGGAAAAGAGAAATAAAGCAAAAGTTTATGGACGAGTTAGTCTGGAGAATCAGACAACCTTTAATTGATAATTCCGCATTAGTAGATCATACTGATGTTCTTAACGCAGCACTCCGGCACTATCAGGAATATCGCTTCCACGTGAAAGGAAGCGGGAGGGGAGTGGAAACTAGCCAGTCGGATAAGGCAGGAGGGAAAAATACTAATGGGGTATCCCAGCAGCAGACTGGGGGAGATCAGGGGCAGGATTTTCGGTAAGGAAATCATGTCAAATGATTTAGAACTGGAGGCTGTCGGCAGGATGGCCAAGAATTTCAACAAGATCAGCATGAAAGGGGACAGTGGAAGGGTGAATGTATAAAAAGGTGTTTCGTTTGTGGGGAAAGAGAGACACATGAAGAGATATTGCCTTAAATGAGGCAGGGGTCAACTACAGGATGAGGTCCTGGATGTACAACCACTGAAGCAAATCATGGGCGCATTCGGGAAAGGAGAAGATGCTCCAGAACCCGGGGATCAGCTGTTGCAGCTGGGGTATAAAGGTGATTATTTTTACCCTATGGGCATGGGGTATATTTTTGAGTGGCAAGGAGGATGTCACCATATAAAACTTATTTTTCACTAATGTTCGCGGGTGAGTCAAACTTAGTGAGTACGTCGGCAGTAGCAGCCATAGTATGTGGATAAACTTTTCGTGGGGTAGCGGTGTTCCTTGGTGTTCTTCACGGGAGAGTGAAGGTGTACACTGAATGAAGGTTTAAATTATGTGAGGAGTCACTACTTTTGAGAACTATAGGAGTAGGGTTGATAATATTTCCTAAAAATCTGCTGGAAAGCGATGAAACATGACTATGGTGGATAGTGGAGTAAAATTTTGGTGTTCGCAACACTAGGGTATAGTTGGTACTAGGTATCACCGGAGAGGGCATATAGACTATATATATGTGTATATATATGTTGTATTACGTGGTGCGATAGCACATAGTGAGGTTTTGTGTTCTCGCATTTTATCCCGGTAAGTAGGGATGTTTATTGAAGTGAATCAGGGTGGTTAGATTTATTTTCAAGAAAAGAGAGATAGCTCGGGGTTTATTTTGCTCAAGGACTAGTGATAGTAAGGGCGCGGTATTTTATGTTGTCTTTGGTAGCATAAGGGTAAGCGTATATACTTTTGTGTTGAGAGACAAGTATTTATGGGGAGATGTTTGGACGTTAGCACATGGGTTTGGTACCCGGGCAGTATATATATATATATATATATATATATATATATATATATATATTTGTGTGTGTGTGTGTGTGTGTGTGTGTGATATGACTACGGGTTCGAAGTTATATTACGGGTTACGACTAGCATAGTCGGGTAACTTTCGTGCGGTAGAGCACGGGGATAGGGTGTATGGGCACCCGGGTTAATTAAAGCAAACTTTGTGCGATTAAGCACGGGTTTAGGGTGTATGGGTGCCCTGGGTAATCTAAATGCATACTTGTGAAACGTATGGTTAGAAGAGGATGGGATAGATAGAGAGGGTATGGAGGCACATGACTAGAGAGTAATATGCGAAGCTTGGAACATTACACTCATCTTAATTTCGAGGACGAAATTCCTTTGTAAGGGGGGGAGTATGTAATGCCCCGTATTTTTGTGCATTTAATATTAAATTAATTCGGGAATTTTAAATTACTTGTGTGTTGTAATTTTAATTGAATTAATTATGGAAATATATATATATTTAAATATTAATAGGGGGGTGAATGGTTAATGTTTAGGGAAATTTATTTACTAAGTGAATAGTAATAATTTAATTACGTCATTTCGGGTATTAATGACGGGGTATGCACTTATCCCAGCCGGGAGTCGGTATAGACTAAATTGGGTGTGAGATAAGGATTTTTATAAATTAATTCGGATGCCAATTATGAGTGCGCGGTTGTGTCCGAATGGGTCGAGATAGTCAGAAAAGAGTACCCGGGGGTAGTAATTAGGTTTCGGGGCATTTTTGGGCATAGTCGGGCCCACACGGGGTGATTTGGGCTATTTTAATTAAGCCCATTAGGCTAAAAACGGGATTAAGGGTTTTTAACCTAATTGGGAGATTAAGGAATGGCATCCAACATAACTCTGAGCGGGGATTTGGGGAAAAGAAAATCAAGAGCAAATTGGAGGTTATTGGAGCCAAGTTAAGGGACATCAACAACGGATCAGACCCTACGAGTAATTCTAGGCAAGTGGTTAACTGTTTTTACTCCTAAATTGTGATATCCAATTCATATTTTAGTGATGTGTAACTAAAATTCGTTTTGGTGATAAATGGGTACAAAAAATGGGGTTTTGTTAACGGAACAAAATTAATGGGATTTAAGGTGAGAATTAGTTGTGTTTTATAATTCTGAGTATGAATATCTGATTAGAATGTGAAATCCAGTAGAAATTATGAACGAAATTGAGAGGACTTGATGGAATTTGGATTAAACATGTATAAACCCGAAAATTACCCAACTCGGAAAAAGTAGAAAATCGTGAGATTTAATTTCAGTTTGATGTTCCATAAGGTTCTTTGATCCTATTCCTATGTAGACGGGCTCAGGTTAGTCCAGGGGAAAGAATGAAAGTTGGAGGTTTTCGTTAATGGTGGAACTGCCTCTCGAAGAAGATGAAGTCAGGGACGATCGATCGATCGACCCAGGGGGTTCGATCGATCGATGATTCGGAATTTTGGGCAGCTCTCCTAGTTTGTATATAAGGGGGAAATTAATTAGAAATTAATTCCCATACATTAATTTATGATAGATAATTATGAAATACATATTCCTAGTAATTATGGGGAAGAGTAATTGGGACTAAGGGAAATTTATGTGGGGCACTTTATGGATGAATTTGAGGGATATTATCCCAAAACAGTGAGATACGGATCAAGTGAGGGAATCCGGGTATATTGATCAAGCGACCCCAAGGTAGTGAATTAAGTTTGGAGATCAACTAATTAATTTAGAGTCATGATATATGTAATACCCCGTATTTTTATGGCTTTTAAATTTAGGGATTTATTAAATTTAATTGACATAAATTAATTTAATTTTAATCCAAAATGTTGTTTTAAATAGTTACTAGCGTGACGAGAGTTAGTAATTATTGAAAATTTGTTGAATGTTACTGGATGAGTATAGTAATATATGAGATTTATTTTATAAAAATTGTCACGTGTGAATAAAATGACAATTATGAAAATTAATTCGGGACGCGCCTGTATCGTGTCAGGACGAGATTATTATTATATAAAGTGAATAAATTATAAGTTGCTTCTCTGGTCATTTTGAGTACGCCAAAGTCTCCAGAACGGTCGAGATAGTAAAAAAAGTGTACCCGAGGGTTTAGTTTGGGTCTTGGGGCATTTTTAGGCATATTTAGTACCCCGGGAGGGCGTTTTGGACATTTCGTAATTATGGGTAATTAAACCCACAAACTTTATTCGTTTATATCAGCCATTTGGAATGGTCTCTTAGGGTTAGCAAACTCAAAACCTTAGAACGTCCATTAGAGAGGAAGGTAGAAAGCTTTTCAAGAAATCCAAGGCCAAGATTCATCCGGTTGCACCGCCGCCACCACCAAAACATAGATCGCACGACGGGGAACGCTATCATACCATTTCAACCACGAAATCAGAACCTTGAATTTCAGCCAAGTATCTATCTTTCTTTAATCAAGTTAATGCATCCTTTTATATTAGTCTAGGGTTGATTAGAATTAGTGTTCTTGAAAGAAAACATTAATTGGAGACAAAAATTATATGTTGTAGAGGTAAAGATTATATTCTGGAAATCCATTTCACATGTAGAGGTTCAACCACGAATTTCCATGGTGTTAGTGATAGAAAATCTAGAAAAAGAATGGAAGAAACTATGTTAAAGAAAGATGTTAGGGTTCTTGAGATTTATAGAGATTTTTACCCTTTTAATTGGTTATAGTTAATGAAAGCTCATATGTTTTACGTAGAATCTTATTTACATGGATATATAACACTTGTAGTATAATTGGTTGGGAGTTTGGGACTGAAACATGATGATTTGGATGAGTTTGGGGTAAGATTTCCGTAGCTGGGTTTTCTCCAGATTCGCCATAACTGCTTGATCGATCGATCGAGCCCAGAGCATCGATCGATCGATGGTTCGATCGATTGACCCCCTTTCATCGATCGATCGACCCCTACCGAAAAACTGCATTTTTGCTCGTGTTAGCTAAATATGATTTGATGCATAGTAAACCTTGATTAGGGTTGCTAGAACATAATGGGACATAAGAAGGACCAGTAGGGTCAAGATAAACCCCGTTAAGTGGAACTTAAATGTGAAAGGACATAAAGGGTAAACGGGGAGACATTCATACTTAAGAAATCATACGTGCGTTGATTAAATAATCGAAACATCTAGGAAGTTGGATTAGAAGGTGAGTGAGGGCCTACTGAAATTGTACTTAGGTAAAGAGAATACTTCGAGAGACGAGAAGTGGGTTTAGAATAACTTGATTATGAGAATAAAAGGAATGAGTCCGTTGTACGAGATAATTGAGTAAAATTTGTAATAACGGATAATTATAATTATGGGTCATGAGCGCGCCTGATTTAATAATGTGGATGTGAATACATATATTATATATATGACAGTGTGATTGTGCATATATTATTTCGGTGTAAAAATCCTACCCGGGCTACTTTCTATCACGGGGGGTTTCCGCGCCGGGACAGTCTTATCTCGATGGGACCATTATGGGGGATATTGACTTGTACCCTAGAACATAGAATTCCCTGGTACAGGCTATCTGATTGATAGTCAGACGTTCCTAAGAGACGTGTGGGTATGTGCTGACCACTTAGGACTGGGATCTATGCTTTGCCTCCGTTTGTATGTGTTTGTGTTAATGCAGTTCGAGAGTGATTCCGAACTAGTATTTCCCTAAATATGTGTGATATAGGGACTTGATAGCAGAGTATGCCAGCACCATAATTTTTATGTGGGGTGCCGTTAGTATATATATATATATATATATATATATATATATATATATATATATATATTATATGGGTGATTGGTATATATATACTTATTTATGGAAACTTTGCACCATATATTTTATGTGGGGTGCCGTTGGTATATATATTATATGTGAAACTAATATATATACGTATATCTATATGGGAACTTCATACTGTGGGTATAAGTAGTTAAGAAATGAGTAAATGTTTCACTTCACTATAAGTATTCAGAAACGTTATAACGATACGGAATTATTCTAATTAACGTAAGAAATCTTGAAGAGATAGATTTTCTAAAAGAGAATAACATAACCTTAATTTCACGTGTTAAGACTTATGGAGAATAAGTTAGAGAGATATATGGGATTCATTAGTACGGTAGACGTGCACACTAGATGAGAGGTGAGAATTCTCGAGAGAGTGTCGCATACTAATATGACGGTTGCATTAGCCGGTAAGCATTTTAAATACTTCATAAACTATTTTTAAAACTGTTTTACATTCGGGCTCTGACCCGTTTTCTATTGCATCTGCTCTCTTGTGTATATATATATGTATTACAGGTGCCCAGCCACAGGGGAGCCATGCTTAGGATTCTTTGGATGGAACGTGCTGTAGCTTTTGTGGGAGTTGCAGGCCATTGCTTAGACGACCTCATTGTTGACTCTACTTCTAGTTCAGTTTTATCCAGTGGGGCATGTGTCACCCTTTCCATTATTTAGTTCGTTTTGTCAAAGATTGTAATTCTTTTACTTTCAGTATCTTTATTTCGGGATTTATTACTATCATGATTTTTCCTTTAGTGTTTTAAAGTTGGGATTTGTTATTGATGGTTAAACTCTTGAATGTTCATTTCTATTCTTATACTTAATGTGTGACTCTTAAAATGTTAATGGTTAAAGGTTTTATAATTGGATTTAATAAAATGGAAATAAGGTTTTTAAATGGTTTTGACACTTAGCTTAATTAATCAAGGTGTTTAAATTTGGAAATTTTAATTTGTGACAGTGATGCAAAGAATGAACCAACTCTTCACCTTCATTTTAATTTAATAAAGGATTGATCGCCCAGTATTTAATTAGGCGGGGTGTCACAATATAGACTCGAGAAATATTTAATTTCGGGACAAGTGATCGAGTTCGGGGTATATTGGTAATTATAGGTAAATATAATAGGAAAATTTATGGGGATGAATGTTTGACACATTGTTGGCGAAAAGTGGGAATGAAATTATGAGACATAAAATGGACCAAGTGAGCGAGTCCGGATATACTGGTTAAGTGACACCAAAGTATTAAATTAATTATTGAGAGAGAGTAATTAATTTGGAGTCGGAATGTAAGCTCGGGAAATATTAAGGTATGGGACAAGTGAGCGAGTCCAGGGATAATGGTTGGGTGACACCAAGTTATCAAATTAATAAGTGTGATAATTAATGTAAGTAGAGTCGGATTGTAGACTCGGGTAGGATTAAATTAATAGGTGTGATAATTAATTTAATTAGAGTCGGATTGTAGACTCGAGTAGGATTAAATTAATAGGTGTGATAATTAATTTAATTAGAGTCGGATTGTAGACTCGGGTAGGATTAAATTAATAGGTGTGATAATTAATTTAATTAGAGTCGGATTTTAGGCTCGGGTAGGATTAAATTAATAGGTGTGATAATTAATTTAATTAGAGTCGGATGATAGACTCGGGGAGGTATTAAATTAATATGTGTGTTAATTAATTTAATTAGAGTCGGATGATAGACTCGGGGAGGTATTAAATTAATATATGTGTTTATTAATTAAATTAGAGTCAGATGATAAACTCGGGGAGGTATTAAATTAATATGTGTGTTAATTAATTTAATTGGAGTCGGACCATAGACTCGGGGAAAGTATTATGTAAATTGAGGTGGGAGTTAAATATATTTGGGCCGGACCATAGACTCGGGAAGACGATAAATTATTAAGTGAGAAAATTACTCACGTTGAGTCGGGCCACAGACTCAGGAAATTACAGGCAGTGTACGAGATTTTTAGTACATGGTAAAGCCGGGGTTTATATTATATATATACGGTGTAGTGAGAGTATATATATATATATATATATATATATATATATATATATATATATATATATATATATATATATATATATATATATATATATATATATATATATATATATATATATATATACGTGTATATATTGTGTGTGATATTAAATATCAGTGACTAGATATTTATTCAATCTATATACTCTAATGCTATCAAGGGAGGTTGCGCGATGTTGGTGAATACCCTAGCTTGAGGAGTAGGGTGAGTATATCCCCTGGTCATAGCGTCCGGTATATATGGGTGAGGAATTTATCTCACTTTCGGGGAAGGAATATGATCGCCTCCACTACGTTTATATTTTGGGCCATGTTGTTGTGCGATTCCAACTTGGGGAACTAGATTTTGTGAGCACACCTAGTGAGGTAGCATTTTAGAGGAAATCATCCGGCGAGGGTATACTCGAAGGGATGGATATACGTATGTTATATGTGTGGTTAATGTGGTAAAGGTACGAATTAATGGTAATAAATATTATATACGGGTAATAATATTGTGTGTGATGTATTTTCTTTATATAACTTCTGACACGGTTATATGCTACTAATTAAGAGGAATTAATTAAGTTAATTGCGAGATAACTGATAATTCAAGAATCATTACACTCGGGTTAGAGTAGTATGGCAAGGGAAGGTTATACCAGGACTAGTTGGAGGGGTAGTACAACTAGGTGGGGTTAAGGAGACCGGTAGGTGTGCACAACAGTGGATGGGTGAGAATGTCCACAAGGGAGTGCGACACTAACTTAAATATGAAGCGTATTCATGCATTTTAAATTACTGCAGTTAATTCACTTGCTAAATATTTTCAAAATGTTTTGGGTTCAAACCCTTGCTATAAAACTATTTTCAAAACCTTTTAGGTGTCCAGCCACAGGGACGCCAGGATTGATAATTTGTGACACCCCGACTAATTAAATACCGGGTAGCTACTCCTTTATTAAATTAATACAAAATGCCATGTTGGTTCAGTTAATAGCATCACTGTCGAAAACATTTTAAGGATTACTAACCACCTAGTATTTAAAAAGAAAGTTGTCAAATTTTAAATTAAATCTGATCAACATGCAATAAAAGAATTATGAAAGAATAACATAACCATTCACCATAAAGAAGCAATAGAATAACCAACAAATAATAATAAGTCTGGAGGAAATACTCCTCACAACAATCCCACAACTGAAATGAATAAAATAGTGTATCCTGAATTAATTACAAACCAAAGTCTGAATAACTGAAATATAAAATGTCTCTAATAGAAATGGGCGACATGCCCTACAATGATGAAACTGAATATGGAATCAAGACTAGAAACGAGGCGTCTACTATCAAGGCCCTGTAACTTACACAACAGCTACAACTCGTCACTTGAATGGAAATACTATGCATGGTGTCCTTGTGGCGGGGCACCTAAAAGGTTTTTACAAAAAAAGTAGATTTGAAAGCAAACGGGTCAGAGCCCGAAAGTGGAGAGTATTTTAAAAACAGCAAGTGCTTTAATAACATTTAAAACAATGAATGCAAAATACATGTTAGGACGTGCTCTCACATGAAATACTCACCTCTCGTCTAACTGTGCACTCCTAACGTTCCTGTACCCATTCATGTGTTTCTCATATCTATCTAGTTCAAAAGAGTTCCTAACATTTCTACTCGGTTCACATTTTTATTTCCAACCTTAACAATTAAAAGAGAGTTCTACTTTAATTCTCGGAATCCCAATTATTAACAAAACCATTTATTGGTATATGTCCCCTTTTTATCTTTTCATAACGTTACAATAACCATACTCACAATTAAACATAACAAATTCCTTTTTCATTTAACCGTATATTATTCACATCATAAATATACAATACAAGCACCCCGAGGCTAAGCTGCGGTGCACACATACTCTGCTATCTCATCCCGGTACATCACGTACATAAGGATTACAAATTCCGAATCTCTCAGGAATTGTTAGAATAAGCACAACACATAAAAATAGAGACGAACATAATTCAACTTATCCATGGTCACGTACATACCTACGCTCCATAGTCATCTGACTTATTAACTCACAAATAAGTCATTCCCTTGAACTATGTCCTCGAGGTACCAATCTAAATCCGGGTACACAAAGATTAGATGGCCCTAAGAGAACGTAAACCTCCCGTGATAGCAAGTATGGTAGGTATGTCATACACATAAAATCATATACATATACTAAGCATGCACACACCTTAGATGTCTCAATCTAATAAAGGTATATTCTACATCCTTATACCATTATTCTAATTTTATACATTTTAAGTCCTCCGATAATATATAATCTAGGCTGTCGACACATCTCACGTCATAATTTATTATACTTAGAACCTATCTCAAAGGGATTATTAAGTTTCCTATTATTCCCACATATAACATCATTATTCTTAAGGTCCTTACTTCTGCCCCAAACCTCATTTCATCAAATTATTCAAATTTACTCTTTTAACCCTAATATTATCTCACTCATCGAATTTCATTAGGTTTTAGAATAATTCCTCAAATGAATTCTAATTAAGGTCCAAATTGTATAACCATACCTACTGGTCTTCCTTAAGTCTAAGGATATTCATAAAGTCTCCAATAATAATTTTCTAAGGGTTAACATCATTAAAATTTAACTAGGGAAAATTTTACTCATTCTGGGATGGTCGATCGATCGACCTTTACCTTCGATCGATCGATGGTGGTCGATCGATCGACTGATGAATGTTGATCGATCAATCGCACCAGGTAGGCTACGGACTGCTTCATTTTGCAGTCTTCAAATCATCTCAAAACACCATTATAATGCATGAAACTCTAATCTAACGTTATAATATCATCATACAACCATCCTACAACATTTTTAACGTTCTAAAACCAATAATTCATCAACCAAGGGCTTTATTTGGATCAAAACTTCATCAAGAACCCTAGTTTTCTACTTCTTTCAAGAACAATAAAAATCTCTTCTTTAATCCGTTTTTATATCATCAAGGGTTATATTTTGAATTCATAATTCGTCCAGAATATGTCTACATGCAATTCCTAACAAGGTTCATATTTTTAATCCTCAAATTCATGGGTCTATATCAATCTTCCAAGACAAAATTCGATAATTACCTAAACATGGAAGAACATATTCATTGCATTAATTGTAACTAAATCACTTGCCTTATGTTCTTCATATTTGTTGTTGGTTGAAGATGGTCGAATTCCTCTCTCTCTCTCTCTCTACAAGTTCTTCTCAAGATGACAATGGAGGTGGGGGTTGGTTTTTGGCAAGTTTAAAGTTTCTTAACTTCTCTCGTAGCCCACTACCTAGATTGGGGTTGGAAATGGTTTAGTGGGTTAAGACTAAATCATATTTTTAACTCTAATTTTCGTGGGTTTTAATTCCTAAAATTCCGAAATTACCAAACTACCCTTTTGGGTTGCCGGTATGGCCTAAAAATGCCCCGGGACCCAAACTAAACCCCCGGCTAGTGTTTTCTGACTATCTTGGCCCTTCCGGACGCGTTGGAGCGCTCAAAATGACCATACGGTTGATAAAAATAAATTCACTTTTTAATTTAAATAATTACATTCCTGACGCGACTGTCACGCGCGTCCCAACAAAATTTCTCAAATTGTCGAATTTCAGTGTCGCGAAAATTTCAACATTTTCAATATTCATATTACAACATATGTATACACATCATAATCAAATACCAACTCACATCTCATTAATATTTTATACGGATTAATTCTCAATTAATTCCCATAAAATTTAATAAATCCCATAAATAAATATTCATAAAAGTACGGGGTATTACATACTTCCCCCCTAATAACAAAATTTCGTCCCGAAATTCGGATAAGTAAGGCACACCTGGAAAAATTAGGTATCCTCCAATATTCAAAACAATTATAAAGAAAAGCCCAAATCACTAAAACCCTCGCTTCACAATGAATTTGTTTAATACTTGATACCTTATCAGAATAATCTTTGATAAATGCACCTCACGTTGTGCTCTTATTAAAAAACATTCGAATAAAATAACCGCATTATTTTTATTAGTATTGTGAGTTCTCACCTCACTACTAACTCCCGCGTTCATCCAAAACTCCAAACTCCCATCCTGGGATGAATCAATAACACATCTGACTACACTTGTCCATTCCTTGAAATATCCCGACGTTGTGACTTTTACACAAGGCAAATCCACTTCAGCCGGTTGGTGTCACACAAACCCTTGTAAGCACCTTGTCCACCATAAATAGATATGGGTGCATTTCCCCCAACTCTACCATTAGGTAATATCTCCTCCTCGTGACTACAATATACCTCACTAGTTACACCCGATTTGGAATTGAAAATATCACAATGAAACCAAAATTTCTTTCATACAATCCAACAGTCGTTAGTCACCTTGCGCCTGCACCTCGGGTTATAGGTGATACAACCCTCAGTGTGAATCATTATTTCCCACTACTTATTGTCACTCCACCTAAATGTGGGTTTCGGGGATTTCATCCCAGTTCTAAATAATACTACGTCGAACCACGTACCGGCGTGTTCACTATCTAATAGTGTAAATCATTCAAGTATATAACAATTTGTCTCCTTCTGAACCACATGACTCACGTATTTGAAGGAATTTGTTACCTCTCAAGGAAGTTACTAACTTGACTCTTCCATCGCTGGAATCATCGGTTGGATACAAACTTAATTGGTTAATCATCTAACACCCAACTGTTCTACAACTTACTATACCTCTTTAAATGCCGATATTCACATAAAACTTTCCCCCGTTAAATGATACTTAATGATCTTATTCTCCCGATGAAAACCAAACGTTTGGACCTTTACACTTTTCACCACTTTGTACATATCTGGAATTTATACCTGATTAACATCCTCATTCTATTTATTCTTGAGTTACCCTCAACATTCGATTGATCGGAATTCTACTCCAAATTGCTCATAATAATTTATTCTCCTTCTCAAGAGATATCCTTTTATTAAATGGCTTTCTACTGCCTTTTCTCCAAATTTGTACGTGTTACACTGACTACACATGATATTCACTTACACCTTTTCTTATGACGTTTAATCTCATAAGTAATAACCTTACCCGTCTATGTTGCCTCTTCCTTTGATTTACACTTTATCAAATCAAGATGTCTACGCCACTTATAACCCAACCATACAGTTTTTAAACATTATATACGCTTCATCCAAATCCCAAACTCTTTATTGTCACTGAGAATACAACGGTGCTATACCACTTGGGCGTTCTCAATCGCCTCTGAATTAGAAATCCTAAATCCTCCTTATCCTCGATGCGTCCTTCCACACGCCGTGACAAAACCAACATTATTAGTACTTATCGTAATTTACTAACAACTGGCTCTAATGGCCGTACCTCATAATTTACTCCTTGTAACTTCCCGTTATAACTACGTACTCCCCTAACGATAGAGGTATCCAAATCATGAACGAAGGGCCACACATTTCCTTACTACCAACTTTACGCTAAGTTTCATGCGTGGAGTGTCTCGCAAAATGAAATCCAAACAAGGAACCCCCCGATACACTACTACCTAACATTGTCGGTCATCGGAATCCGTTAAGCCCTGTCCAAAATATGTACCCCTACACTCTCTCCTTTTAACAACAAAGTTTCATCTCAGTTTGCAATTATACATAAACAAGGAACTCCTTCTGAAAGACACTTTTCTCTTTACAGTGATGGGAATTACATTTCATATACAACATGCGAGATATTTGAGACCCTCAAATTCTCGCCCCCAGACACACAAATATGAGTATAAACTTCCAAATCTCTAACGGGTGATAAAACAATGCACTCTTTTTGTTACGACCTCTCTATCGTTAATTATAAAAACCAACCAACTCTTTGTGGACTAGTAAATCAATTACATACGACTCATGATAATGAAATCCCTACGCATACAGGGATTAAATATCCAAGACCATTATACCTTTTTGATATCCCAGCATATATATATACCTATATACAAAAGTATAATTGCGAGTCCGGCCCTCTCACGGATGGGGCCTCTCCAGAACAAAACATGCTACCCCAAGGTGTCAATCCCAATAAACTTGCAATACCAGCACACTATCGGTATAGTCATATATATAAAACCATAAACAATATCATAACATACTCGTGTAATACAGCACTAAAATGAGTAATTTCAATAAATTATAAACCGCTATCAATATACCCAATCATCCTCCGCGGATGACAATAAAAGTAACCCCCACACTATTAGGGAAAAATGTTCTTATAAATAATAAAATTACTGGTATACTCACTAAATTCGACTCTCAAGCGAGAATAACAATTATGACAAATGTAGCAACCCATTCATGCCACAAATAACATGCATCATCATCTGAGGATGTAACTCATACTTCTATCTTATCAATTGTCCCGGCTGATCAAATGCTTCCTGGACTTACCATACATGTCCGTACCAACCCAAATATTTTATTAACTGTTGCCCTTGCCAGGCACAATACCTTGATCCCTACACTTGTATCGGGAAAATTTTTATAACGCACGGGTTTCACTCCCCACCGAAATACCTCTACACATAATCCGAAATTTTATAACGCACGGGTTTCACTCCCCACAGAAATACCTCTACACATACTCCACTTATCTTTTGTGTCAAAAATCATGTTAAGGTGGTCCATTCTCTCGGACGTTGGTAGTCTCGACTCTGATGACCACCTACGTTGTTCCCTTAGCTTTGACGGCCCTAAGGAACATGCTACTAATTTCCACATTTCTTACTGAAATCACCATCGCTCGGTAATAATTCAGCTATCCGAATCATTTTAACTGGTTCTCCGTTGGGTCTTCCCATTGTGGTGCGTCTCCAACACCAGTATTCCCCAGTCTTACTTTATATAAAGTTCTCGATTCTTGCATCTCCCCACCCGGGGATTTTTACCTCCAAATTAACACTATGCGACAATACCATTTGCTTTAATCGTCCAAGCAGAACTCTGCCAGAAGGACTAGCAATTCTTCTATGTAAATTCTCCTTTTAATATCCGTTTCTCCGTTTCACCTACTTCACCCGGTGTAGGGTTCACTACAACATTAAATTTATCCTCACAAGTTGACCCCTGTTTGGCCCTCTTATGTGAGTTCAGAATAACATTCGCCTTTCGACCTGAACATCTGATGAAGGAACTTATGGTCAGACCATATGTGTACACCCTCTCGACATCACATTCCACTTTTAAGTGGGTTGCTTGTTTCTCACCATTGAATCTCCGCTCTTACGAGACAAGAAAAATTTTCCTCAAATTTTCACTCTCGATTGGCCATACTCCGACACAAGTCCAAGCCTTTGAATATATTACGTTTGTTCGACTAGCACACGCCATCTCTGCATTTCGAGTATTGCCACTACTGGTTTTCTTCGATGTTACACCTAACTCTTTCTCTCCCATTCCAACCTTGTTGGATGTGTCTAATTTGACCCCATTCCTACTATAGCTGTACCCGAAAGTCTCAAGTCGCGCCTCAGCCGTCTATATTATCCAGGACTTCCGTGCTATAGTATCGGTGACTTCAACTACGGTCATCCTTCTTTAAATAATTCAATTAACCTCGATATATATTTGCCTCCTGCTGTTCACCCAACTGTCTGTGACACCCCGCCTAATTATTCCCGGGTGATCAGTCCTAAATCAAGTTAGAACAGGTTTCTCATTTGGTCCATTCTTAGCATCACTGTCGTCTTCTTTAATTACTAACCACCTAAGTGAGAAAAATAGACTGGTGCCAATTTTTATCTTTCATTATTTAAACAAACACCCATGCGGAATATAAAACTATATAACAATCACAGATAACTGAATTAATCATCCACAAGTAAAAATAATTGACCGAATAAACCAACTGTCCAAATAATAAATCCCATAAAGACAAGAATAAACTCCCAACAAGTCTAATACAAATAAATGGAAAGTGAGCAACATTCTCGAATACTAATCATGAACTTCTACATTTAAGAATGAAGAATGAGGCGTCTATCAAAAACCCCACAACATCCACATATGCTGCAGCAACGGATCCCTGGAATATAGTCAAGGCTGGCGTCCCTGTGGCTGGACACCTAAAAGGTTTTTAAAAGTTTTTATAGCAAGGGTTAGTACCCAAAACATTTGAAAAACATTTAACAAATGATTAACTTGCAGTAATAAATAAATATGCATGCTCTTCATATTTTTAGTTAATATCGCACTCTCTTGAGGACTTCCTTACCCTTCCTCTATTATACCCTACGAACGCTTTAATTAAAATACATAGTTACTCATCTCATGACTAGATAATTAACAAAGACCCTTTATACCCACCCTACTCTAACTGAGCATATAGTGATTATGATTTTTAAGTTATTGGTAACATCAACTTAACTAAATCATTTCCCTTTTTAACTTTATATAACTTCTACACTTGTTATACATGTGAAATAACTCATATTTTTCATTAATAGCCCGTGTATAATTAATTATCGAATTATATACTTATAATCACATTTCAGTATTCACAATCATACTGTAATATATATAACAACTTGCATCCTCCCGAGCAAAATACTCCCGGAACGTAAATTCTATAAAGTGCTATCCCACTAGGTACAATCACATAGCCTAGTTATCCCAAGTCAGAATTTTCACACCAACTTGATAAAATAAATAATTGGAGGTGGTCATATTCCTTCCCTGAAAGTGAGATGTCCCTCACCCATATAACGGACGCTATGACCTCGGGAATATACTCACCCTACTCCTCAAGCTAGGGGATTCATCCACTACGCGCAACCTCCCCCTATAGCACTATAGTAACAAATATCTAATCACTGATATTAATTGTGCACACCACATATATATATATATACTAACGCCTCCGTATATATAAATATAAAAGTCCCGGCTATACCCTTCGCTAAAATCCGTAACATAAGCCTATTAAAATTATTAAGAGTTTATGGTCCAACTCTAAATATTAATTAAATTGCACTTTAATTAATTTAGTTATTTTTGGTGTCGCCCCCACCATAAATTTGGACTTACTCCCGTAGCCCAAAAATGAATTTACCCGAGTCACAATTCCCGACTCTAATTTATTAGCCTCAAATCCTAATTAATTTATCTACAATTAATTAGATTTAAACTCATGTATTTAATTTCTCCATAATTAATTACATAGGATTTTTATATAAATTTTTCCTCTTATATAACCAACTGGCGAAACTGCCAGATTCTGGCGATCGTCGATCGATCGACCCCAGACCGTCGATCGATCGATCGAACAGGTCTTCGTCTCCTTCGCGAAGACAGGGCAGCCATGGACGGATTTTCTTAAACCCTAATCTCTTCTAACATGAGTTTTAAGCCTTCTTATCACCAGAGCATACTAGAAACCTTATTAGGATTACCCAGAAAACTTACAACAATCATCAATTCGTCCATAAACTACTGATTCATAAATTTGGGAAAACCTATCTTTTTCCTTAAACCCATTTTTACTCCAAATTTCTTCATTAAATTCGTTCTAATTTATCTGAATATCATCCTAACAGATACACATCAATATTCCAATATCAGATTTTACATAACTCCTCATAATTTCGGGCAAATCAGATTCATGTTTTCTTTTGAATTATCAAAACCCC
The DNA here is from genome assembly GCA_949130495.1 of Sambucus nigra. Classification (NCBI taxonomy): domain Eukaryota; kingdom Viridiplantae; phylum Streptophyta; class Magnoliopsida; order Dipsacales; family Adoxaceae; genus Sambucus; species Sambucus nigra. The sequence continues at coordinate 4,280,731 of OX422207.1, read as the reverse complement.
ATGTTTATACCATGAACACCAAAACGAATTTTTAATTCATAACAGCACACAAATATGAATTTGAAAGACAGATTTAATGATATTCCAAGTTATTCACTTGCCTTAGGTTTCGTAGTGTCTGAATTTGCGATGGATTTCAAGGTTGAAGATGACCTTGTTGGTTCTTTGAGATCCCCAAAATGGCTTTGGCTGCTTCTAGGGTTTTCTAACCCTTTAATTCCTTTCTCTCATTAAGCTCAGCTAGCCCTTATTTCTTTTTATTAAGTTAATTAATCCATTCCCGTTTTTTGACTAATGGGCCAAGCCCAAGTGACCAAAATGCCCCCGAGTGGGCCCGACTATGTCTAAAAACGTCCCGTGACCCGTTTACTACCCCCGGGTACACTTTTCCGACTATCTCGGCCCATCCGGACTCAACTGTACACTCAAAATTTGCATTCGAATTAATTTATAAAAATACTTATCCCCCACCCAATATAGTCTATACCGACTTCCGGATGTGATAAGTACAAACCTCGTCATTAATACTCGAAACGATGAAATTACATTATTACTATTCATTTAGTAGATAATTTTCCCTAAATATTAACCATTCAATCCTAGATTAATATTTATATATTATTCTATAATAATTAATTCATTAAATTACAACACACTAGTAATTTAGAATTTTCGAATTAATTAAATTTTAAATGTATCAAAAATACGGGGTGTTACACTGTCTTCGCCTGACGTACTACATTGTTCGGCACACGAAGACACCTGATCGCAATATGATTCGCCATCATATACATCATAGCAGGAGAACGAAATCTTACCAAAGTTATCAACATTCCACAGCAGAGGGCTCTACATCAAAGAAAGCTCAGCGGAAACATAATAAGCCGTACAGATCCTAAAGGACACTAGAACCTGATGCTCTGATACCACCTGTGACACCCCGACTAATTAAATATCGGGTAGCTACTCCTTTATTAAATTAATACAAAATGCCAAGTTGGTTCAGTTAATAGCAAAACTGTCGAAAACATTTTAAGGATTACTAACCACCTAGTATTTAAAACGTAAGTTGTCAAATTTTAAATTAAATCTGATCAACATGCAATAAAAGAATTATGAAAGAATAACATAACCATTCACCATAAAGAAGCAATAGAATAACCAACAAATAATAATAAGTCTGGAGGAAATACTCCTCACAACAATCCCACAACTGAAATGAATAAAATAGTGTATCCTGAATTAATTACAAACCAAAGTCTGAATAACTGAAATATAAAATGTCTCTAATAGAAATGGACGACATGCCCTACAATGATGAAACTGAATATGGAATCAAGACTAGAAAAGAGGCGTCTACTATCAAGGCCCTGTAACTTCCACAACAGCTACAACTCGTCCCCTGAATGGAAATACTATGCATGGTGTCCTTGTGGCTGGGCACCTAAAAGGTTTTTACAAAAAAAATAGATTTGAAAGAAAACGGGTCAGAGCCCGAAAGTAGAGAGTATTTTAAAAACAACAAGTGCTTTAATAACATTTAAAACAATGAATGAAAAATACATGTTAGGACGTGCTCTCACATGAAATACTCACCTCTCGTCTAACTGTGCACTCCTAACGTTCCTGTACGCATTCATGTGTTTCTCATATCTCTCTAGTTCAAAAGAGTTTCTAACATTTCTACTCGGTTCACGTTTTTATTTCCAACCTTAACAATCAAAAGAGAGTTCTACTTTAATTCTCATATTCCCAATTATTAAAAAAACCATTTATTGGTATATGTCCCCTTTTTATCTTTTCATAACGTTACAATAACCATACTCACAATTAAACATAACAAATTCCTTTTTCATTTAACCGTATATTATTCACATCATAAATATACAATACAAGCACCCTGAGGCTAAGCTGCGGTGCACATATACTCTGTTATCTCATCCCGGTACATCACGTACATAAGGATTACAAATTCCGAATCTCTCAGGAATTGTTAGAATAAGCACAACACACAAAAATGGAGGCGAACATAATTCAACTTATCCATGGTCACGTACATACCTACGCTCCATAGTTAGCTGACTTATTAACTCACAAATAAGTCATTCCCTTGAACTATGTCCTCGAGGTACCAATCTAAATCCGGACACACAAAGATTAGATGGACCTAAGAGAACGTAAACCTCCCGTGATAGCAAGTATGGTAGGTATGTCATACACATAAAATCATATACATATACTAAGCATGCACACACCTTAGATGTCTCAATATAATAAAGGTATATTCTACATCCTTATACCATTATTCCAATTTTATACATTTTAAGTCCTCCGATAATATATAATGTAGACTGTCGACACATCTCACGTCATAATTTATTATACATAGAACCTATCTCAAAGGGATTATTAAGTTTCCTATTATTCCCACATATAACATCATTATTCTTAAGGTCATTACTTCTGCCCCAAACCTCATTTCATCAAATTATTCAAATTTACTCTTTTAACCCTAATATCATCTCACTCATCGAATTTCATTAGGTTTTAGAATAATTCCTCAAATGAATTCTAATTAAGGTCCAAATTGTATAACCATACCTACTGGTCTTTCTTAAGTCTAAGGATATTCATAAAGTCTCCAATAATAATTTTCTAAGGGTTAACATCATTAAAATTTAACTAGGGAAAATTTTACTCATTCTGGGAAGGTCGATCGATCGATCGACTGATGATTGTCGATCGATCGATCGCACCTGTTAGGCTACGGACTGCTTCATTTTGCAGTCTTCAAATCATCTCAAAACACCATTATAATGCATGAAACCCTAATCTAACGTTATAATATCATCATACAACCATCCTACAACATTGTTAACGTTCTAAAACAAATAATTCATCAACTAAGGGCTTTATTTGGATCAAAACTTCATCAAGAACCCTAGTTTTCTACTTCTTTCAAGAACAATAAAAATCACTTCTTTAATTCGTTTTTAGATCATCAAGGGTTATATTTTGAATTCATAATTCGTCCATAATATGTCTACATGCAATTCCTAACATGGTTCATAGTTTTAATCCTCAAATTCATGGGTCTATATCAATCTTCTAAGACAAAATTCGATAATTACCTAAACATGGAAGAACACATTCATTGCATTAATTCTAACTAAATCACTTGCCCTATGTTCTTTAGATTTGTTGTTGGTTGAAGATGGTCGAATTCCTCTCTCTCTCTGCAAAATTCTCCTCTCTCTCTCTCTACAAGTTCTTCTCAAGATGACAATGGAGGTGGGGGTTGGTTTTTGGCAAGTTTAAAGTTTCTTAACTTCTCCCGTAGCCCACTACCTAGATTGGGGTTGGAAATGGTTTAGTGGGTTAAGACTAAATCAGATTTTTAACTCTAATTTTCGTGGGTTTTAATTCCTAAAATTCCGAAATTACCAAACTACCCTTTTGGGTTGCCGGTATCGACTAAAAATGCTCCGGGACTCAAACTAAACCCCCGACTAGTATTTTTTGACTATCTCGACCCTTCCGGACGCGTTGGCGCACTCAAAATGACCATACGGTTGATAAAAATAAAATTCCCTTTTTAATTTAAATAATTACATTCCTGACGCGACTGTCATGCGCGTCCCAACAAAATTTCTCAAATTGCCGAATTTCAGTCCCGCGACAATTTCAACATTTTCAATATTCATATCACAACATATGTATACATGTCATAATCAAATACCAACTCACATCTCGTTAATATTTTATCCGGATTAATTCTCAATTAATTCCCATAAAATTTAATAAATCCCATAAATAAATATCCATAAAAGTATGGGGTATTACATAATTCTATTCCAGGGACACGGAGCTGCGGCATATGTGGATGCTAGCAGGAGTTTGGATTAGACACATCTTTCATTTATTCCTAGAGTAGTAATCTTGTATCCGTTTCAGTTTTATTTAGGGCATGTCGCCTAGACTTTCAGTTCAACTTCAGATTTGTTTTATTCTTGTGTTGGATATTTATTTTGGATTCTTTCACTTTTGTGGCCGGTGGTTTATTCGGCAAATTATTTAATTAATTATTCAGTTGAGTTTTATTCAGTTGTGTGAATTGTTTATATTTAATTCCGCATGTACTATTTTGTTTAATCAAAAAGTTAAAATTGGCACCAGCTTTTGGAATACTAGGTGGTTAGTAAGTTTTAAAAAAGTTTTTGACAGTGATGCTAAGGATGATCCAACTGGGATTCCTGTTTTAATTTTGTATAGGACTGATCACCCGGTATTTTATTAGGCGGGGTGTCACAAGTTTGGTGAATGAATCTATGTTGAAAACAAAAAATTTCAAAAGGGGATTCATATTCACCACCTATATCCCTTCTTATTGCCTTAATATTTCTACTAAGTTAATTCTCAACTTCAGTCTTGTAGAGTTTAAACACTTCAATTGCCTCATCTTTGCTTTGAATAATATATATATAACAATATCGAGTGAAATCATCAATGAAAGTAATGAAAAACTTTTTACCACCTTTAGTTTATACAAATTTGAAATCACATATATCGGTGTGAATTAAATCCAAAGGTTTGGTACCTCTTTCGACTGAACGAAAGGGTGTTCTTTCCATTTTTGATTCTACACATACTTCACATTTATGATTAGGATCCCATTCACATTTAGGCAAAAAATTTAAAGAAATTAATCCGCGCAATGTATCATAATTAACATGTCTTAATCTTTCATGCCAAATATTAAAGGACTCCAGCAAGTAAGAAGAAACATATTTCTTATTATTATTTAGTTCCATAGTCATTACATTCATTTTGAAGAGACCATCACTAATATAGCTCTTGCCTACATGCATGTCATTTCTATTAAGGATAAACTTGTTCTAAATAAATACTAAATTAAACCATTTTTGCTTAGCAGAGATCTGGAAACTAAATTCTTGCGAATATCACGCAGATGAAGCACACCATTAAGAGTGAGTTCTTTGTCTCTTATCATCTTCAACACCACCTTTCCACGTCCTTCAACCTTTGAAGCCAAAGTGTTTCCCAGGTACAGTTGTTCATCATTTTCAACTAAGTTATAAGAGGAGAACATCCATTTGTAGGCACATATATGGCGCATAACACCAGTTTCAACCCACCAATATTTGTTGTTGCCAATGAAGTTGCATTCGAAAACCACAGAGGTTGACGTCATTGAAATCATCTAAGAGATCATCTGCTTTCGTCACATTTGCTTGAGTATTTTGTTTCTTTCCATTCTTTATCTTTCCGTAGTCTTATAGAGATGATCGGGTTTACCATAGTTGTAACATTTGCCTTTGAACTTCTTAGCACCTTTAGATTCGTCATTTTGACCTTCTCCATTGTGCTTTCTCTTTTTGTTAGTTTTTTATCTGCCTCCCACTATATTAGCCTTAGACTCGAAGGATTTATTTCCACCACTTGTTTTCTCAGATTTTCTATTTTTCTTGTATTCTCAAATGAACAATTAATTCATTAAGTTTCATCTATTTACATTTATGTTTTAAGTAATTTTTGAATTATTTCCAAGAAGGTGGCAATTTTTTCAATAATTTCAGCCACTTGAAATGATTCACTAAGAGACATACCCTCAGCATGAATATCATGAACAATAACTTGAAATTATTGAACATGGGATATCACAGTTTTAACATCCATGGTTTTAACATCCAAAAAATGATCGACAATTAATTTCTTCATGTCGGCATCCTCGCACTACACCAAAAATGCCAAAATGGCACCCTTCACTCGGCTAAGGTTGTCACAGTGAAAAAACATGAGAAAAAGACACACATTTTTTGTCACGGTCCTTAACCGTGATAACTTAAAAAAATAAAACTCTAGCCGCTTATCAATTTCCTTTCCCTCCTGTTTTATTTTCCCTCGCTTTTCTCTCTATACTCGCTGTTTCTGTGATTCTCTCTCTCTCTCTCTCTCTCCTCTATGTTACTGCAATTATCCCTCTCTCTGCCTCCCTCTCTCACTGGTATGTTTTTTCTCTCGTTGTACGATTTTTAATGTGTGTGTTTGTGTGCGTTTTAGTGTGTGTGTGTGTTTTTCAGTGTGAGTGTGTTAATTTGTGTGACCGTGTGTGTGTACATATGTACATGTGTTAGTGTGTGTGTTCATGTGTGTGTATGTTTCAGTGTGTGTGTGGAGGGGGGGTTAGTGTGTGTATAAATTGAAACTAAAATTGCAATTGGTATTATAAATTGAAATTGAAATTGAAATTGGTATTATAAATTGAAATTGGTATTTTAAATTGAAATTGGTATTTGGTATTTGATATTGGTTTCTCTTTCAAATTGCAGTAGCATCTATCCCCTTTCCTATTCCTCACACATTCTGACTACCATCTCTCTCTCTCTCTCGCTACACACACATTTTGGTACATCTCTCTCCCTATATATACACAACTCTCTCTCTTTCTCTGTGTATAGATATATACATAGAGATTATTGAATATTTGAATTGTTTGGGATTATTAAATTATTGTTGACTGGTGGATTTGAACATTTAGATGGTCGTTGAGTTGGTTAGCCCTTATACCATACTATAAATTTTAAAAGCTTGATGTTAAACAATTAATAATGTGAAATATGTTCATAACTATGTATAAATCATCATTATAAATATTACGACCGAATAAAAGAAACATACTTACCATGGTAATTTATAACTACTCTGAATTACATATAGTGCACACAGATACAAGCCTTATAGTTCTTATCCGTACGCATTCAATATCCCTTAGACCCATTCGAGAGTCATTACACCTGATCTCTTGAATTGTCATGTTTGGACAGTTTGGGACAACATAGTTTCTGTATAATAATATCCTTAGTGGCTTAAACTTGTTACTTTCGGGGGAAGTTTTGTTGTCATCTCTTAATGTTCTCGTGGTACATACTAGATGATGTAGTGTTAAGTGTTATTTTAATTGACTTACGAATCTATGTCATGTACTTGTAGAACTATGGGGATATGCTTTCAATTTTTTCTCAAATTGAAACAATGTGCATGAGCTGCTAAGTATATTACATCATCGTGTACTTGGAGAACTATGATGATGCTTGCAACAACACCACCAATTCAAGGTGAAGTATAAGCTCAATATCAAACCAACAATGGAGTAACATCACAGTAAATAAAGAGAAGAGATGAGGATAAGAGGATGAACACAATGATGTAAGTGGTTCAGCCAATCAGGTCAACTCCACTGTGGAGGTGAGTGTAAGTACACTATCAAAGTAGGGCTCTAATGACCTACTTTACAGCACTCAATCTTTCTCTCTCTTCTGTATACAAATGGACATAGTTTAGCTAGGGTTTGAATATTTCGATCCCTTCTCATGAAGAAGGTAAAGGGTATATATAGTTCTTGGGGGTGTAGTGCGCCCCCAAACATGTCTGATGCGTGTCCTCTCACAGGTTCGCAATTAAGCTTTGACACCTGTCCCATAGAATGTTCAAGTAATTATAAGGTAAATATCATCCACATATGTGGAGATATTATTATAACAGTTTCATTAGCGTGGGTCTCACAGCCCATGCACAAAATCCCACACGTGCTCCATTCCACGTGCCCTGGTAGATGTTAACATACCCCTGAGAGATGAGGTGTTAGTCTGGCCGAGTATGAGACCTATGGGGTATTATTGGGTTACATGCCGACAACTATCAAGTATAGTCTCAATTGACTTGCATTTGGATGAGACGAGAATGAACCAAGGTCTGACGATGTGTCAGCTTTCTATGGGCAGATGATACAAGGCATGAGGTCCACCAAGGTGGTGCGGTCTCACCCGAGTATGGGATAAGACTGATGAGCATTGTAGGATGGCTCAAGTGAGCATGTTTTTTGAGGTTGGATAAGGCCGATATTGGGTCTTATATCGACATATCAATCACCCTTAGCCCTTAGCCTTCAATGTGAGTAGGAGGCTGAGGGATAAGTATCTGAGATGTTGATGAGATGTTTCTGGCATGTCAGATGCAGACTTTTGGATAGTTACAGTAGGTGACACTTGTCATTTGACCATGAGCTTAGCGTGTCCTCCAAGAAGTGGCGATAATATGTGTATACTTTGGGAGTTGAGATCTTAATGATGACGTGTCTTGGGAAGTGCACCCAATAATTTTGGTCATTTAAATCACATTTTCTCTCTTTCTTTACACTTCTTCCTGCTTAAGCTCAGCGCATACGTTGTTATGTCACCATTTTTTCCCCAAAATCTTATTTCTCTCACATTTCAAGCTTTTTTCCAGCCATTTCACCTCCACCAATGCTCCTTCTCATCCATGTGTTCCATTGTTGCCTGCTTTGTTAGCTTTTCATTTGCTTTTTTCCATTTTGATTTGTGTTTTGTTTTTTCGACGACTCTTGAATTCTCTAGTAGCCTCAAATCAGTAGGCTTAAGGTGGTTTTAGGGTTGAGAGAGGCAGTTTGAGGGTGGAGTGTGGTTTTTAGGGCTGGTGAGTTTTATTTTACCCCCATTTGGTTGCTATGGTAAAAAAACCGATCACCTTCTTCGGCAGTTCCCTCAAGATTTTCTTGAGCTTGTTCTTGGCTAGAGCACAAAAATGATTTTCCTTCCTTATATCTTTTGGTCAAATCTGGTCAACCTTTCAATATGTTCGTGGACTTTTGCCGTTTTAGCCAAGTTGAGTCTCGTCCTCTTGATGTTAAGGAGAATGTATGATCTAGTTAATCAGTTTCCAAATCTTAGGGAGAGGATCTTTAAAGAGATCTGCCAGTACGAGGTCAAAGTTGAGGCTCGGTGCCAGACTGAGGCCTTTCCTTTACGCCCCATATTTCCACCCCATTTGGCTATTGTCCATCGTCCCATAGTCGAGAGACGAGAGTACCCTTCACCACCTTGTCCCCTATAGAAGAGAGATGATATGATCCTTCTGTCACTTATCCTCTGACAGTCATTATAAGCGGATCCAGCATGAGTGACGGCTCATTTCTGGATGATGTCATAGACATCTCGTTTTCCAAAGGGTATAGTCCTTCGTCGTCTAGGGTCTCGGCTCCTACCGACTCTTATGAATGTGCCATAAGGGTACTCGACTCTCGTACGACCGAGATTGGAGCCATCAGGTCTAATGAGGTGGACTTTTCTTCTGATGAGTCAGCCTCACCGGAGCCGAGAGTTACTGTTACTCTTATATTGGAGGCACTTGTACGACATAAATTCTGAGATGGCAATGAGGGTTATGGATGTGTCTGAGAGAGCTTTCAATGGTTGTCCTGGAGAGGTTGTGGTATACAAACATATATTCAAACTCTACTTTCACCTACCTATACATCCAATAGTACGAGGTGTCCTCTCTCACTTTGATTTAGCTCCAACCCAACTTTCCCTAAATGCCTATAAAACTCTTCTCGACTTCATAGTTCTTTGGATATTATGTCATAGTACTGACCTCCCAGTTAGCATGTTCAAGGCATACTATAACGTTTCATGTACCAAGTCTCAGCCCGGATACTATCACTTCATGGCTAGGAAACTGACCAAGAAGGAGATTCTAATAAATCAGACTTCTAACCATCATTAGAAGCCGAGATACTTCTTTTGTGTTTGGCGCTTGGGAGTTTCCTTCCATCCACATCTCGTCTTCAGCTGAGCCGAGGGTCCCTCGAAAATGGGCTAAAGTGTCAATGTATGCAAAACTTGATCCCGACATGAGCTTAGACGACCTGGAGAAGATAAATACCCTAAGGGTTCAAGGTGAGAATAGTGGTCTCGCCAAGTATGAGGATCTTGTGACCCCTCACAATCTTACTAGGCGAGACTAGACGTTGTAACACCCCGTATTTTGGTGCATTTAATATTTAATTAATTCAGGAATTTAAAACTACTTGTGTGTCGTAATTTTAATTGAATTAAGTATGGAAAAATATATTTAAATATTAATCGGGGAGTGAATGGTTAATATTTAGGGAAATTTACTTACTAAGTGAATAGTAATAATTTATTTACGTCATTTCGGGTATTAATGACGGAGTATGTACTTATCTTAGCCGGGATTCGGTATAGACACAATGACGATTTTTATAAATTAATTCGAATGCCAATTCTGAGTGTACGGTTGAGTTCGAATAGGCCGAGGTAGTCAGAAAAATGTACCCGGGGTAGTAAACGGGTCACGGGACATTTTTAGGCATAGCTGGGCCCACATGGGGGCATTTGGGTCACTTGGGCTTGGCCCATTAGGCAAAAAAAGGGATTTAGCCTAATTAAACAATTATAAGAAAAAGGGGAATGGCTGAATTGAGTTTAGAAAATACTTAGTGGGTTAGGAATCCTAAGAAGCAGTTAAAGGCAAATTTGGGGGACAAAGGAAATAGCCAAAACAAAGGAGTTCATCTTCCACCTTGGGAATTTACAACTCCAAACCAGACCTTACGAATCATAAGGCAAGTGATTAACTTGCTTTAGCATTTAAATTGTATTTCGATTCATATTCATGTGATGTGAAAAATCAAAGAAATTCGTTTCGGGATTTAAAGGGTGTAAACATGAGGGTTTTATAAACCATTATTCTGATATCTAAATTGTGTAGAAATTCATGTATAATTTGAGATTAGCATATATATTTGGTATGATGTGTAACCCAGATGAATTAGAAACGAATTTGAGATAAGAATTTGTTATTTAAATGGGTTAAAGACTAAATCAAATTTTCCCCCAATTTATGAAAACAATAGAGAACGTAGATTAAATGGTCTTTGTGGACTTTATGGGGGTCCCTTATGAAGATTTATTTATGTATTGTTGATGGGAGGACTTGGGTTTTGCTGTAGAAGAAGTTAGGGTTTGGAGCTTTTCGTCCATGGCTGAAACAGAAGCAGGAAGAAGACGATGACCTGTTCAATCGATCGATCGAGGGTTGGGGATCGATCGATCGAAGGTCGAAAATTTCTGGCACTTCGGCTAGTTTATGTTTACAAGGGAAATTAAACTTAAATTTCTTCCATTCCTTATTCAATGAGAACTAAATATAGGATTTTCAAGCTAATTAATTATGAGTAAAATTAATTAGGATTTAAAGGAAATTATCTGTGTCACACCATGATTAAAATTAATTGGGATTTGGAGGAAATTTATGTGTGACACACTATGGTTAAATTTTGGGAGTAATATTTCAAAATAATTAAATACGAATTAAGTGGGCAAGTCCGGGGTTATTGGTTGAGCAATACCAAGACGTTAATTTTATTTAGAGTGAAGGCTAAATTATTTGGAGTTGGAAATTTAGACTCGAGTATTGTTTTATTTCGGGCCACGAGAGTAAGTCCGAATATATTGGTTGGAGCGACACCAAAAGTAATTTAATTAATTAATGTGCGAATTAATTAATCATTAGAGTTGGACCATAAACTCATAATAATTTGAATAGGCTGGTGTTACGGACTTAGTACACGGTATAGCCGGGATAGTTTATTTTTATTTACATATGTATATATACAGTGTGCGATAGTATATATATATATGGTGTGTGCATTAATATCAGTGGTTAGATATTATTATTATTATATACTCTAGTGAAATAGGGGGAGGTTGCACGTAGTGTATGAATCCCCTAGGAGTAGGGCGAGTATATTCCCAGGCCATAGCATCCATTATATGGGTGAGGGGCCTCTCACTTTCAGGAAAGGAATATGACTGCCTCCACCCTGTATGTATCAACCAAGTTAGCGAGCGATTCTGACTTGGGGTAATTAGGTTATGTGAATATACCTAGTGGGATAGCACTTTAGGGAACTTTCATCCGATAAGTTATTACTCGGGAGGATGTTATTATTAATTATTATTTCAGTATGTTTGTGAATGTTGTAATATGACTATACTATATAATGAGGTAAATAATTATATACCGGTACAATTAATATTGGCCGTGAATTTTATTACATATAATGGGTGTGAAAGTTATATGAATTTAAAAAAGGAAATGATTAATTAAGTTAATGTTGATAATAACTTAGAAATCAAAATTTTGGCACACTCGATTAAAGTAGGGTGGCTGCAAGGGGTTATATAAATTATCTAGTCATGAGATAAATAACTAGGTAAATTAATTAAGGAGGTAGTAGTGAACATTAGAGGAGGGGAGAGGATGTCCTCAAGGGAGTGCGACACTAACTAAAATATGGAGAGCATGCATATTTACTTATACTGCAAGTTAATCATTTGCTAAATCTTTTCCAAATGTTTTGGGTACTAACCCTTGCTATAAAAACTTTTAAAAACTTTTTAAGTGTCCAGCCACAGGGTCTCTAGGCTTGACTCATTCCAGGAACCCGTTGTTGCAGCATATGTGGAGGTTAGTGACTCATTCCTAGTGTAGAAATTTTCCTATCAGTCATTCGAGGATGTTGCTCACTGTTTTATTCAACACTCATGTCAGACTTGTTGAGATTTATTTTCTTGCCTTTACTTCTGTTGGATTTTGAACCAATGGTTTATTCGACCAGTTAATTAATTGTGCACGGTTGAATTCAGTTATTTGTGATTGTCATATTATTTTGTTTCCACATGAGTATTTAATTCAAGTTAATGAAAGATAAAAATTATCACCAGTCTAATTTTCTCACTTAGGTGGTTAGTAATTAAAAAGGCGACAGTGATGCTAAGAATGAACCAACTGAGAAACCTATTCTAATTTAATTTAGGTCTGATCACCCGGGGTTAATTAGGCGGGGTGTCACAGACGTTGGTCCCCTCACTGAAATTCGTAAGTTGCATTTTCTTTTTCAACTGTAGCCTTGTCTCAAATTAGTAGAGTTGTCTTTAATATTTCTAATAATACCATTGGCTTTTTGCAGATTGTCCTGTCAACACCCCAGAGGCACTTTGAAAAATGGTGGGCCCCAACCTCCATAACATAGTCAACAAGTTTAGTAATTACCCCAAGTGGCCAATCTAAGAAGTCCACTAATGGCATCCCCAGTCGGTCCGAGGATGCCAGAAAAGGATAGGACGCGTGGAGGATACTACTAACCCTCGTAATAAAAAACGGCCGACCCAAGCACCTGACAGGGAAATAACCATTCATTCTGAAGACTTCCTCGCTTCTCGTCTCTCCCAGTTGAAGTTGAGCGACGAGAGTGTCATGGGGGATTCTAAGAAGGCCCTAGATGCTGTCAAATTAATAATATCCAAGACGAATAAGCGGTTCCTTCAATAGGTCAACTCGTCTCTTCTGACTGAGTTTGGATTACACAAGGCCGTCCAGATATGTGTCTTAACTTTTCTCATTTTTATTTATCCAAAGTGTTGTCTCATACTAACCAGGCTCTATACCATATTTTTACAGGGTCTGCTTTCTTTCTATTGTCTCGACGACTGGGTCTAGAAGATACTTCCTTTGATTCAGAAGGGAAAGGATACCGAAAATGTGGAGCAGGGCCTGAGGGACGATCTTGAAAAGGTCATATCGATAGAGAAACTAGCGAACTGAACCATAGACAATTTGGAGGCTGAGCACGACAGGACTTTGCAGAGAATAGCCGACAACAAGCAAGCTGAGATTGATGTTGTTGTTAGGGCTGCCTTAGACAAGGCAAGGGCGCAAGTTGTGGAAAAATATAAAGCCTCAGACGAGTTTGAGGGGTTTAGTTTTGAGTACCTTGAGATAGGGATCAAACCGCTTATCGTTGGGCCGAGCTGAAGGAAGCTGAGGTCGGGGAGCTATCTTCTAAGCTTTTTCAGGGCCTGTATTTTACTAACAAGATGCTTAGTACTGCTTTGGAAGATGTGGAGAATCCCAAGGGGGATCTAAAAATCCATTACTAGTTCATTTAGTCAAAATCTAAATCAGATAAGAAGGGTCCAAATTATTTTCTTGAATAAATCTTTTAAGAACAATGATGAAAACACAAGATGTGTTTGAAAATGTTTTTGAATAAGAAATTTTAGTTACTAAGGATCTTAAATGTTTAAAAGAACTTTAAACACATGTAGTAGTTATAGTAAGAGTAAAGAAAGCATAAAAAACATTCACACAAGACATTATTTTTTAGTGTGGTAAAACCCCAATCAAAGTGGGGAAACATCCACGATTCCCTCTACGGAGTAAAATAATAATTCCACTAGAATGAGTTTTAGATTACAAGAAAGCAACATATTATCCACACAGATCAAACCTAATCTAAGTCAAGAAATAATTCCATCACTCCCGGTTGTTCTGTGACTTATCTTTCTGGCTCTGTTTTGAAAATGTCTTTGACGTTCTCCAAGCTGAACCCTTTGCTCCTTCTATATGTCGAATCTTTTGGTCAGAATCTCTTTTCCAGCACAACTTTAGCGTTGTTGTGTGAAAGTTTAGTTAGGTGATGTGCCTAACACATTCATGAAACTCACTCACACTTATAGAGACAATATACCTAAAAATATACAGATGTGTTCTAAATATGACATGCAAGAGGCTGAATAAGCTTTTATTGAAAAATAGACTTCTTATTAAGGTCAAATGAGAAAACAATCTTGCTATTAAAAAGAGCCAAGATCCTATATGTCTCAACCTTATTTCTTCACAAATTCATTTCATAAAATGTGAAATATAAACTGAGAGACATAAACACTTTTAGATCTGAAAAATCTTGAAGTCTGTTTTTAAAAAAAAAAACTTGAAAACAGAAAAGGAGATTTGTTGGGTAACTTTTTGATAAAAAAGTTTGAGAACTAAACCCAACAAAGAGATGATTTTTATATGAAGAAATCAGTCCTAACAACTAACGTGACTATATCACTATTAGTCATGTCTATAAGTCTCAATAGAGTGAAACGAGATCTGGACTTAGTGATGTGTTGGACAAGAGATAAAAACCAGAGAGGTTTTGAACACGATCGAACAGGAAACCCCCAAACTCTCAAAATAATTTATGGAAAAAATTGGATAGAGTTTCGTTTGGATTTCTCTTTTTCTCTCTAATTTTCTCTCTCTCTCTCTCTCTCTCTCTCTCTCTTATTTCTCCCAACTCTCAGACTCTCTAAAGATTGTAAATGAATTACCCTAAGGCTCTATTTATAGTAGACAATGGAAGGATGTGTAAAAGGGTTTAAAATCAAGGGCCAGGATTTCTTCGATCAAACGTTTGTAAATCGTGTGGCTGACAAAGTACCACACTTAAACGTCATCTGATTAGCTCAAATAGGTAAGACATGGATTGAGTTAAAATGCATGCAGTCCATTGATGAATTCAAACCAATGTTGTAGGTTTGATCTTAGGTATGTGAGAGTGAGAAAACGCAATCTTAGCCGTCCAGTGTGCAACACGTGTAAGGTGCAGATCATGTTAAAAACGCGTGTTTTAGGATTTTAAATAATTCCAATTTCTATCTCAATATTTTTAGTCGGTTTTGGATTCTACCCAAGGCTAATTTTAGGAACTCTGAGATATTACAAATAATCCCAAACATTTTTAAAAACCTAATTTTAATTGTTTAAAAATATATTTTAAATGTTCTAAAAGTCTTTAAAAATATTTGAAAATGATTTTAAGCCAATGTGAACACACACACACCTCATACACACAAAATGTAGAATAAATGTAGTCCTAGGTGTAGAGTTGTGTTGGTTATACTACCTTTTCAATTCTTGTTGTTGTTGATGTAGATCATGAAGAGACATGAGGTTTAGGGTTGAATATAGGATGACACAATTTTTTCTCTATTTCCAAACTAGACAAGATAATATGATTTAGACTCAAGTGAGTCATATATATATAGTGTGCTTCAATCTCCCCCTTTGGAAATATGAGATAAAACCTCCTTTGAGTCATTTAGGACTCGTAGGGATACGAAATAATAGAAAACCTTAATCCTATACAAAAATTCAATCTACCCTATATCCTAGAAATTAAAAAATACATAACTCAACTAAACACATACCAATACCCTAAAAATATCGAGATGCACATTATGGTATTGATTCCTGAAATAAAACAGCTAAGATCAAGAAATTTAGATGAAGTGTAGAATAAATGTCCAATATGTACTCAAATATTTCTCCCCCATTTTGTCTCAAATGGATAAAGAGAAAAATCAGAAATACATATATCTAAAACCATCATATCAACCTAAATTTATGCAATGGGAAATTACATAAATATCTTACATTGAGTAGCTATAAGAGGTGTCCATTGTTATTTATCTAATAGCCATTCTCTATATCCTCAAAGATTAATTATTAACATGTAAGTAACTAGAAAAAATAAAATTTGGTGATGATGATTTATTCTGCCATAACCATACCTATGGATTTGCGTAATGACTCAAACCGAATGTTATCCAATGATTTAGTAAATAAATCTTCTAATTGAAGTTCAGCGGGTAAGTAATTAGTTTCCAATTCCTTAGACTCTATGAGTTTGCATATAAAATGATGTCTGATTTTATTGTGTTTTGTATGCGAGTTTTGGACAGGATTTTTGGAAATTTTTATCACACCTTGATTATCGCAATAGAGATGTAATTGATTTTCATGAATGCCATAGTCTCTTAACATCTATTTTATCTACAATAGTTGAGCACAACAACTACCTGCGACTATATATTCATATTCAGTTGTGGATAAAGGAGTGCAATTTTGTTTCTTACTATTCCATCCTACCAAGTTATTACCAACATAATAACACTCTCCTGACGTACTTTTACTATCATGGAACACTCAGCCCAATCAGCGTCGTTGAATCCAATTATGGTACTGGATGTATCCTTGGTGTACCAAAGTCCTAAGTTAAGAGTTCCTTTAATGTATTTTATGATTCTTTGGTCACATAATAAGTGACTCTCTTTAGGGGCATTTTGATATCAGGCACACACACAGACAACATACATTATGTCAGGTCGGGAGGTAGTTAGGTATAGTAGACTTCCTATCATGCTACGATACAGTGTAGGATCGATGGATTTCCCATGTTCATCTTTAGATAATTTTACTGAAGTACTCGTGGGTGTCCTAGTATCTTTGGCATTTTCTAGACCAAACTTTTGACAATCCCTAAAGTTTATTTAGTTTACGATATGAATAAACCTTCTAATTCTGTTTGATTTGAAGTCCTAAAAATAATTGAAGCTCCCCCCTTAAGGACATTTGGAACTCCTTATGCATAATATCAGAAAAGATTTTAACTTTAGATGGAGAGGTAAATCCAAAAATTATATTGTCTATGTACACTTGAGTGATGATAAAATTTTTGTCAAAATGTTTTACAAATAACGTTTGATCATTCCCG
Source organism: Sambucus nigra (assembly GCA_949130495.1). Classification (NCBI taxonomy): domain Eukaryota; kingdom Viridiplantae; phylum Streptophyta; class Magnoliopsida; order Dipsacales; family Adoxaceae; genus Sambucus; species Sambucus nigra. The sequence goes on along the minus strand of OX422207.1, from coordinate 4,263,444 downwards.
CCACATCGAAATTCTTTTTCCATAAAAAAGATGGACAGACGTTCATACCAAGTCCTGGGATCTTGTTTTAGACCATACAAAGCTTTCTTGATATGACAGACGTGTTTAGGATAATGTGGATAAATGAACACTTTAGGTTAATCTACATAAGTCTCTTCAGTTAGGGTACCATTAAGGAAGGAAGACTTTACATTCATTTGATAAAGAGTGAATTGGAAATGACAAGCTATTGCTAAGAGTAAGCGAATAAACTCAAGGCGAGTGACTGGGGCAAAGGTATCCTCAAAATCTATTGCTTCAATTTGAGAGAATCCCCAAGAAACTAATCTAGCCTTGTTTCGAATGACCATCCCAGATTCATCTCTTTTATTCTTAAAGATCCAACGTATGCCAAAACCCCTTTTATTTTTTTGCCCGAGCACAAGATACCATACATCATGACTAACAAATTAAAGAAGTTCCTCCTGCATAGAACTTATCCACAATGAGTCATTCAGTTCTTCATTTACATTCTTTGGTTCAATAAGATGAAGCAACCTATATCTTTGACTTACTTAAGTCTACATTATATAGGTGATCATCTAGTTTGGAAATAGTGACAAAATTTGAGTCCAATCCTTGTTTACCAAAGAACCTCAGACTCTACACTTGATTCCTCTATAAGTTCTGAAAGGTAGAACACCAACACCACACACTAGGACTGCATTCATACATTGTCTCATTATCTATATGGTTGTGTGCTAGTTAAAACCCTTTAAAATAATTTTCTACTATTTTTGGGACGTGTTAAATAATTTCTAAGATTTTTTAAAATGATTTTTTGAATTAATTTTGATTGTATATAAACCTTAGTGGCTGCTGTGCTATTTATATTTTTGGCTTAAAGTTAGCTTGGGTAGAGCTCGAAAGCGCTAGAGACTTTAGGGGTGGAAATTTACTTAATTTGGTACGAGTTTTGCAGCCTGTATTGTTCCTACACGTGCTGGTATATTATTAGTGGATTTTATGTTTTGTCCCTCTCACAGACTTGTGTTTCTTTGAGAATCCATGGATAAAAGTTTTTAACGTTCTGCATGTGTTTAGTTTCAATCCAAGAGAACCCATCTTGACCAATCAATGTTTTCTATTTCCATCGATTCATATAAAGTATTAAATTGATAGTCAAATGGTCAAATCTAATCCTAGTCATAGGATTGTCTCTGAGATTCTCAATCTTTCCTCACTCACTATAAAAACACACCAAGTCTCAACCATTTGAGACTTTTGTCCTTCGTCCAAACCTAAGAGAAAATAAGTAAAGAGAGAGAGAGAGGGAGAGAGAGAGAGGAAGAGAGAGAGAGAGAGAATAAAAACCCTATACCTAACTAAGTTCAAATCTCATCAGAAAACCTTTTCTGAAAGTAAATTAGTTCGAGATTTGTGAAGAATATCCTCTTTAGTCCTTTATCTCTTTTCCAACTTAATCACGTTAATTTAATCCTAGTTTCTTTTCATAGAACCTTGAGATTTCTTCTTTGTGATACATATCACATAGATAGTTCTTAGTTTTGATTTCTTCTTTCGAGAAATCTTATTTTGGTTGGTTATTTTCAAACTGAAATGTTGTTTTCAAACCCTAAACCAACAAAACTTTTTTTGATTTCAGTTTACTCAAAGATTCAGACTTATATCTAGTTGAGATCTTAATTGGGGATTTACACTTTCATATATTTCACATTTTATGAAATAACTGTACATATTTTCAAATAAAGAAAGTGTACAGGATCTTGGCTCGTGTATATATCAAGATTCCATCTTGATCTGCGGATATTTGAAAAATCAAAAGTCTGATAAATTTTGATTAAATTGATTTTGAAAATTCCTTTGCATTTTAGTGATCAATTTGTAATTTGATTCTCCAACTTTTTGTATTAAACGTGTGCGAGTTGCATGCATGTGATTTAGAGCACATCGCCACATACACCTTCACACTACTACACTGAAAAGTGTTAGTATTGAGATTTTGGACTTTTAAGTCGACGTAAAGCTAAAAGGAGTGGAGTTACAAAGCTGAGAAAACATCTACAACATCATAACCGTGGGAGAAGTCAGAAAATGCCAGAGGAGTTGGTACAATTTTTTAACTTAGATTAGGTTTAATTGTGTGTCTTTATTGTTAAATAACTTGTAACTTGTTTTCTTATTTAGTGGATTTTACTTTTGTGGCGTAGAGGTCACCGTGGATGTTTCCCCAATTGGGTGGGGGTTTACCACGTTAAAATTGCACTTGCATGCTTCCTCTTATTCTCACCCCTTTCTTGAGGCTGTGTTGGTTTAATTCATTTTAAAGTTTTTGGTTTTCAAAAACTAGTTAACTCTATACCTTAAATAACTTGTTCATAGAATTTTACACATATTATGTTTAGTAATTTTTTTTTATTAAAGAGCTTCTTCAACAAACTGCTAGGAGCCATTTAGATAGTTTAATCTTGAATTAAACGACTTAAGTGGTATTTTTTCATAAGAGCCACAAAGCATGGATAATGAGAAAATGTACGTAATTGGGATCTTGTACGAACAAGATCTTCGGGATTACCGACCACATTATCTAGGGGATGATCTTTAGAAACCTAGTTAGGGACCTTGGGGGTCTCAGTTGGTAAAGGATCATCTATCTCTGGAGAGTCATAATTTAAAATATTTCCAAGCTCATCCACTATAGTTGGCCCTTAAGGTTTACTCTTTGCATTAGTGTCACTCAGTATCACATTGATGGACTCTATCATAGCTTTTGTTCGAAGATTATAGATACGGTAATCTCTTCTATTTGGAGAATAACCTAAGAAAATTGCTTTATCACCTCTAGTTTCGAATTTAGACAAATGTTCTCTATCCTTGCATACGTAACATACACTTCTAAAGGTCCTAAAATATTTTAGGTTAGGTTTTTTCCCGTACCAAAGTTCGTAAGGTGTATGTTTGGTATTCTTCCTAAGGTTTACTCTATTTATTATATGACAAGTTGTACTAACATCTTCAACCTAAAAATATTTAGGTAAATCCTTTGCGTGGATCATAACACGAGCCATCTCCTGAATAGTTTGATTTTTATGCTCAGTTATCATGTTTTTTAGGGGAACTAAATTCATGTTTGTAACCATTGTAGTCACAATATTTGATAACTCTTAAATCTATAAACTCACCTCCTATATTACTACAAATTCTATTTACTTGGGAGTCCTTTTCATTTTCAATTTGTAATAAAATCTTCAAAAACTTCCGAAATTTTTTTGATTTTTTTAAGAAAGGCAACCCAGGTAGATAGAGTAAAATCACCAACCATAACCAAGATGTAAATGGTACCACAAAGACTAACAGTACGAGAAGGACCCATTAGGTCCATATGGATGAGTTCTAGAGGTTTGGTGGATAGAACCTATTTAACTTTCTTATGAGGAGCTTTAACTATCTTTCCTTCTTTACAGGGTCCACATACTATATTGGAAATGGGTTTGATCTCTGGAAGGCCTCTAATAATTCCCTGTGAGCTTAACTTACCAAGGCTATCGTAATTTATGTTACCTAACTTATTATGCCAGATTTCATTAGCTTCCATCCTGAATATATTGCAGATCTCAGTTCCTATGTTTACTGTATAACAATTATCACATATTCTGAGTCCTGTAATAATATAGTCTCCATTCTCATTTAAAATTTTACAACTGGTTTTTGAGAATGTGATAGTATGATTTGAGTAACAAAATTGCGATATACTCAGTAAATTTGCTTTAAGACCCTTTACTAAAGGAACGTCCTCAAGAGTAGGTAATACCTTTTCTTGGAGTGTCCCTTTCATAAGATCTGGGCCGATACTCCATCTCCACACACAACTTTTCCTCCTAAGTAGTCAGTTTTGTTGGTTAGTTTAATCTCATCCCCGGTCATATGTTTAGACTAACCCGAGTCTAAATACCATCCAGATTAAGTGTGTTCATCTTTTAAAGCACTAATCACCACACTGCAATTCATTTGGGGTATTAGATCATCTCTCTTAACCCAAATTACTCAAGTTTTAAAAAGTTTGTGCTTATTATCTCGTACATGATAAAATTTGCGAGCATCGGATTTTTCTTTAAAAGATTATTGCGCTTTAAACTGATTTTTGGAAGATTGTTGACCATTTGGTTTAGCCATGAGTCTAGGACATTTCCTATGAATCTTTCTTTCAGTATTATATCGTTTATTCCTATTTTGATAGTTAGGGTTCTTATCCGACTGTCTGGAAGGACGTAGTAATTTCTGTTTTGCCTCGAATAGTTCATTTTTCTATACACAGGAGTGTAAGAAAAGTATTGGTATGGGTTCTTTTAAAAACAAATTTCAAGTGAATGTCCATAGGCATCACAATAAGAGTAGTAAAGGTTGCTCAAAGGTTTCTTATAATCTCTAAGATCTTTAAAGATGGGTTTGTCAAAGAGTGGGGTTTTAGTCTTAGGTTTCTTTGAGACATATTGAAACAAGGACTCTCCTTGCTGTATGGGGGGCAGACGTATTTAGTCTTAGATTCAACATTTGCCTTAGAATCATTTGACTCACAAATGTCTATCCCTTTCTATTTTTTTTATCAAAATTAGTTTTTATAGCATGAAAATCTGGACAAGTTTCCACAGGTCTTTTACCATCGGACACAAACTTCACAGTTTCAAGCATTTTAGTTTGTGTTAGTATTGGGACAAAATCCTATGCAAGTTTTATCCTCAAAATTGGTTTTACTTTCTGCAACACAATCTTCAAAACAATTGGAGTTATTTTCAAAATTTTCAAACTTTTTGAAGACTGTTGAAGCCTTTTCTTTTGATTGTTCCAATTCTAACAACATAGCATTGTATTTCTTTTCCAGAATTTCATTTGATTCATAAAGATTTTGTATTTTATTAAAAAAAGCCTTAGTTTGAGTTTTATGGGCTAGGCATTGATTAGTGTAGTCTTCAGCATTTTGTTTAACCACAAGACTAGGAGATTCTATCTTTTCAGTCAAATCCTTAATGGTTCTTTATAATCTAGTGCTCTTCCTAAGCATTTAGTGTACTGTGTGTGGATGTCTGGAAGGTCATCATTATCAGACTCACTAAGTGTGGTGGATGATTTGTCCCCTATCGATTCATTTTTTAAACTCACACACACATTCAGTTCGTCATTCATACGATCCCTTTTACTCACACACACGACAGTAGAGCTACTATTATCAGTATAACCATTATTAGCATTCTCAGGGCACAAAGCAGGTAAAACATTATCAGGCACAATCAAAGCATTATTGGGTAGACTCTCATCAGTATTATCATCATAATATACTATCTTTGCAAAAAATGACATACATGGGTCAAATGTGTTAGATGATTCAGGCTCATCATCACCTGAATCGCTTGAATCATCCCATGTTTTGCACAAATTGGCCTTATTATGTTTTCTTTTAGGTTGACCCTACAGTTAATGTCAATATGACATATTTTACCACATCTAAAGCATTCAGACTTGATATTGTCTTCATCAGGTCTGTTATTGATGTTTTTGTGTTTCTCTAGTCTCCTCTCATGAGGTCTGTCATTGGATTGATTTGAATAAGGTGCCTTTCCTTGTTTAGGAGCAACGTTATTTCTAAACTTTAGTATTTTCTTAAAGTGTTTAGACATTAAGGCTATTTGGTTATCCAAATCATCCAAGTCACAATCATCATCAGATTGCATTTCAAGATTAGGTATCACTTTAGATTGAAACATAACATTGGAACTACTATTTTTCTTTTGACTTCCAAGATGTTGTTTCTTATAATCCAATTCCATTTCCACAGTTCTTAATTTGCTACTGAGGAGTTCAGGGTTAAGATTTAAATCTTCCCTTTCCTTAATTGTATATCTTTTACTATCAAATTTCTGTGGAAGTGATCTTAGGATTTTAGAGACAATTTCTCTTCTGTCATAGACAATGCCATTTGCATGTAGTTGTGTTATGACATCAGTCAGTTTGATATAAAAATCATCAAAGGTCTCAGTCTCTCTCATAACTACGGTGTTATATTGTTGAATGAGCATTTGAGTCTTGGCAGGCTTAACACGTGTGTCACTTTCATGAGCTGTGACCAACGTGTCCCAGGCTTCTTTAGAAGTTGTACATATAGAGATTCTTTTGAACTCATGCTCATTGACAGACATGAATATTTCATTATTACCTTTATTATTATAGAGGGAGGCCTGTTTCTCCTCTTTAGTAAATTCAGTGAGAAGTTTTTTTATTCTTGTTTCACTACCTTCTGCTATTGGTTTGGTAGGATGATCCTAGTTCTATGGTGTTCCACACGTCATCTCCCAAAGACCCTTGGATGAACGCAATCATTCTTACTTTCCCGTAAGGAAAATTTTTCCCATTGAAGAGGGGAGGTCTGGTTAAGTTTCCCAGTCTCTTAAATTTCTCGTCTATAAGTTTTTATTTTCAAAATAGTTTCAAAAAACACAGGATTCCCAATAATTGTTTTAAAAAAAATAGAACCCACTCTGATACCAATTGAAATTTCCTTACTAGTTCATTTAACCAAAAGTTAAATCAGTTAAGAAGGGTCCGAATTGTTTTCTTGAAGAAACTCTTTTAAGAACAATGATGAAAACACAAGATGTATTTGAAAATGTTTTTGAACAAGAAATTTCAGTTACTAGGGATCTTAAATGTTTAAAAGAAATTTAAACACATATAGTAGTGATAATAAGAGTAAAGTAAGCATAAAAACCATTCACACAAGGCAATATTTTTTAACGTGGTAAAACCCAATCAAACTGGGGAAATATCCACGACTCATACTACAGAGTGAAACAAAAATTCCACTTGAATGAGTTTTAGATTACAAACAAGCAACATATAATCCACACAGATCAAACCTAATCTAAGTCAAGAAATTATACCAGCACTCTCGGTTGTTCTCTGACTATTCTTTCTGGCTCTGATTTGTTGTCTTTAACGTTCTCCAAGCTAAATCCTTTGCTCCTTGTTTATGTCGACTCTTTAGGTCAGAGTCACTTTACCAAGACACCTTTAGTGTTGTTGTGTGAAAGTGTAGTGAAGTAATGTGACTAACACATGCATGAAACTCACTCACACTTATACATAAAATATTCCTACAAATATACAAATTTATTCAAAATATGACATGCAAGAGTCTGAATTAACTTTTATTGAAAAATATAGTTCTTATCAAGGTCAGATCAGAAAACAATCTTTCTATTAAAAAGAGCTAAGATACTATATGTCTCAACCTTATTTCTTTACAAATTTATTTCACCAAATGTGAAATATAAACTGGGAGACGTAAACGTTGTTAGATATGAAAATTCTTGAAGTCTGTTTTTCAAAAAAACTTGAAAACAGAAAAGGAGATTTGTTGGGTAACTTTTTGATAAAAATGTTTGAGAACTAAATCCAACAGAGAGATGATTTCTATATAAAGAAATCAGTCCTAACAACTAACATGACTATATCGCTGTTAGTCAGATCTAAAAGTCTCAATAGAGTGAACGAGATTTGGACTTAGTGATGTGTTGGACAAGAGATAAAAACCAGAGAGGTTTTGAACACGATCGAACAGGAAACCCCCAAACTCTCAAAATAATTTCTGGGAAAAATTGGATAGAGTTTCGTTTGGATTTCTCTTTTCTCTCTCTCTCTCTCTCTCTCTCTCTCTTTTATTTCTCCCAACTCTCAAACTGTCTAAAGGTTTTTAATGAATGACCCTAAGGCTCTATTTATGATAGACGATGGAAGGATATGGAAAGGGGTTCAAAATCAAGGACCATGATTGCTTCGAGAAAACGGTTGTAAATTGTGTGGCTCACAAAGCACTGCACTTAAATGTCCTCTGATTAGCTCAAATAGGTAAGACATCGACTGAGGTAAAATACATGCAGGCCATTGATGAATTCAAACCAATGGTCTAGATTTGATCTCAAGTATGTGAGACTGAGAAAACACAATCTTATCCATCTAGTGTGCAACACGTGTAAAGTGCAGATCAAGTTAAAAACGCATGTTTTAGGCTTTTAAATAATTCCAGTTTCTACCACAATATTTTAAGTCGGTTGTAGATTCTACCCAAGGCTAATTTTAGGAACTCTGAGATATTACAAATAAGCCCAAACATTTTTAAAAACCTAGTTTTAATTGTTTAAAAATAGACTTTAAAGGTTCAAAAAATTCCTAAAAATCTTTAAAAATATTAGAAAATGATTTTAAGCCAATGTGAACACACACACACACACCTCATACACACAAAATGTAGAATAATTACAGTCCTAGGTGTAGAGTTGTGTTGGTTATACTACCTTTTCAATCCATGATGTTGTTGATGTAGATCATAAAGAGGCATGAGGTTTAGGGTGGAATATTGGATGACATAATTTTGTCTCTATTTCCAAACTAGATAAGCTCCTATATTTTATACTCAAGTGAGTCATATATATAGTGTGCTTCAGGCTCCTACTAAGGTTACTGAGCACACTGTGTCCGAGACCTCCAAGAAGGTGGAGTTAACTACAGGTAGTATTGCTGGCAACGATAATGAGGTTGAGACTCAAGTTACAGCTAATGATCCTGCCGTACTTATCAATACCAATGTGCCATTGTATGAGACGACTGCTCAAGAGAAAATAATTTAAATTCCTTGGGCGACTGCCTGTTGCCATATCTGCCCTTGTTTGTATATTTTTTGGTTTGAACAATATTTTTTAACTCTAATATCGTCTCAGAACAATTCTCTTGCTAAATTCTGAATGTATGAATATCTATTTCTGAAGCACAATTACTTACTCATACTACTTGCATCTTTATCATTTATTTCTTGTATGCTATGAACTTGCCCTCGTCTTTAGATGGGATCTAGATAAGCCATAACCAAATGATTTTCAAAACTTTCCCTCGTCTTGTCCTTGGATGAGATGAGAGTAAACACAATCAAGTGCTTTTTGCAATTTGAATTCACCAAATTGAGTCATATACTTGAATGATCAATGTAAAGTGAGTTTTGAATCGGGGTATCACCAAACAAGTGATGTTGTTCCCTAATCTCATCTCGCCCTTAGATGAGATGAGAGGAATCAAATTAATGGCTTCTGAATATAAATTCACCAAGTTAATGATGTTTTAAGGCTAACCACAATCAAGTGATTTTTGAATTTGAATTCACCAAATTATGGTGTTTAATCCAAATATCCTCTTATCGTTTTAAGAGTGTATGGAAAAGAGTCATCTCATCCTTACACTATCGTCTCGGCCGAGAGACATTTTCTACCAACTTAATGATGTTTTAAGTCTAACCACAATCAAGTGATTTTTGAATTTGAATTCACTAAATTATGGTGTTTAATCCAAGTCCCCTCTAGTCGTTTTGAGAGTGTATGGAGACAAGTCATCTCGTCCATATACTGTCATCTCGGCCGAGAGAGTTTTTCCACCAAGTTAATGATTTTTTACGGCTAACCATAATCAAGTGATTTTTTAATTTAAATTCACCAAAGTAATGTGTTTAATCCAGGTTCCCTCTCATCGTTTTGAGAGTATATGAATAAGAGTAATCTCATCCATACACTATCATCTTAGCCGAGAGAGAGATTTTCCACCAAGTTAATGATGTTTTAAGTCTAACCATAATCAAGTGATTTTTTAATTCGAGTGTTTTTCACCACCTTCGTGATGTTATCACACTACTCCCCCCTCTCGGTGTTGTTGAGAAACCATGGATGAGGTTAGCCCCGTCTGGATCGTCATATCACTGAGAGCGAGTTGATGTTCTGTAGACTAAGATAAGTTGAAACATACAATTTAATGAAATCATATGGAAAATATGAGGGAACACTTGGTTTTTCATTCATAACTTTTCCATATACTTTTTTCATACAATGATGAATCCATAATATTTACAAAATTTTACTGGTAGTATCTCTTTAAGTGGTCAGCATTCCAAGGGTTTAAGAACTGCTCTGCCTTTAGATTTTCAAGTCGATAGGTCCCTGGGACAACTTCATCAGTAACTTTGTAGGGGCCATGCCAAGTGGCATGGATTTTGTTTGGTTTTTTCCAAGTATTTTTCAAAACTAAATCCCCCACATCTGTCGGCCTAGCCTTCACCCTCTTATTGTAGAACTTTGTTGCAAATGGTTGATAGTCAGTTTGCCTAACCTCAACATCTTCTCTTCTCTCCTCAATCAAATCAAGATCAAGTCTTCGTTCTGCCATATTCTCTTCTGGGTCGTGTAATACCCCGTATTTTTATGGCTTTTAAATTTAGGGATTTATTAAATTTAATTGAGATAAATTAATTTAATTTTAATCCGAAAAGTTGTTTTAAATATTTACTAGTGTGATGGGAGTTAGTATTTATTGGAAATTGTTGAATGTTACTGGATGAGTATAGTAATATATGAGATTTATTTTATAAAAATTGTCACGTGTGAATAAAATGTCAATTATGGAAATTAAGTCGGGACGCGCCTGTGTCGTGTCAGGACTAAATTATTATCTTATAAAGTGAATATTTTATAAGTTGCCCATAGGGTCATTTCGAGTGCTCCAAAGTGTCCGGAAGGTTCGAGTTAGTCAAAATAATGTACCCGGGGTGTTTAGTTTGGGTCTCGGGGCATTTTTAGGCTTAATTAGTACCCCGGGAGGGCATTTTGGAAATTTCGTAATTATGGGTAATTAAACCCACGAATTTTCTAGGGTTATATCAGATGGTAAGTGTTGTCTTCTAGGGTTAACATAACCAAAAACTAATGACGTCCATTGGAGAGGAAGAGGAGAAGTTTTCCGAGGAGTTCTAGGCCAAGAACTCCTCCGGTTCCACCGCCGTCACTGCCAAATGGTAGATCGCGCAACGAGGATCTCAACCACACCAAATTCTTCCACAAAATAGAACTACAAATTTCA